>WBMW01003122.1:0-103791 GCA_013396635.1 Penelope pileata | reverse complement strand
TAAAAAACCCCTTCTTACTATCCTTTATTTCCTTTGCCAATTTAAACTCCAATTGGGCTTTGGCCTTTCTTGTCATTTTCCTGCAGTCCCTCACAACATTCCTATACTCCTCCCAAGAGGACAGGCCCTTTTTCCACATTTCATGGACCTTCTTCTTCTCTTTGATCATGCCCATGAGCTCCGTGCTCATCCATGGCGGTCTCCTGCCACCCTTCCCTGATTTCCTGCTCCTAGGGATGCACCAATCCTGAGCTTGAAAGAAGTACTGTTTAAATATCGACCAGCTCTCATGGGCCCCCTTACCTCCAAGCACTCTGGCCCATGAGATCCCTCCAAGTAGGCCCCGGAGGAGAGCGAAGTTGGCTCTCCGAAAATCCAGGGTAGCGATCCTACTTTTAACCTTACTTCTCCCACTCAGAATCTTGAACTCCACTAGCTCATGATCGCTGCATCCCAAGTCATTCTCTAGAATATTCTTTCTCATTATTTGTTTTGTAAAAAAGACATTATCTTGAGTCACATGTATGTAATTTAAAATAATTTTGTATTTCTCAACAGTAGTTCTGAAAATAATACAGCTGTTAGGGCTTAAAGCAAACTAAATTTATTTCCACAGTGGTAGCCTAAATAATGGTATACTGAAAAGGGAAAGCGAGCACAATATGATACTCTGTTGAATTGGCCTTTTTGAGGTTTGTCTTTTTATTTTTTATTTTTTTAATTATTTACTTTGATTTTAAACATCACCAATCAGCTTGCTCCTCTGCTTGAAACCTGGGCAAAGTGCTCAAAACCAAATAAATGATGAATGTATTTTCTTGTGGATCAAGCATTTGTTAAATGCACGTTGACTTTGTTCTAAAAAGTGTGTTAATTGAGTGCTTTGGAAACAATTATATCAGGTTGACAAATAACATACAGAGGAGAAAATCTGCATTTTGATGTCTGAGTATGTTGCTTAGACTATATCCCAGCATACAAATTTTAAGCTTTGGCTTTTCAAACAGAGCTTAGTTTGGCATCTGTGAGGAAATAATATTATCTAACGTTACTGAAGCATTATCTTTTTTTTTTAATTTTTTTTTTGTATTTATTCGTGCGCATGTATTTCTGATTTCAGTGTGATTATATGTGATTTCAATAAATGCGTTCATGTGAGGGTTCCTGTTTTTCTTGATTATTAAAAGCAGTGTTTTCTGCATTTTCTTTTCCTCTTGAGTAGTTCTTAACTCTGGAACCTAAAGACAAACCCAAACAATAAGAGAAGCGTTGCTAGAGAGGCTCTTTGCTTGACTAACCACTGTTTTTGTTTTAACAAATTTTTCTCAAACCTTTACTCTCTGGAACAGCAGCAGCACTTCTATTAGAGGGGTCACAAACCTATGTGCAAAACGTAAATCCATGGAAAATGAATTTTCCTGTTCTCTCAAATCCTCATTTAGGCTGTATCCATCCCTAATTTTAATTTGTCTCTGTTACAACTGCCACTTGGTGCTGTCCTGAGGGAAAACTCTCATGGTTGTTCTGCAAGGGCCATGAGCTACAACAGTATTCATAATTCTTGGTAGGTAATGTGTTTCTTTTTTACCTCGCAACCAAGACAAGGGTGTTTGTTTTTTTTTTTTTTTAAATCTTCTGGGAGATATTCTGTGATGAGGTGGTGGTTTCCTATGTCCTGGAAGTAGGAGAGAAGTGTTGTCTCAAATACTGATCTGCTTGTTTGGCAATTGTATTACTGGGTTGAAATGAGGCTCTACATTGTCCAGGCTCCTGAGCGCCTTAGCATCCTCTGCCTTGACCATTCTTCCCGTGCTGGTTTTCCAGAACTGGTGTGCTTCTGGCCAGTGAAGACTCTTGGGACCTGGGTGCAGTATCGTTCGAGGCTTACACGTTTTTAAGGTCTGTGTAGTGGCAGCAGTGTGGACCTGTCATCCTAGCCATTGTGCCCTCTGATAGCTGGGTGGTCCGTATGCTTTTTCTGGCAAGTTCATTTCCAACCACCGCTTTTGTGGATGGTTCACAGTATTCATCTCTGCACGTAACTCCCACCACTATACTACTGGCAGCTGACTCTCAACTACTTATGTTTTGGAGTAGACATTACGGTTTCAAAATGGCAATACCAAAATGTGTTCTTGGATGGATATGGGCTCTTCAGACTTGCTGCAAAGCACTAAGCCTTGTTTGAGTATTAATTTAACCACTTTCTGCCACAGGAAGTCCTTCACAGAAGAAAAGCACTAGAATTATTCTTGTGTTTTATTGATCTGAAGACAGTTCAGACCAACTTTACGGATCCGTGGGACATGTAGTGCAAATAGTTACAATTCAAAGTTCTGGTTTATTCTTAGTTTCCTAATATAACATGATCTTCTCTCTTTATAGGTATGTGCCATGGAACTACCATGAACCGCAGATGGGCGTGTATAATTTTTCTGGTGACAGAGATCTAGAGTATTTCCTGCAGCTTGCTAGTGAAACTGGCTTGCTGGTGATCCTAAGAGCTGGACCGTACATCTGTGCAGAATGGGACATGGTACAGCCTTTCGTAATGGTTATCTTGTTGCTAGGGTAAATCTAATGCAGGGATTTTTGTCTTCAAGTAGACAAATATTTTTGGTGTATCCTTGCGGAGACTCTTGGTTTACCATATTTAAACCCATGTATCCTGAGTTACTTCTTACAATACAAGCTTGCTTAGTAGTTGCTTTGCTTGTATAAAATAAATCTTCAATTTCAGTATATGTGTTGATAACAGACTAAATTCCTCTTATTCCTGAAAGTCGCTGAAATGGTTCCATTTCTATTCCCAGGGAGGTCTTCCTGCATGGCTGTTGGAGAAGGAATCTATTGTGCTCAGGTCTTCTGACTCAGGTAGGGGCATCAGAAAGGACTGGCAAAAATATACTTCAGCAACAAGCTGACTTGCTGTTTCAGGTTATTTCCAGGTACTTAATATTTCAGTGTTTCTATTAAAAACTATGCATTGAAATATATAGAATAAACAAAGCAGGGTCAAAAATCATGCATCTTCTGTCATTACGGGGATTACAAGCTGAGTCCTTCAGGTAGATGCTTATCCTAGAATTAGTGCCTTTTTAGCAGTTGGTTTTCTAAGAAAATGACTGAAATTAAAGGGGAAAAAAAAGAGGGGGGGGGAGGGGGGTGAAGTGGTGGCAGGGAGGAGTTATCTTATTTGTGTCTTTGCTCCATGGACCTTTTCTTGAGAACTTCTGAAATAACCGTCAATTTCAAATAAATTTCAAAACTGTTGTAAGTTTCAAAGCTATTGACAAGTATCATGGAACTGGTACCAAGAGAGAAATTTATTGTCACCATGGAAGAAAAGTAGCTCTCGGCTTTGAGTTTTCTGATTTTTGCAACAGTCAATTGGCCACTCATTGTGGGAGTTCTTCCTGGCTGATCACTGTGCTTGTAATTCCAGAGCTAGCTGTAGTGCTCTGAATGTGCTGCCTGCTCATGGACAGGATGTGTAGTGATGAGATGTGATATTGGAGAGGGATTTGGAGGACAAAAATACAGATCCATATCATACCTGACTTCAGTTCTGCTCACTGTAGGAAAAACTGTTTAAAAAAAATAGAACAGATAGCAACGTTTGTTGAAATGCACTATGACAAGCTGTGTGAGACAGAGTGAAGTCTCTGGTGATTTTTGAAGTTCATCAGTATTTAAATGTTTTATTATTTTGTAAACTGTGCTGAAAGCTGACAATTTTGAGTAAGTGTAAGAGCACATCAGTTCATTAAATGCTGTTGTGATATACTTTATGTATTTAGAAATTTGTATTTATGTATTTTATTTGGTAGAAACTACGCATATAAGTAAACCAAAAAAAAACACAGAAAAAAGCAGAAAAGTTGTGAACCTTTTATATTTTGTTTATGACAGATTACCTGGCAGCAGTGGAGAAATGGATGGGAGTCCTTTTGCCAAAGATGAAGCCTCATCTCTATCAAAATGGAGGTCCAATCATCATGGTGCAGGTAATTTTCTGAAAATCAAATAAACCCAAGCAGGATGGATGCTTATATAGCTCTTGTGGACGCTCCATGAGTGTTGGCTAGTAACGTACAGAGAAGTTCCTTAATGGTTTCAGGTAGCTGAAAGATTCAGTGGGGTCTCTTATCCTAAAGAACTGAATGCACTGTCTGCAGAATGCAGAGTGCTCCATCAAAATTGTTTCTCGCAACTGCAGAAAGCAATAGAGCAAACTTGTGGAGTTTTTAAGATCTGGGGTTTATGCCAATTCTCACATAAAGTCAAAATACATTGCAGTTACCTGAAATCATCTGATGGGAGGGTTTCCTGTGGACAGGAGTAAAAGCAGTATGAAATAAGCCTAACCATTGTGAAAAGAAGAGCTTCAAAATTTAGGCTTTTTAGTTCTTAGCATCTAACTTGAACTGTAAATGTTTCAGGACACATTGCTGTGCATTCATAGTGGATAGTTTCTCTTAAACTAGATAAGTGGTGGTGCTTGTTCAGTTTCATTAGTATTTGATTGTAACAAAAGGTTTGTGCTGCTGATTTTAAACTTCACACAGTGATTGCTGCAGAGATACAGGTGAGAAGGAGGAGTGCCCAGAAGTGTTCCCCTTCTATTGTTCTTCATGTCTGGAATTTAAATGGCATTTTCAGCATTGCTATCAAAGGAAAAGGAGGGTTGGATTTGGGCTTTCAATCTTTGGCATTAGATGCAAACTGAAATTGGCTACTGCTTTAATGATCTGCTTTCTCTGTGCAGGTAGAGAATGAGTATGGAAGCTACTTTGCTTGCGACTATGACTATCTGCGTTCCCTTCTGAAAGTCTTTCGCCAG
Organism: Penelope pileata; assembly: GCA_013396635.1. Classification (NCBI taxonomy): domain Eukaryota; kingdom Metazoa; phylum Chordata; class Aves; order Galliformes; family Cracidae; genus Penelope; species Penelope pileata. Next base: position 98,948 of record WBMW01003122.1, on the reverse strand, counting down.
CATCTTGGGGATGAGGTGGTGCTGTTCACAACTGATGGTGCAAGCCAGTTGCATTTGAGATGTGGAGCTCTTCAGGGTCTTTACGCGACGGTAGACTTTGCCCCAGGTTGGAGACAGCTCTTTGTTACAAAAAAAAGTGCACGCTGCCACAGTTTGCTGTAATACAGGCCTGAAGAATAGTCAGGCAATCAGTGTGTTCAGAAGGTGTCCATTTGATAGAAGAGGAGAGTTGATGCTGTGAATGTTCATATACTACACAGACTTGGCAAAATAGACTTAAGGCACGAGAAACAAACTCCAGTTTTTTCTTTTTTACTTGTGGCTTCTTATATACGTTATTCTCTTTAAAGTCAAAAATATATGCCTAATAGAAATCCACTTTCTTATAAATAGATTGAAATTAAGAATTGCAGGTGTATCATTCATGAGACAATGGCAATAACTACTCCCATGAGTAGCTCATTTACTGTGTCTTGAGCCACTAGGATTGCTCAGGAATGAAACTCCTCTTTACTGACTGCCTAGCTTCTGTTCTTCCCCATCATCTTGCTACCACAACCCCAGGCCTATGTGTTCCAATGACTGAGTAGTAATTCTGATGCATTTCAGGGTTTTTGGTGCTAGGATGTCTTTCCTGAGAAGGGCTGTGTCAGAAACACAGACGTGCATGCACACATGCATGCGTTCATGTGGGTATTTCAAATAAGTTCTGTAGCTTAAGCAGATCAATCAAGCATATTGATTGCTACATTTTCTGAAGTAAGTTTCTTGTCTGTATTTTTGGTAGCTGTTGGAAGAGAGATAAGACACCTACTTCAGTAAAATAAGAATGAAAAAGTCATGGATGTAGCAACTCAATTTTTTTTCTGTCTGTTTATAGGTGGCAACGTCACAGCAGCATTCTTAGCTCAGAGGAGCAGTGAACCTACAGGCCCTTTGGTACGTCTTAAGTTCTTGTGTCATTCCTAATCTTAGAGGTTAACAATAGAGGAGTTGACCACAGTGGACAGTTTCTTAGGGATATTTACACAGATGTCATTTCCAAGTCAGTCAGAAAAGCTGAACAGAGGAGCTTCTGTCTGTGTTTGTCAAATCCACATTAACTGTTGTTCTGCAGATATTATTTTAGTCTCGGGAGATACTGATTTTCAGTATTTCTCCTTGTTAAGACAAATGTTTACATAGCAGCGGAAACAGTATGATTAGATGAGTTAGTCAGGTATGTGTGTGGGTGGAAGTTAAAAGCAAAATTAAAAGGGCAGATTAAATGTTGCTTCCTGTTTTCAACTACCCTAGAGTTTCTACACAAGCTATATTGGGATGTGAGATCACTGGAAACCATTTTGACAGATAGAGAATGCCCTTGAGGATACATGACTATGTCTGTGTTATGAAATTGCTTGGAACACAATTTGAGTGCAAGATTTATTTTTAATTGCATCTGATCTGTATATGTTATTCTGCAGATAATGTATTTGTTCCATCATTTATTTTTATGCTGAATATCTGAAACACACTCAGTTTGACAAGTTCTAAGGAAATTTGTGTTCTTTGATACTTAAACTTTGAAAATCATTGTGTACGTGTAAAATTACTCAAATGATCATTTCATGTCTTTGACAAGTTATCTGCTAAAACGAACTGATTTTAATGTATGCTCTGCTGTATTTATGGAAGTTTAAAAATAGCTAAAATGAGTCAAGGTACCTTTTTTCCTCCCCTCTTACAGCTAGTAACTTACTTGACGTTGCATTCTGTTCTTGTTCCCTCTTCATGTTTTTCCCTTCGTCTTTTGCCCTTCCTCCTTTCAGGTTAATTCTGAGTTTTATACTGGATGGTTGGATCACTGGGGGCACCCTCATACTGTTGTGCCTGCACGAACTATAGCTAAAACACTTAATGAAATCCTGGCACGCGGTGCTAACGTTAACCTGTAAGTGTCTGTTCAATGAAGGGTAATTTGGGATGATTTTTTTTTTTTCCTCATTCATCAAAACCTGATTTAAGTGGATAACTTTTTGGTTTTGTTTTAGGTACATGTTTATAGGTGGAACTAACTTTGCCTATTGGAATGGTAAGAAATTATTTAAATGATTCTGATGATACAGAGAAGCTGCTTATGCGTTAAATAGTAACGTATTCTGTAAAAGCATTAGCAGTTCTCTGTCTATTTGCCAGCATGTTCTGCTTAACTCACCTGGTATTTACCTTTGCTAAGGATACTTTTGTTTTACTCAATACTGTGAAACAGTTGAAACATGAATGAATTTGCTTTGTTTCAGAATATTTCTGAAAGCTGTGTCACAACAGCGTGAGCTCAGAAGGACATTGTCCTCCATAGGGAATATATTCCTTATGCTGAATCCCATATGCCAAGATCTGCATTGAATCTAAAAATGTAGTACAGTCTGGCTGTGATTGGAGAGAAATTCTGAAAGTTGATTCCCCTTGGGAGAGAAAACCAGAACTCTAGCACCATTTTGATTATTGTTCTTCTTTTTTTTCTCCTGACCTCTCTTAGGTGCTAATATGCCTTATATGCCACAGCCCACTAGTTATGACTATGATGCTCCACTGAGTGAAGCAGGGGATCTGACTGAAAAATATTTTGCCTTGAGGGAAGTCATTGGTATGGTGAGTGTCCCTATGACATGTTTAAAATGGTTTTTTGAAACATCCCGGGTGTACTGCAAGTACTCTTGCTCTTGTGTTGGTGCAAGTTGCTTCTGGATTTACTATTTTCTACCGGAAAACGAAGTAAATTAGAATGAGGCGGCTAGGCCAACCCAACTGCTTGCTGTTAAAAAAGGGAAAAATCTTGCACCTTTCTGGTTTTCCTTACTGTCCCAGACTCCCTCCTTCCTTTCAGAGGAAGAAATGCCGGTACAGATATGACACTGAGATGATTCAGCTCTGCTTTTTTACTGGGTTTATTTTCTTTCCGTTTGCGGTCAGTAAGCTGAATTGGCTCACTCAGTCAGATGAGAGCCGGTGCTGGCAGAAGGGAAGCAGAGGGACACAGGAAACTTTTGGCTGGGAGTAGAGATGGAGGACAGACAAGTGAGCAGGACTTTTCCCTTTTGACACTGATCAGGCACTCGGTTGGCTCAAGCTCATCTCTTGATGTCAGCCTGATAGCACTGCAGCTCTGTACTTCGGCTGTCTGTCCCGCGTGCCTTGTATTGTACTTTTGGGTCTTGTAAGGAGCATGATTATTCAAGTGAACACATCTTGCTTTAGTGATGCCACAAACTATAGATCATGGGTGGAACCAACTTTGCTATAAAAATGTTTTGGAGTGAATAGTATCTCTACAAACTGGAGCTGGAAGTGAAATATGGAACCCCTACGTGGATTTTGAATAGACTTGCATTGAAGTCCATTTAGACAAATCTTAAAGACAGTCCTGAGGTTTGTACTCTCTGCTCTCCCTGTTGCATGACAAAACATTTCCTATTCACTAAGAGGCACTTGGTCAGAATAAGTTTCTTGAAATTGCATTATCTTTAGGGTAAAGCATGCCTTTATCTCCCCACCTGTAGAAGGCCTGGTATGGAGTGTTTTCTTCCATTTCTCCATTATTCCTAAGCTTTGCATTGATGGGATAATTTTGATAGCCTTTCAAGGGGATCCTCCACTCCTGATGCAGGTTTTCTCAGGAGAGAAGTTCCCAAGCTTCCTGTTTTTGAGTTGTTTTCTTCAAGGCAAGAGCCCTATCAGAACTGTAAGTAGTATTTTAGTGCAGTGAGGTAGCCTTGATAAGATCTGAAGTGTTCAGTGTAAGCTAAGGTGTGTTGGGTCATGGTACAGCTTTTTGGTGTGGTTTGTTTATCTCTCACCTTCCGTATCCATAGAATCTTGGTGAAGCTTTCCTGTCTCTACTGTAGGCCTTCTCAGCCTATAATAGTATGTCTGCTCAGTGCAGGTTGAGCTGATGAGCTGATAGAAAATGAAGTTGCATGTAACTAATTACTGCATTCAAAACGTTAGCTCATTTCGATCTTTAATCTTAAACTATTTCAGTAAATAAATGTAATAAAGAGGAAGGGTTTCAGTCTAAAAATTCTTTGATTTGCTGACAGCATTTTGTAATTTTCACCATTTGAACTGAAATTTTCTACTTTTGATTTCTTTTCTTGGGTTTCTTTCTTTCTTTCTTTCTTTCTTTCTTTTTTTAAAGACTATTTTGATAATTTTCAAACACAAAGAGGAAGAAATAAACCTGTTACCGGTAATATCACTTAGGCTTTCATTAGTTTGTAGTTGACATTTGACATTAAGGCACTAGGAATTGTACTGCTATTTGTTTAAATCTTCCGATTTAAAATCAAAATCCCTAAGGAGAATGTCCCATCAGTAAATGAAAGAATAGGTAGGAAAAGTGGACATAAAGGAACAAATAATGGGAAGAAAGAGAGGGGAATGGTATGGTAAGAAGGTTGTAGGCTCAGAAAGGAGGGGGCTACAGCATGTGACAGAGCCCTTTTCTAGATTTACTTCTAATGTGTCTGAGAACATAATGAACCTCCTTTGCCCCTTCTCTCTCTAAGAATGCTGTAAGCAGATGGTTACTGATAGAGTTGTAGGGAAAGAAGTAAGCAGAAATAGCCTGGCAGAGTGCTTCCCTGTCAGGTTCCCTGTGACTGATAGCTGCATAGGGCAGGAGCAGAGGGAAGGCAGTGAGGGTTGCTCGTGGGTTTGTAGAGCGGTGGGGGAGGCTTTGGTTTCTGTGGCTGTGGGTTTGCAGGTTCAGGACTTTTTTTTTTTAAATCACTTATGCATTTGCTTCTGCATTAGCTCCAGCAGGAAGGGGTAGCATGCTGAAATGGCTCGTGTGATGATGCGTGGCTAGGGAGGGAGAGGTGTGACAACTGGCCAAGGGAAGGTGGGACTGTAGCTGCTGCTTAGGCTGCTGCAGAGCTCAGCAGCCTGGATGAAGCTGATGAGGACACCAAAACCAGGGCCAAGAGGAGGAGAGCAAGGCTCCAAGCCTGGTGCCTATCAGATGGATGTGTGCAGTTGGAGTGAGAGGTGGTGAACTCCATGAGCTCACCTACATAGGAACCAGCACCGGGTCTCTGGCAGTACAGAGAGTGTGCACTAGTTGGGGTGGAGGCTGCAGCAGTTAACTGTATTCCCTGATTGCCCGTGGCAGGTAAAGCATAACTGAATGAGTGGAATGGTACAACAAACTGGCTGGGTCTTACGTGGTTTGTGAGGAGAGCAACCTTAAGCTATTAAGACTGTCTTTAAGTTTATCTGCAAAGTTTATCTGCAGCCTCCTTTTTCTCTGTTTGCTGAGCCACTGAGGATTAGAGGGTGCCCAGCAGCCTGGAAGCAGCTAGCAAAGTTACTTTCCGCTGGCTGTGAGGTTTTCACAAGCACTTCTAAAAGACAGCAGTCCAGGCAGTAATGGATTAGCAGGCATATGTACAGTTGCCTGTGGAGTATAACAACACTAAAAAGAAAATTGTAAGAGGGTAATAATTTCCGTATGGAAACACTGCTGACTAAGGGTGGGAGGGTCAGATGGAAATCCTGCCCTACAGTCTTGGAAAGGTTAACTCAAGTGCCCGTTTGACTGGTGAATGTCTCCAGAAGGGCTGACAGAGATGGTAATGCAGGCTATAGCCACAGGAGGGCTCCAAGAACGCTGTGATTCTTTGGCAGCTCCTTAGTTTGCTGCCTTTTTTTATTTTATTTCTTTTATGGTTACCTTGAGTGTTTACAAGAAATCATGTTTACTGCAGGTGATCAAGTCATTTTTTTTAAGGCTTCCATCTGAGACTAGGTGCAGGTGTAATCCACTAGCACAGTGAGATTATCTACTTTTAGCTAAAGTTCTGCTTTCACGAGTTGTGAAGTGGAAAATGAGAATTCTTTTAAGACATTTTTGTGTTTAAGTTTCATGTGTTTTTTTTTCCTCCTTTCTTTCTAGTATAACCAGTTACCGGAAGGTGTTATCCCTCCGACAACATCCAAATTCGCCTATGGGAAGGTTCGCTTGCAGAAGGTAAATTAACATCTGTAATATGCTGAGTCTTTTTTTCTGTAATGCTGCCTGTTGGCTTTTTTTTTTTTTTTTTTAAAAAAAAAAGGTGCATGAGAGTGTCATGGCAGTCTCTAGATACCATATAAAATAGGGAAGAAGACCTTGAAGGTGAACTTTTAGGAAGGAGAGCACAGAACTTGGGAATTACAAATCATACCCTTGCTGGAAAATGAATAAATACATGGAATAAATACATGTTATCTGGATATAAAAAGGTTATTTTACTGTATGTCATTTGTGCATGAAGTTTTACTAAACTGAAAATAATATATTAGCACAATAGAGTCTTAGTTGTCTGAGAACTCATGCATGAGTAATGTAGCTGGAGAAATGTTAGCGTGAGAAGTATGTTTTTGTAGCCTCTGATGATGCCTTTCATGGCAAAGGAGCAGGTGCCATATAGGTGTCTCTTAGGTAAATACTTTGAGTTGTTGTAAATTTCAAAAATGGAAAACTTTCAATGAATTTGAAAGTCTTGTCAATATAGTTTCTCGCAAGATCTGTGAAAATCTGTAGCCAATTAAAGGAATTAAATTAGCTTCCTGCTGAGGGAAAAGCATGCAGAACTCAGCCTTGCTGTATCTTGTTTGACAACAGAGGTGTAACTGGTCAGCTCGTGAGTAGCTGGGATTTGTCCCCAGCACCATCATTTATCATCAGTGACAGTTTTGCCAAATATGGTTGACAACTGGTTTCCTGCAGTGAGCGCAGAATATGGTTTAGGGGACTGAAGAGACAAATAAGTATGAACTTGTCTTTATTCATTCTGCTGCTCACAGTCAAGTTGTTTGGAGGTGGAAGATTACTGAGATTAGGGTACTGGATATTGTAACTTATAACATTTTATATATCATACTCTTAATTTGGCAGCCACTGCTCCTATCAGTAGTTTATCTGATCTGTTACACACTGCAGCTGAAGTCTTGGGAAGTTTGGTAGTGATAAGGCTTTGCAGATGCTTTCAAGTCATCCCACTCAAGTGGTGGGCAGGAATCAGTTTTTCGTAAAAGTGACACAGTGGAGTTGTCACAGATCTATATCATTTTCAATAATCTCTGAGTATCTTCAGACCTTTTAGGCCAGGGTTGTCATACGAGGTTTCACTGAACTGTTTTACATTTGGTAGTGACTAATTATATACAGTTATCTGTACACCTGCCCCTTCTGCTGCTATCGTGGGTTGCAGGCGCTCGGGAGCCTTGCAGTCAGATTTTATCTCTGCTCTTTCTCATGGTTTATGCCTTTCAGATAGGGCTGTCCCGTTTTGTGGGAATTATGAACTTTCTGTTTCCTTCAAGAAATAAAAGCTGCCCGGCATCTGGGTCAGAAACTTGCCTTACAAGGGAGAGGTCAGTGCAGATGACTAAACTGGCTCGAGGATCACAGCTCTGACCTGGCCATCACACTGGAAACCTTGTTCCCTCACCTTCTTACCTCCAACACTTCCTGCTTGTTCCAGGAGATGTATTTTACTCTGTGCCCAGCAATTCTTGGAAGCAGGATGGCATTTCTAAACTGCCAGGTGTGATGTTCCTGTCATTGTCTGTGTGTATACTGCCATCTGTACTGAAAGCCTCTAGAATTGTTTTCTGGGAAGAAAGCTGTTTTCTGCTCTGCAAACCCACTGTTTAACTTCAGCAGCTGTTTACTCCTCTGCTTGGTTAAACCGCAATGTGGGACAAGTGTCACATCACAGAGGGTTTGTGTTGTCACCGCCAAAGCTGCCCTCTCAACTTGGTGATACTTTCTCAGCACTGCTGTGACAAGGTCCAGTCCCTTTGTTGTCTGGAGAAATTTGGATGTATTTTCGTGACTTGTCAGAGAGGGAATATTGTGAATAATATAAGTTAGCTTTGGTAATCAGGGCGGTGGGTCCCTTCCAACTTGGGATATTTTATGATTCTGTAACAGTAATCTTCCCAGCTGCATTGATTGCAGTGACAGTGCTGTAACAGGTGCTATGTGAAAGCCTCACTGTGCAGTCAGGGTTCAGCAGTCAGTCCACTTACGCCAAATGTTGAATCCATGGCTGTGAACCTACTCCTATGACCTGTTTGCAGAAAGGAAGAGAGAACAGATTCTGGAGTATTTTCAGTAGACACATGGCATACTTTACGGAGACTCATGTAATAGCAATAGATGGGCTCAAGAAATGTGATCAAGAAGATGGAGTTTAAGACCGAGAATGTGAGAAACATCCTCTCTAGAGGCAAATGAATGAGTCTTACTGTCTGCAGTGTGTTGGTGGCTGTGAAGGCTGTGAGCAGGTGGTAGTTTCTGGTCAACACTTAGTGGGCCCTGAGGAGTGCTTGGTCACAAGGAAATGCCTGCCCCAGCACCATGGCCTGCAAACGTGTAGATTTTGGAGTTGTACTCCGTTCCCGGGCTGTGGAGAGCTTGAGCAACAGCAACGAATGTGGTATCAGGCGACCCGAGAGGTCTGAGTTGGGGGCAGAGTTTGGGGTACAGATGGTTTAAGCAAACAGGATGCTGTCAGTAGTTGATACCAATCCTGTTGCAGCTGTTTTGTTTCTTTCTTTCATGTCTGATCTTTCACTTTGGTTTTGAGAACCTTGCTTTGGAGGATTGAAAAGTGTTGCTATCTTTTGTTAGTCATCTGTTGGTTGAATTTTTTTTTTTTTAAAATTCTTGACCAAGTTTGTAATTTTTAAATTTACCGCTTCTGTTGTGATACCAATTGTCCACAGGCCTTGTTCTTTTCTTTTGTGCGCACCACTTAAGAGTGATAAGCTGAATAAAAGATTGCAAAGAAGTGAGCTTCTACGAACCTAGTAAATAGGTCGAACACACGTGATTCACTTGCATACAGAGCAGAAGCTCCCTTAATAGCATTAGTTCAGAAGAACATCAGAGAGACATGTTTACAACCAAGGCACAAAGCAGCACTCATTGCCAGTTAGTAGACGATTCAAGTGACCATGTGCAACTTAATACCACTTCAGTTCATTTTCAGTTTTGTTGTCCACCTGCACCCTGGGCTATTAATGCTCATAGATTTATTCCTTAGTTCTGTAAATACGCTCTGTCAGGATCTGTGCAAAGATGCTCATCTCTTGCTTCAAAGTTGTTGTACAAGACCTAGTGGTTCAGTCTGCTGTGGCCAACTGGGTCCTGTGTTACGGTTTGGGGATTTTTACTCTTTGAAAGCTGGCTGCCATTTTAAGTGAAAATGTAGGAGTAAGCTACTTTCATCCAAAATTTGGAAGCCGTCATTTGACAGACAGTCTTTTGTCACGATGAAGGTGCTTAGCTGTGGACTACTGAGGAAGACCCAACCTCCAGGTAGTGAAGGCGTTACCTTTTATGAGCTTACGGTCTCTTTTTGGTAGCTGAAATAAACTCATTTCAGAAGTCCATTTAGATCTGTGTTTACATACTGAAGAAGTAGTTGTATGTACATAGATGTAATTGTATCTACATGATGACTTCTGTCACATACAGGATTTTAAAATAGTGTATATTAATATATTTTTGTTTATTTCAGCACTGCTTGTTTTCATATATGCTGGGCAAAAATTCAGTATCTTCATTATTTAAGTAGCCTAAGAAATTTGTATTTTTGCAAATGCTCATGGAGTATATAGGTTTTCATTATTTTAAACGCCTGATTTTTCATTTTTATTTTTTTACTGTTCTTTCTGGTGTTTGAAAGCACATCTGCATTTGTAAAGTACTTTGGATGACTGGTGTGTAATTACCACTGACCAGTGACAATATTTCTAGTGAAACAGACTGAGATCCTACATGAAAAATATAAATGCTGTTGACTTCTTAAGCTTGTAAAATACAACACATTGTATGCATCTTGACTAACATCATAGTGGGTTTTCAGATACAAATGTAGGTGAGCAGAAAACTCTTACAATCGCAAATGTAATTTCAGATGGCAACAAGAGGCACTTTAGTCGTACATATGTTAAATCTTCACTCAGCAAGGTACTTAGGCATGTGACTGTACCGTATATAGTCTATACCTTATATAGCCTATATCTTGCTGCCACTCTCATTAAAATCAGTCCAGCTATTTATATATGATGCTAAGTTGCAGCCTTAGAGTTTCTAAAATCAAGACTAAATAGCATAAATTCTACTTGGGTAACTATTGGTGGAAGCAGATTACATTCCTAATTATTTCAGAATGATTCTAGAGTAACTGACTGGAAATCAGTGGTATTTTCCCTAGCTGATGCAAGTATAATTAAGTAACATTTCAATAATAAAGTTGTTTTGTATCAATTGTCCAGAGCAGTAGTATTTACTTAGAGAACGTTAGTGATAAACTCCTGGGTTAGTTCTTGTTGAGTAATGGGTCATTTTTAGTTTTGTGAACCCACAGGAAATTTAAAAGATCTGGATTTTTAAAACGTTGCTTTGTATGTAGCATGCTTCTTTCAGATTTGTTCAGTTTTCTGTGCTGTATTGTATTAGTTTTGTGTCTGTAAATGTGTTGTAAGGGCGTAAGATCTCCTTGCTTTCCTTTTTGACAGATGCAGGTAGCTGGCAAGGTGGCTGTGTGTTCAAGCTGTTATATTGAGACTGAATTTTACTGACCTTCATATATCTCCCTTTTCTATGTTGCAGGTGGGCACTGTGGTGGAGGTTCTTGACAAGCTGTCGCCTGCTGGACCAGTGAAAAGCACTTACCCATTAACCTTTGTTCAGCTAAAACAGGTAAGGATTCCTTTGGTAGGCGCTTTGTAGTCATTTTGACAAGTTTATTTGAACAATCCTCCTTTGTGTAACTCCTTGTATGTCCAATGCATTACACCTTATCTCAGCACAGGAATTGATAGTGTTGTAAAGGTGTTCAGGATTGATGAACAGGAGACTTTTTCATATTTGACAGTGCTCCTGTTTTGTACCCAAGCTTTTCCTCTTTCTACTAATGTAGATGTATCTGATGTCCAGGCTTTCTCCTTCATCCATCTTCTCTCTGAAGTACTGATTTCCAGGTACTTAAGATACTATTCTTTTTTCTATACCATCTTTTTCTTCACTGTTCTTTCTCCTTGCTTTGTTTTTCCTTTCCCTCTCCTTGCCTGCTTATCAGAGTGAGAACAATGGCTGAAACACAGCTTTTTCTGAAGGTCGGGGAGCCTGGAGTTGGGGAGTGCAATCTGTTTGACACTTCTGTCAAACTCCTACTTATTCGTAGTCATTTTCTTTTACTACGTATATGGTGGGTCAAGAGAAGATGTGGTAAGGGAGTTGCAATCTTCTGCATAGGGTATTCACCTCACTAGCTGATAGGAAAAATATATTCTTTGCATTTTGCTATGGCTTCTGCTGTCTCTCATTCCTCTCTGTTCTTTTGTCTGTCTCTCTGCGTCAATTTCCCTGTCAGCTGTGGTAACTTCTATACCTTCCCTCACAGTAAAAGATCTTTTCCTTGCTGCTGAGGGTCAGTGTCTTTCCATTAAGGATATACAGCTCCGTTCTGTGCTGAACTTAACAGAGACTGGAGCATGGATCCCAGTTGCCTCCAGCTAAGATAAACTATGTGGAGAGACGGTGGTAGAAGCTGGGGGAGAGAGAAAAGGAGGATGCAGTTCAGCACGTGCCTGGGATATTTTCTAAGGCATTAGTCAAGTGAGGATTCAAAGTTCTGATTTTTTATTTTCAAGGCACTAATAGAGAGGTGTGAGAGAAACTGCTGCTCGTGGTACTTTGTAGCTGGATGTAATTTCTAGTTGGTCTGTCTTTCGTCTTCCGCTCTTCTCGCTGTTTGTGCTATGTTTAGGACAACTCCTGAGAGGGCTATGCAGCTCCTCTGGTTGCATCTCACCACATTTTCTTTCTGTTTTTTCTGGGCACCTTGTTACAAATGCAATGTAAATGTAATCATTATAGTAGACTGGAGATGGATTAGAACATGGCAGGAAGAAGAGAGTAAACCAAGTTTTGAAGATAAATGGTTTTGTGGCTGCTGACATTGCATTTTTTGTTATTGTTTTTCTTTCACGTTGTGATGAAGGAGGAAAAAAAGGTCAAATGACTATAACTTTTTTTTCTTCAGTGATGGAGAACTTGGTGAAAAATACTCTGAAATGTTTCTGATAGTTTGTAAAATAGATAATATCGACCTGATTAATATGTTGGTTGACAAAGTACACTTCTATGAAGTCGGTTATTGGAGGAGTTTTCAGCTATTTTTAGTTTATTTTAATGAAGAAATTATCCTGTTAGTCATTAATGGTTTGATTTTATTGAGAAAATACCTTCATAGCCAAGACTTCTATCTTTTTAAGTTATGTGAATGTACTGATGAACAATTCAAAATGGAAACTCTGTGGAATTTACACCCATCACTTGAAGGTCAAAGTGAACTCTAATCTGAAGCTGGTATCTCTGATAGATGTTATCTAAAGTGAATGAAAGTTAATGTTTCAGCATGAGCATGTAGGCAGGAATGTGGGATATTTCTACTTTATGACCTGAACTGAAGCTACAGAATAACTTGGTTTGTTAATCTGGGGATTTTTTTTTTCTTTTCTTTTCTTAGTATTTTGGGTTCGTACTGTATAGAACGAAGCTTCCAAAAAATTGCACGGAGCCAACAGAACTGTATTCACCTTTAAATGGAGTCCATGATCGTGCCTATGTCTCTGTGGATGGGGTAAACACTGTTTGCTGGTATCCATTACTGCTGTGAGCGGCCTTCATGAAAGACATGAACACAATCTGCCTTTTTTCTCCTTTCTTTAGCTTACTAAAACAACTTGATTAAATAATATCATTTAATAAGATGAAGGAAGTCAGAAAGTGTATAGTTGATTCATACCATAAGTTTTTAGTAATGTTTCAGAAAATATGAACATGTATCTGTTTCCATTTTTGAGGTGTTTCCATGTTGATACAGATTTATGACGTCTTCTGAAAAATACCTGCTTACTTGCAGGTTCTTAAAATGTGGTAGAGATGTATATGCTTGATGGCTCTCTGCAGTGTTTTCATTGATGTTTTTCATATATACATGTATATATATGCATTTATACGTATATATACACATTTTTTTTTTCCTTTTGAGAATTGGGAAGAATTGGAAGCCTGAGTCCATGCCTTACCTTATGAAACTGGCTTCGGACAACAAGTTTAGAAAAAAAAAATGTAGCACATGGTACAGGATATAAACTTTACCTTTTTTTCCTTAAGCAGAGTTTTGTTCCTGCTTAATAATACCTCACTTTTTAATTATTCTTCAATCTATGATGATTCTTATCACCTTTATGGCCACATCAAGCTCTTCTTTTCTGATGTCGTGAGAATGGGAATAAATAAAGCTAAATATTGATGTGAGCTTAAATGGAAGATGAATAATCTTCTAGTATCTGACACTTTTTTCAGTTACTAGACTAACTTTTTGTAAATCAGGTGCATCGAAAGCCACTAGAATTCTGAAAATTGATTGTTAGGTGCACTAAATTAAGGAAAGAGATGGTATCAGTTAGATGATTATGGCTGATGTGCTTCGTAGTACATCTTGCTGATGTACTCACATGTGAATATTGTTGTACCAGCTTTTTGTGTGTTTGCATGTGTGTGATTGCATGCAAGAGGAGGAAAGAAAAATATTTTTCTGTAACTTTTTGTTTGTTTGTTTCCTTTACCCCTTTCTTTTATTTATCTAAGTTGAAGAGAGAGATGACAGGGTTTTGTTGGTTCAATGATTATTCTTTGTTCTTCTTGATGTAATTCATACAGGTTCAGCAAGGAGTCCTTGAAAGGGACAAATCACTAATGATAAATATAACTGGGAAGGCTGGAGCAAATCTGGACATCTTGGTAGAGAATATGGGCCGAGTCAACTTTGGTAGATTCAATAATGACTTCAAAGTAAGTAAAATCAATGAGATTTTGTTGGTTGTTTGTTTATTTTTTATGGTTTAAAATAGTGGCTTAGAAAAAGCAAAAGGATCAGGATTACACATCTGTAACTATCTCAAAATAGAACTACTTGTTTTCATTTGAGGTCACAGAAATCAAAGTGAAGTTGAAAACTGACAGACATCTTATAATTTTTTTTTTTTGACTCACTTGTATTGTCAGCCAAAATGTTGCCCACAAGACTTTCAGGTTGAGTTGAGCCCGCAGCTAACATTTTAAGATGTGCAAAGCTGTTTGGATGAATTCAAAAATAGGTTGGAAATCTGTCTAGTCTTGGCCATACTTTGAGGCTTCTGATTCCTGAGGTTGTACTTCTGTGTGTATTTGTTTGTGTACACACACATTTTTGTGTGCCTTTCTACGTCCCGTTTCATTTGTCGGTAGTGTCCCTTGCAATATTTTCAGTGCAGCTACGAGAAGCAGTCTTACAAGCACTTGACCAAGCAACGTTGCCAGTTCAGATTTGAACTGATTTGGTGTTAAGAGATAATCATCAGAAAGCTTGTGAACACTTCCAATTCCATGCCATGCTTTGGAACTGCCACCTCACACCAGTTGCAGCAATACCACAAAAGTTAGACTAGGAAAGATGGAGAGAAAAAGGAAAGTTACCTGGTTTTATACTTAAGGCAGTCCCCTCTGCTGCTTGATGTTTTCTAAAGGGAGGGAAGGGAAAGAAGTATTATAGAGGCCAGTCTGTGTTTCTGCGGAGTTTGTGGCATGCTAACTTTTTTTTTTTTTCATTTTTGATACTAGTAGGTTACAAACCATAACAGAGTAATGACAGGAAACTTAATGGTTGTGTTGAGAACAGCAGGCCCCAAACTGCACAAATCTCTTGTAAATTGCCCTTAGACTTGACTTGATCTAAAGTGGTTTGTCAACGTTCAACATTCTTCCAGAACGCTGGTTAAATGTTTGATTGTACAGATTAATAACTGTGATTAACAATCTGTGTACAGATTGTGGTGCACCAGGTAAATTAGAAGCTCCTATTTCCTCTATCTAAATCCTGTTTGTGACTGAGCAGAATTGAGATTTGTCCAAAGTGTGTCTTGGTTAGTTTGGATGCAACAGCAGGAGAAAGATAAATATCATGGGAAAGACGTATGCTGAACTGTACCATTGAGTTATCAACCGAAGGCCCATATGCTGTAAAGAATTAGGAAGTGTGTATGAATCTTGCCTTGTCTTCTTGATGAGGTCCCAGGCTTGAGTTGAGTTTGGGCCTGTTACAGAATCCAGTTTAATCATAAAACGTAGATTGGGAAGAATCTTGTGAGATTGCCAGCAGGCAGAATCACCTATTCTCATATTTGTTTTGCTTCCATGAGGAGGGTGGGCCTGTTTGCTTTGTTAAAGAAGGGTGTATTGGTTGTGGTTAAGCAGCACAGAAGAACTGAAGTTCATATTTAGTTTAAAGGAGACTAGTTGACCACTTAGCTTATTAAGTGCGTTATGATGTGGATTTCTAGGCATATCTCCAGTCATGCTAAGACACTAGTCAAGGTAAAGCAATTTAGCTTCTTTTATTATGTATGGAAGTCTCTTAAATAGAAGGATCAGCATCTGGGTGTTTTCTGTGCTTGTGACATACAAATTCAGTGGGTAGCAGAAGTGCTAACTCATACTGTTGTTTCTAGGCTCCTTACTCTTTTTCTGAGTGGCAAGAGGGCAGCTAGTTCCCCATTGTCCTGGCTTCACCTAGAGGCAGCAGAAATGTTGCATTTATTTATTTACTAACAGGCCAGGTGATAAGGAAACCTATGCAGTAACAGAATAAAGAGTCAGAAATCGGAGTAGGGAGATGCTTAGTGCTGCTGTGGTTAAGTTGAAATTCACACTTAAACCAGAGTATTAAGGATTGAGTGAAAACAAGTATAGTAGATGTGCGTTGTGAGAATAAACTTCTAAAAGCACAGTCCTTTCACACAGAAGAGGGAAACTTTCTCCACGTAGCTTTGGAAACTGTGTTGCTTCTTCCCGTAGGCTCCTTCACACTGTTCCTTAAGGCAGTTGCTCTTTGTGTTGATTTTTGAAAATGAGGAATAATTATGCCTTGGTTTTTAGATATTCTGTGGCTTCAAAAATAACATTGGGGAACATTTGCATCTTGTCAAGTCTTGCACTTTCAAGACAATAGGATAGCTTTTCTAAATGTATTTCAGTTGCTTTTTCTCGCTTTTGTTGAGTTTGAAGTGGAAGTTGGCATTTAGCTTTTGGGAAAGAATCTTAAAGCGGGTATTGGTTTTAAAACATCCTGCTGATCTAAGTCTTGTTGTTGAAGAAAATGAAGGAAGGAAGAGTGTGGTTTCTGTTTTTTCTTTATTGTTTCACATGCTCACTGCCACTTACATCTTTGTTTTACTTGGAAAATTCATGTTCATGTCTGGGCTATTGCATGTGCATTCTTCTGCAGACCAAAGTAACAGCGCTTGTAGGCACCCTCTACTCATTTGAAAATCACACTGTTCTTAACACCTAAAAATGTGTTTAGGGAGATAGGTTAGAAAGTTTTGGCCAAAGCTTTGTTGCATTACTTGAACTGATTGCCAGATAGAGTAAAGTCTAGGTCATAGAGAAAAATTTTATTTAACTCTGTGCAGATACTTTATTTTGATATAAGAAAAATAAGTTCCTGTTCTGCGAAGTAGGCATCTAGCTAAAGGGAGAGGCAACCTATTAGCGTGTATATTGATGACTAGGCTTGTGGAGTCAGTGCAGTGCTTATAGATGTCAGAATAGACACACTACATACTATTAGTCCTCCACAGCAACAGAAGATGTGGTTTTGCTTGCCTTTACTCATAGAACTTCTTGTTCCTGTTCATCTTGTGATGGTTGCAACAGAACTTAAATTGCACTGAAGAAAACAGGTTCTATTCAGGAGATCACATGTATGTAGCATCAGTGGCTTAAAATTAATTCCTCATGTTGAGCAGAAACTCAACTTTAGAGATCATTACTATAATGCAGTTGGGGAGTGTGTTCGGGTGTGAGTACCCTAGTGTGCTTCAAAGGTGCACAGAGTTCCATAGAAATGAAACAGGACTATGTGGGCTTGAAGCTGACTGTAAACTTAAAGTATTTCACTGAATTGGGGTCACGAAGCATGTGCCTTGATTTTGTGATACTGTATGCTAGCTGTGAAAGACTCGTAGGAAGTCAGTACTGCACTCTCTGCTATTGTGCGGGTTAATATCTTGGGTTAGTGACTCAGTGTTACCAAATCTCTTGATGGTATCTCAAAACTTAAGCTATATAACGCTTTTTCTGCTTTTTATTAAGCCCCAGGTTTTTGAATCATGTTTATATTAAAGCGAAATAGAAATCTTCAGTTACACGAAAAAAGTTTGAAAAAGTGACTTGGGTATCAGTGAAACCTCACAACTTTGAAAAGAAACAGCACTTTTTACAGAGAATAAGTTAAACCCTTTATTTTTAAGCAAAGCTTCTAACTTGCTGAAGACCAGATGCTTGTCTTCCCATCTTTGACTCAGAAAAGTTTTTATTCCTGATGTGTAGTTGCAGCTGAATAACTTCAGTAACATGAAGCTAATTGCGTTGTCTTTTTTTTTTTTTTCCCCCTTCTTTTTAGGGTCTAGTTTCAAATCTAACTCTTGATCAAGATATACTTGTTGAATGGGAAATCTATCCTCTAGACATAGATGGAGCAGTGAACCATTTCATTCATGACTACGCTGACCATCCAAAGAGATCTGTTGGCAATTCACCGAGTTATGAAGCACCTACTTTTTACACTGGTACACTTTCAATTCCTGGAGGGATTCCAGATTTGCCTCAGGACACATATGTCAAATTTCCTGACTGGACAAAGGTACAACTTTTTGCTGTTAAATCCTGAAGTCCATGCAGACAGCTACTGAAACTTCTGCTAGTTATGTGTCTGTAGGTATGGACTCAGACAGTGTTACTGTCTTCTGGAGTTCACCTGTAGCTGGACTGAATGGGTCAGAGAGCATTGCTGTGAGAAGTTTGTGGGCAAGTGTCTGTTAATGGGGACTTCTGACAGGGCTGGAGCATAGCTACAGCAGAAAGGAGGATTTCACGGTGCCGTTTTTGAGACAACATGCAAGGCGAATAAGAGCTAGTTCATGTTGCTGGTGGGAGACACAGAGGGCAAGAACACGTGCACTGAAGTGCCAGTCCTCTTGGAGGTCTAAGCAATTAACTCCCGGCTTCAGAGTAATGGAGTTAGGTAGCAAAGTTATTCCCTTCTGAAACAGTTTACTTATTGTTAGTAAAACAAAATAAGAGAAGAAGTTGCTGGTGATCTATCTGCAGCATTCTAGTGGTTAAGACACTTCCCAATATGCAGAAGACTGATTCATTGCAGTTATTTAGTGCTGCTGGCACTGAGCTTGGATGAGGAAGTCTCATAGTCCCTGTTCCTATATATGTACGTATCTTACACAGTCACGGAATACAATCCAAAAATAGTTACTTGCACAGGAACTGGAATCTGAGACTTTTGCAGTAAATTCTGTGTTCCAATTAATCACAAACCATCTTTCCATCTTTGAAATGACAGATGAGTGCAGGAATTCTTATGTATCAGTGGGAATCTTCTCCTCTGACCTATTGAACATAAACTTCTGCTTTATATAGTTTTTATACCCTTTAACAAGGTCAAGTTGAAGAGGTCCCAGACAAACTAAGTATGGTTATTGGTTGGACCCTTCAAGCTTTGTATGGATTGGAGCAAAGTTTGAAACAAGATACACGGGAGTGATAGGATTGAGGTGGAGTTGGATGTGGGGAGAAGACAGACAGAATCTTGGACTTGCAGATAACTTTGCCAGTTAGCAAATGCCTATAAGGCAGAGGGCTGTAAGAATTTAAATTCCACTGAAGTCGCACTGGATCTGGGCGTTAATTCCTTGAATAGCACTGCATAAGTTGTTGATGGCAAGGTATGGAGAGAGGGATTCTTAATAGGAGCTGAAGCCCAGGTGTTTGAGTACTTGAAAATCCATGCAGACAACGTTTGATAAGAAAACATGCAGTTCTAACAAATACCCTGCCTTTACATATGAAGACAAGGAATATGACATGCTGGACAGCCCAGAAGGATGCAGCATTAGCAGTTATGACCTGTGTTGTAGCTCACTTGCCTTCAGTGTTTTTTAAAACCTTTGCTGTTTATAAAACGTCTTTCATACTCGCTTCAAGAAGCACAGTGCTTGTTGGGAGTATGTGTTCCTGGATATATGGTTAGATTCATCAGTCTTTTTTTTTTTTTTTTGTCTAAACAGAAAAGATGATTTGAAGTCAGGACTGTTCTTCATTTCTGTGGTGTCATGGCTTGTAGTTGCTGACCCTGATAAAGGAAACCTTATTTCTGAAGATATTCACTCCCTGCCTCTTGATTTTCTTTTTTTTTTTTCCACCTAGGTCATCTTTGTTGGTAGTGTGTGATTTGCTCGTTTGAGACATACAAACTCCTGAATGTGTGATCATCAGAAATAGCAATGTTAATAATGCTTTAAATGTCAGTTTGGAAATGAGAAGTCAAGTTAATAGTTTTATTGGAAAAATTAGATATAACCAGAGACGGATTAAAATCAGAAACCAAGACCTACATGAGTATACCTGCTGTGTTAGAACTCTAATGCAGCTGATTCCTACACTAAACTCCTACTTCCCTGGAGAGTTACAGTCACCCTGTATGGTAGTTAATCTACTGTGTAGTGAATACATTCACAAATTCATCATGTGTGTTAGGTGGGTAGCTTGCATTAATGTCATGTTTTATTTTAAAACTGTCATAGAATCATATCATAGAATCGTAGAATGGTTCAGGTTGGAAGGGACCTTAGAGATCATCTTGTTCCAACCCCCCTGCCATGGGCAAGGACACCTCCCACTAGACCAGGTTGCCCAAAGCCACATCCAGCCTGGCCTTGAATACTTCCAGGGAGGGGGCATCCACAAGTTCTCTGGGCAACCTGTTCCAGTGTCTCACCACCCTCACAGTGAAGAATTTCCTCCTTCTATCTGGTCTAAATCTACCCTCTTTCAGTTTGTAGCCATTACCCCTTGTCCTGTCACTACCTATCCTTGTAAAAAGTCCCTCCCCAGCTTTCCTATAGGCCCCTTCAGGTCCTGGAAGGCTGCTATCAGGTCCCCCCGCAGCCTTCTCTTCTCCAGGCTGAAGAGTNTCTAGCCCTCTGATCATCTTCATGCCCCTCCATCTCACTCCGACAGCTCCACATCCTTCTTTTGCTGGGGGCCCCAGGCCTGAACACAGTAGTCCAGATGGGGCCTCACAAGGACCCAGTGGAGAAGGGCGATCACCTCCTTCTCCCTGCTAGCCACTCCTCTTTTGAGGGCGCCAGGATGCTGTTGGCCTTCCAGGCTGCAAGTACACAGCTGGCTTGTGTCCAGCTTTTCATCCACTAGGACCCCTAAGTCCTTCTCGGCAGAGCTTCCCTCAAGGAGTTCTTCTCTCAGTCTGTACACATATCTGGGATTGCTCCAACCCAGATGCAACACCTTGCACGTGGTCTTGTTGAACCTCATTAGGTTCACGTTGGTCCACTTTTCAAGCCTGTCCAGGTCCTTCTGGATGGCGTCTCTTCCTTGTATAGTGTCAACTGCACAATTCAGCTTGGTGTCATTAGCAAACTTGGTGAGGGTACACTCATTCCCCATGTCTATGACGTTGATAAAGACATTGAAAAGCACCAGTCCTGAGACAGACCCTTGGGGGATACCACTTGTGACTGGCCTCCACCTGAGTGGACATAGAGCCGTTGACCACTACCGTCTGGTTGCAACCATCCAACCAATTCTTTATCTACCACATAGTCCAGCGTTCAAATCCATATCTCTCCAATTTAGAGATAAGGAAGTGGTGCGGGACCACGTCAAAGGCTTTGTGCAGGTCTGGGTAGATGACATCAGTTGCCCTCCCTTTGTCCACCAATGCCGTCACTCCATCATAGAAGGCCACCAGATTGGTCAGGCGTGATCTGACCTTGATGAAGCCATGCTGGCTGTCTTGGATCACCTCTTCATCTCACATGTGCCTTAACATACCTTCCAGGAGGATCTGCACCTCCAGGAAGATCTTCTCAGGCACAGAGGTGAGGCTCACCAGCCTGTAGTTCCCTGAGTCCTTCTTCTTCCCTTTCTTAAAACTGGGAGTGATGTTTCTCTTTTTCCAGTCACTGGGGACTTTGCCTGACAGCCACAACTATTCAGATATAGAGTGGTTTGGCAAACACATCAGCCAGCTCCCTTAGGACCCTGGGATGCATGTCATCTAGCCCCATGGACTTGGACACTTTCAGCCTCATGAGGTGGTCTCGGGCTTGCTCCACTCTTACAGTGGGAGGAATTTTCTTCCCCTGGCCCCTGCCTAGAGGTTCAGGGACATGAAAGGCATGGGAAGCATGACTGGCAGTGAAAGATGGAGATAAAGAACTCGTTGAGTACCTCAGCCTTCTCCGAGTCTGAGGAAAACAGTCCTTCCTTCTCGTTTATCAGAGGGGGTGTGCTCTCCTTTGCCTGTCTCTTCTGACCAATAGCTACTTTAGAAGCAGTCATGAACTTGAATAAAAAGCTTGTATTATCCTTTAATACATCGAAAACAAGCCACAAAGCAAGATGAACCTGATTTAAAGATGAAGAAAAGTTTGAGGTCAAAGTTTATTAACACTCTAGTACTGTAATATATAGGATCTTAAACTGTGGTAGTGAATACAGAGATGAAATAATTCATCTGCATTTGCAAATGTACCAACTCTTTATAAAAAAAAAATCTCTCTTGCAAGTTGCATATAAATTGTTTTCATAAATACTAGAAAAAAGAAAGCAAAAGAAAAATGTTTCCAAAGCACCTTGAACAGTAAGGTTTGGTATACTACATTCATGGTTTTCCAAGTCTTTCGAAAGTGTTGTCTGGGTTTGCTAAAATTTAGATAATTTTAGAAGTCACCTAGAGTGCAGTAGGAGCTTTTAGTTTCCAATGACTCAGATTATCTTGTAATTTTTATCAATGTACCTCAGTGCCATGACAGGGTTTGTTTTTCCTCTGCATTCTGATTACTGAAGGCTAAAGCAAGAGGGAAAACAGATGAAATTATCTGTTCACATCCCATTCCTTGTCTGTTGAACTGTTTAAGTGTCTCACATGTGGTGAAAAGGACACTTAAGAAGAATAAAAGCAAATGGTTTGTCCAAATCAGCTTATGTCTTGTTTAAAGAACAATTCAGTTCACCTCAGGAATCCATTTACAGGTTTACTGAACATTGGGCAGCCCATCAATTTCAAAACTTCAGGAAAAATCTGCATTTGTTTCACTCCTGTGTGTTTACTTTCTGGTGTATGAATGACTGTTTTCATTTTTACATTATTTTCCCTTTTACTTGCCTGGTATTTTTTTCTGTTTTTAACTTGGGTTATTTATAATGTTAGAACAGTATTTTAAACCGTTTGGGCCACCTCCATTATGAGAAGTCGTTTAAAGAGCTTGTATGCCAAATTAACCGCAATTTCATTGAATTTACATTAACGCTAGTAAAACTTCTAAAATTTTGTTTTAACCAGAACAAAATACAGTACTCTTGCACTGTAATTTCACAACTTCGTTTGTTGACTAGACTATTACAAATATAATTAAACATCTGAATTTCATGCATCTAGGGAAGCTGTACTTTTTTTTTTTTTTTTGTGAAATCATCAACAGGAAAGGAGTACAAAGATAACGTAGTATTACACTTTTACAGACAACAACAACGGAATTAGGATCTGCTTTCTTCTTTTGTGAGTTCTTTTTCCTTTCAGCAATCAGATTCAAGTAAATACAATTTTCAGGGTTTGCTTTGGTCTGAAACTTGGCACAAAATTCAGTGTGAGGAACCTGGAATTCTTTTTTCCTGAGTTTTGTCATATCTGGAAAGATTGTAGTATTTGACCACTTCATTTTAAAATAGCAAAACATCAGGGAATTTAAATTCTTTTTGCTATATGTAGCATTTTCTTCAACAAATTTCCTATCTTGGTGTTCTATCAAACTGAAAGATTTAAAAAAAAAAAAATTCAGCTACTACGTGAAGTGTGTTAAGCTTAAAGTTCAGTTATTTGATCATTGTCAAATTATTAAAACTTCATTATGTTTTCTTTCTCTTTTAACAGGGACAAGTTTGGATCAATGGCTTTAATCTCGGTCGCTACTGGCCAGCCCGTGGCCCTCAGTTGACCCTTTTTGTTCCAAGGAATATCCTTGTTTCATCAGTGCCAAACAACATAACAGTGTTGGAGCTGGAGCATTCTCCCTGCAGCACCCAAGCGTGTGAGATAGAATTTGTAGACAAACCTACTATCAATGCAACCAGACAGTACGAAAACGATGCCCCCCCCCTCTTTGTTAGAGACATGTGGCTGAGCCATCTATAATGATTTGAGTGGTTCCTTACCTTCCCCCAACTTTGCTTCCCCTTCCCTTTAAACATAGTTCCTCTTTTTTAAAGAGTGTTAATCAGTAAGAAGTTCAGCTGAGACAGCTTTTTAAATTCTTCAAAGACTTGTTTTTTTGAGCTGGCCAGAGTTAAGTACTGAAATTCTCTTGAAAAAGAAAAGTTGTAACTTTAGAGTTAGCCTTGAACTGTGAAACTGAGGCCGTCTAGTAGATAATTTTAGCATCAAAGCCTACTAAAAGTGCAGTCCTGTAGGCTGTTTGCATTTTTACCATCTTTTGCATCTGTAGAGAAGCCTCCGAGAGGGCTGAACAGTCCCATGAGGCTGCTGGTTACTCATGTGGCCTGGTAGGCTGCTGCTGCCAATGGACTAGGCGCTTTCAGTTGAATTTTTCTTTGTCTATTTAATATCAATATGATTTTAATCTGCAGTAACGTTGAGCGGATGTCCTTTTATTAATCTCCTTACAAATTGGTTTCTTATGGGAGCACTGAGAAGAACTCTGGAAGAGAACACTCATACAAGCTGGTCCAAACAGCAGTAATGTGAACAGTGGAGAGGGACCTTGTATTCTGCTTCTGTCCCTTCTTGCAAAGCCAACTGACTGCTTCCCTTCTGCTGTCTCCAAAGATTTGAATTAAATTGACAAGTACTAGGACACAAGTGAAATTTAGGTTATTTTGATTGGACCCTAGTCTCTAGTTAACTTGCCCACAGAATGCAGTCTTAAAAGTGAGCCATTTTTTAATGAGAATGGAACAATTCCTTTTCATAGTGTAGAAGCTTGGAAGTAGAAGGTTTTAAGTTAAAGAATTTGGACTCTTTTATTCATTACTTCATGTCCTATGTTTTGTTCCAGTAAATTAATAATCTTTGTAAGTGCCTGTTATTTGCAAAAGTCTGCAAATGCTGTAAGAAAAGTTGCCTTTCTACAGCAGAGTGAATCATCTTTGTGATTCTTAGAGTTTTAGTATCAATCATGCAAATTTCTTGGTGAGACTTAAGTGACAAATGATTAAGATGACAGAATCAAATATTTTCATAATATTTGCTCCCTTTTGTTTTTTGTCTGACGTTATTAAAGTGGTTCTTTAAAGATGAAATCCATCCCGTGTTTATTTGGCAGGGAAAAAGGGGAGGAGGAAGATTCATTAAAGTATTACGGGAGAAATGATGTTGTGAAGTCTCTATGAGCAGAAAGCTCTTATTGGTGTCTGGTTTGTTTTGTTATGAATATTTCTGCAAATTAATGCAAAACAAAGTAGTTATAATGGGCTGTGAGGTCCTCCAAGGTGCCATTCTCTGAGATGGACAGCACAAAAACCTGATTATTTCTCAGCTAATGCAGAGTGCTACCCTCACCTGAGGAAAGAGTGAGAAGGAGCACCACTCCGTTATCAACAGCTTTGGTATGTGTTTGATGGGTTGGACTGCTGTAGGGGATTTCAAACCAGTTCACTTGAGCCAGAGAGCTTCAGATCTGAAATCCTTACCTCAAATGCAAGGACTTATGGGTGGAGGCTGTGTGTGCAGTACCCAGAACACTTCATTCTCCATTCTTACTCCAGAATTGATTGTTCTTTGCACCTTCCATATGTAGGCCTTGGAACATGCTCTACAAATAGCTTATTATGAAGCATTAGTTACCTTAGAGCCAGGCCCTGAAAGTAAGGAATGGAACAGAATTAGTTTCATACCGGTTGTGGGTTTTGTGGTTTCAAGTGTGCAGAATGACAGTACTGTTTAGAGACAATTCCTACAACAGGTCAGTGCTTCAAAAGGCAGGAATATTTTTATTTTTCTGTCTGTTAGTTCTGCGAAGGGAGTGGAAAAGAAGATCAGCTTGTAGCTCTCATTATCACTTAATTTGGTTTTCCACTGTATTCATGAAAACATAATGTAGTATAACCCACAATACTTCTCTTTTTGCCAAAAGTCCATGTAATTTTAAAAGCATGGTTTTGCATCAAAGATTGCAAAGTCATCTGGATAAACATAACACTAACAAGAACAACAGGATAAAACAAGCTCAATGTTTTTCAACTAGGGCTCTAGATAGCTTCAATAATACACCTGCCTGTTTACTGCTTTCTGTGAAATTATTTGTTATCTACAGAAAGGAAATGAAAGTTGGGGTCCCTGATTCCTAATCCTAGTCTGCCTACAAGGAAAAAAAAGAGGTTGCCAAGTGGCATGGTGTTTATGTGCGTACATGTAGGGAGATCTTTCTGACAAGAGACATTCAGAGTTCGTCACTACCATGTAGAGCCTGCTGCCACTTGCTATTTCTTCATCCATGGATGTGTCTGTGGATGCTGCAGGTTTGTGTTCTGCCCTGCCCATGTCAGGCACTGGATCTCTGTGGCTGCACTTTTGCTGCTACCGCATGGCTGGAGCTTATCCTAGACTTCCTAGCCTTAGTCTGCAGTATTCCTGAGACTAAGTACATGTTAGTATCCTCATGCTGTCAGAAATCTGCCTGCAAAGTGCAGGTGTAAGGCTTAGCACAAATATTTTTCCAGATCTGGAGTGGGATTTGTAAGCTTGGTAGTTCCAACTTGTGCATGAAAGAATGACTTTTAAATGTGACTTGACATGAATGAGCAGGTAGTGAATATGAACTGGTCGACAGTGTTCACGATATGTTTGTAGTCTTTGTTAACAGAAGGACAAGACTACCTTTTCCCTTATGTTCATAACGTAACTATCAACCTAAATGTTAACCAAAACTTCAGTCACAGGATTAAGACTTGGCCTTGCCCACATCCCTTTTGCCCCTCCATGGCATTTGTAGTTCTTCTTTTCAGGCCGCTCTCTCACCCTTTTCGGTGCTCCACAGCCTTTCAGCTTCCTTTTCTAGTTTTTGGATGATATTTGCACGATTTGAACGTTAACGTGACTATGAATCTAGAAAATCCTCCTTACTGGACAGCAAACACTACCCACCTGACAAATATGCATCAGGTATTCAGAAATGGCTATTACAAAAAAAAATCCTGTGTTTAACAGTGTGCTCTGATGGAGCTGATACAGCATTATCTGGATGGAGAAGATGACTTATTAACAAAACACTGACTTTTGACTGCAGTGGGAAGGAGTCAACTCTTTTTGGGTGAGCTTGGTCAATTTGCTATATTTGGATGACTGCAAAGGCTATTGAAATCACTGAGAACAGTATTCTGATATTCTCACACTTTTCCTGGGAAATCCATCCATATCTGTGCAAACACCTTGCAGTGCTGGCAGATGCTAACCTGACATCAGCTTGATTATTTGCTGGACGTTGTCATCTCTGTATCAGCAGGAAACTACTTGAAAATGGCTTTGCAGTCATTCATCTTCCCTTCTCTACTCACAAATGCTCTCACATAACTTCCCAAAGGAACCACTGATTGATGTAGTCCCCACATTTTTGTTCTTATGTGTATCTTTTCCAAGACTACAAACACCATTTTAACAGATAATACAAGATGAACATTTTGTAAGAGGTGATCTAGCCCTATGGCTCTCTACCCTAAGCCAACGTCATCTGTACCTAAAGTATCCCCACCATGTTTGTTTAACCCTTTCTTCAAAATTTTCTGTGATGGGGACTCCGGTCATCCCTAGGCAAGCTATTCTAGTATTTACTGTTAGGAAACTTGTCAGCAGCTAACTTTTCGTTGCTGTATGTAAGCCAATTGACACTTACGCTGTCTGCAGCTGACATAAAGTATTTCTTTGTGCTGTGAGACTGTTCTGTGCCATTTCTTTTACGTTACCTCCAGGATGGACTGGATTAACAAAAATATAAAGAAATGCAGAACAATGTAGAGAAGTTTGAGCAAGGATGTGAAAGGGCAGTAGATTCTCTTCAGTGACCTAGCCCAGGTGCTGCAGCAGTTTTTCTGAAAGAAGTGAGAGTTGCAAGAAGTTTGCTTTGAAGCCAGGACTTAAAAAGTGTGGTAGCCAACGTCAGGGTCCTGGCTGAATGGAAAAATGTTGGAAAGATGTCCAGAGATCTTTGTCTTGTTTTTGCTGACATACATAGGTACGTCTAAAAATCCCTTCTCAGAAGGGATTTATGTTTCTTATTATCAAAAATGGGAGTAGTGAACCAGAGTCCCCAGCTTTGGGGAAATCTGGAAGGTGTTCGTTTCCTATGGAGGATTCACAGAACGAGTGCTAGTTTCACTTGGTAGTGCAAGACCCTTTCAGTAGGGTATTTGGTCTGTGTGGCCAAAGAATCAGGGATGTATTTTAAAGTTCTTGTTCTGGGCCTTAGCACACACTCAGCCCCTGAGGGACAGGCATATGTAGCACTCAAAAGTCAGGGTCTTAGGGAGATCTCACTTAGAACTCTGTTGTGTCGTAGTGGGAAGCACCGTCTTGCTCATGAAAATCAGCATGCGTTCATATCAAGACGCTTGCAGTCTGCTAAGATCACTATCTTGCACCTTGGTAGTGTGTTTATAATATGCATGTCTGTAACTTAGCCTTTTTAAATTTTGGGGGGTAGACAAGTTAACTCCCAAGTGGGGTTGTGAATTGAGTTTGAAACCTTCCAACAGAAGGGATCATTGAGTAGAGTGGATCTGTTGAATTCTGATGCAAATCATGTAGGAGAAGTACAGCTCCTATCAGTTGTGTGAAAGGATTTTTCTGTTAGGTTTCTTTACAGTCATTTAAGCGTGTTCATTTTATATAGATATATATGTATTTTAAACTTAGTGCTTCTGTAGGGCTCACACTTCTACACTACTGTTGACTGAGCATTTTCAATATTGTCCATGGTTGTGGGCCAGAGCACAGATGTGAACCCCATTGTCTTAGTTTTTAGCTGAGAAAGAAGTTGCCTTTCTGTGAGGCTGTGTTGCCTTTCTGTGAGGCTGTGTTTTGGCTTTAATAAGCTGATAACAACTGGCAGCGTTGAACAGAGCCATGGACATTTCAGACCCTCAGCTTCTTGTATTGCTCTGCCAGTGAAGGGGTTGGGAGGGCACAGCGAGCTGGCAGGGGACAGGACCAGGGCAGCTGACGCAAACTGACCAAAGGGATATTCTATACCCCTATGACATCATGTGATTTAAGGAAGGGGAGTTAGCTGGGGAGGGGCTGCTGCCCGGGGACTGGTTGGGTATCGGTGGGTGGTGAGCCCTTGCTTTGTGTATCATTCATTTACATATATATATATGTATGTATATATATATGTATATATATGTATGTATATATATATGTATATATATATATGTATATATATATATATATATGTATATATATATATAAATGCTGTCTTAGTAAATATATTTTATCCCAACCCACAAGTTCTCCTGTATTTTCTCCTAATTCTCTCCCCCATCCCGCTTGGGGAAGGTAGGGGGTCAGTGAATGACTGTGGGATTTAGGTATCTGCTGGGTCAAACCACAACACCCATGTGGGTCATCTCTCCAGTGCTTTGTGTAAGAAATGATTCCTCTCTGTTTCCTGTTTTGTTCTTCCTCACATCTTACTGGTTCTTTCCTTTGTTCTGTGGAAGTCTTTTTATGTAGAGGAACCTCAGGAATTTTCTTCAATGTGTCATCAGTTGCTCGAAGTGATTTCCACCCCTATCACCATCATTATTTTGCAAACTGGACAAAGATGCCTTTGCTTCCAATTAGTTTATGCCTTTCTTCCAAATTCCATTCAGAGGTTCCCTTTTGCAAGTCCCACAGTCTTGTTCAGGTGCACATAGTGAATGCTGTCTGGATCTCTAGTCTAGATTTAGCCAAAAGTTGGGAGTTCTGCAATAGTGTTCTCCAAAGTGCTTTCCTTGGGAGACGGTGAGTGGCTGTGTTTTGTGTGGTGGCTGTGCAGGATCTGCACATAATTTTACACTATGGGTAATGTGTTGGCAGAATTGTTCAGAAGAAGAAGGAAAAGGAACCGCTAGCTTACCCTTAGCCTTCCATAGGTTTCCTGGAAGACTTTAGGCTCTGACAGATAGCTGTGGATCCTGCACATACTTGACATACCTACTTTCAAGTTAGCTTTTTTTTTTTTTTCCTATTCAGTTTTAGGATGTGGTTTGCATTAATGATGAACAGGTAGATCCGGTGCTCTGAAAAACCCGAGAACCTGGCACTGAACTCATAAGGGGTGTTAGCATGATTTCCTGCAAAATTTTGTCTAAGCAGTGACTTGTG
Source organism: Penelope pileata (assembly GCA_013396635.1). Taxonomy (NCBI): domain Eukaryota; kingdom Metazoa; phylum Chordata; class Aves; order Galliformes; family Cracidae; genus Penelope; species Penelope pileata. The sequence continues at coordinate 69,381 of WBMW01003122.1, read as the reverse complement.
CCACATTGCATTCCTATGGTGCTTTTCAGTCCTTTGATCCAGAGCACTATCTACCTTAAAAGCTGAACTCAAAGCAATGCAACTCTTTTGACTACAGCCAAACATAGGCACCTGCAGACACAACTACTTAAAGCACTGAGCCCACCTAGCTCATGTTGAAGTAGAAGGAAAGTGTTACTGGTTGGTATCTGCTGCAGCAGCTCTGTTTTTACTTGTCCGCATCTAATCTCTCTGGTCCATTTCATGTGACTCAAAGGCATCAGAGGCATTGAAGAAAGCCTGCTGCTTCTGCACATCCTTTCTGATTTCAACTGACATCGACAGACAGTAGTTGCTTTAGTATAAGCCAAATTTTGGACTCCTCTTAACTTCTTTTATTGAAAAACAAGAAAAAAAGCAACTAAAGAAGAAAGTACGCTTGATCATCCACCCTAGAAAATAAGAAGAATTTGGATAGAAGGTGCCAGTAATTGGAATACAAATGTATAGAAGCTAGCTATGCTGAAATAACCCAAAAGGCACTTATTTTAATTCCAAATTAATAGTATCTTTCGTGGCAGTGTCTTTAATTAATCAGATTACTGTAGTAGCATACCTGACTTAAATGCAGGTTGTTTCTAGTTTGTACTGTACCTATGTGAACGGTACTGGAGGGGATGTTTAAGCACTACAGAGGTGCAAACTAACAAGAACATTCAGGGTTTCCAAACGTATGTATAAGAAACATTGTGAAGACAAAGGAAAAAGTGTGCTAATGCATCAAGTAAGTAGTAGTGGCTTTTAGTTTTCGTGCTGTTTTCCAAATCCAAGCAGGTTGGGAGGAGAAAGAAAAGGATTTCTCTCTTGGTGCCTCCAACCATCACCAGGCAGCTACATGCTGCAGCCTTGCTTCTCACCAAAATGGAGAAGAGGAATGATGTTGAGCTCTGTGGTTTTCAGATTTTTACAGCCACGAGGGGAAAATTTTGCGTGAGCTGGGGTAAAGATTCAACTCTCCTGGCTGGGCATACAGGGGGGAGAAAATATCCAAATCGTAACAAAATTGCCCAAGTGTTAAGGTTGTGAACATTCAGCTCTGCTGGCATTTACTGCCCAGGTGCTTGTCACTATCTTGTCTTACATTTTACTCTGGGAATTCGAGGCAGAAAACATGCTTTTTCTGGCAGTTCTCAATATGCATCTTTTCCACTGATTGTAAAATAACAAGGCTGGAAGATGCCTGGATTGGTTTCACTGCAGTTTCTGGTGAGCAAGCGTCTTCTTTGGAAATACTACCGTGCTGTTGTACTTGTCCTGCAAAGTGGGTGAAAGAGTATTCAGGAGTTCTGACCATTGCACCTGTCTCTGTGTCATGAGTTTGTCAAGGGTCTGTCCCATCACTGCAGCAGATGAGGATGCTTTTGTCTTGGAGGCTGAAGGCTTTCACCAGAAATGAAATTCAGAGCTCAACACGCATTACTTGTTCTCTCTCTCTTTTTTTTTTTTTTTCCTTTTTCTGATTTAACAGCAGTGTGTTTACTCATATAGGAATAATGGTACTGAGTGTGACAAATGTCTGTCTAGCTCTGCACCTTCTTTTGAAGGTGAGCATAGCTAGTAATTTCTCTCTAAGTTTATGCACCTGAAACTTTCAGGTGAAGTCTTTTTTTCTTACGAAATTGAGCTGGCATTTGAGTGCTTTTACACTTTTCAGTGGAAGAGGCTCAGCTTTGACTGCTGATTCAGCTGTGAGCTGCTCAGTTGCCATGACTCAGTTGCAAAAAATCCCCCAAACCCCAAAGCTAACACTGTGCAATGCATACTGGTGTACAGCAGTCAGGATTATTTAAAAACATCAGCTCTTCTAACCACCTTGATCTGTGTTCTGTCAGGTATTTTGATTTCTGGGCTTTCTCGTTGTCCACCTGGATGGCTTTTTATGTGAAAATTTGATGCTGGTTTGACTTGGAAAGAATGTTCCTGTTCTTATGAAGAGCTTTAGTTTTTCCCTGCTACCTGTTTTAGTGTGTTCATGCAAATTGCTGAAACCCCCTAATGACTACAAATGTCAAAAAGTGAAGTAAATCGGGCAAGCAAGTCAAAAAGGGGTAGGGGCTTTGTATGCAAACCACCATGATTCAGGACAGCAATCACCTATTGACCGAGAAATTTAAGGAAGAAATTGCTCAAAACCAAAGGCTATTCTTAGAATCCTGTCTGATGAAATCGTTTTCATCTTCTGTAGAAGGAGATGGAATTTTAGAGGCTGTGAGTAAAAGGGTATGTGTGGTTCTGGATTTCTTGAGACAAGGCAAGACAAATAACAGTGAACGCAAATTTTTATGTCTACAGTTATACTTAGTTTCATGGTAGTATTCTTCATCTGCAAAATGCCTTAATGCCTTTGTTTTACGAAGAGGGCACAGTCTTTATTTCTATGTAGCAGATACAAGAGCTGAATTGTCTAAGATCCCTGGCAAGGCTGAAAACAGAACCTTAAAAAGTTTTTGTTTTTTTTTTCTTTTTTTTTTCTTTTTTTTTTCCCTCCAGGTAGAAGGATAAGAGTTCTGTAGTCTGTTTTGGACATACTGACTCTGAGAGGTAGCAACAGACCTGGTTAGGCTACTTACTCCTGGTTTAAGTCTGCAGCTCAGCTCGATATGATAAGGAAGTGGAAACAGTGAAAGCCATCCAGTAAGCAGCAGGTAATAAAAGGTGTGTTTTCCCTAAGCACAAGTGTTGTCTGTCTGAACACGTCCAGGGCCAGTTCAACCCCGTGCACCACAGCCTGTCTGCATGGGGCTCTGCGCTGGCTGTCACAGCAGAGGAGTGCTCAGCCCTCTGTCAGGGCAGCACTCCCAGCTCTCCTTCCCGCTGGCACCTCAGCAGCTGCTCTTTCTGGAGCAAACACATCTATATTGTCCCATGCATCCACTAAGGAGACGTGGTTCTTGCTGTGAAGGATCTCACAGGCTGCTTTTTTTAAACTGTGTTTTGTTTTTGCCCGAGCAGTAGCTGTGGGATCGTATGACTGCGGGTGTAGAAAACATGACAGATTTTACTAGGAAGTATCACTAAAATAGACACTGATACAAGCTACCTATTTACTCCAGTATTAGGGACTATCAGCTCTTCTGCAGCTAATTATGTACAAATACTTGACATTTCTAGAGCTCTTTTTTACCTTTTTTTTTTTTTCTCCTTTTTCCCAGGAACCTGGAAGCCAGCATTTTATATTGGTATGGCAGTTAGTGAATTGGGCATGTGCCCTTCAGAAAATCCAGGCCGCATGTATTCATGTCATATATTATTATTTAATTTTATATTGTGAGGAGACTTTCAGTCATGCGAAATATGAATCAGCTTTTTATTACAAATTAACTTACAGAAAAGTTGTTGACGTGATAGTTGTCCTGAATCTGTACAAAACCATTCCTGGTTCTACAAAAAACACAAAAATTTTCAGAAGCTTGGATATCTAGTGCTCAGCTTACTTTCTCAGGCCCTGACTCCAATTATTAAATAATTATCATTTAACAATTGACTTAAGAAACAACAACAACAAAGTTAATTTGAGGTTTGATCAATTTAATTTTATCCACATATCCCTGTTTCAACAGAGTATATAAGGCACTGTAGTTTTTTTACATGAGTTTCATGAGGAACTTGGAAATTATTTCCCTCCATCAGAAGGAAATTCTGATACGAATTTGGAGCAAATATGTTGAAAAATAAACTGCACTGTTTCCAAAATAGTTTTAGTCTGAAGCTGAAACAAAATCAAAGCAGTAGCATAGTAGGAATAAAAGGTGTTGATCTTTTCACCAATGCAGCTGTCACCACATGTCCCTTCTCCCCAGTGCTCAGATTTTCATGAAAGTGCCTTTTGTAATGCAAAATGTCCTGCTAGTGTAGACACACCACAAACATCCTGCCTGCTTGAGCTCTGCTCAGGAGAACTTGAGCCATAGCTGGTGAGGACGTGAATGGATTTACTCCGTGTGACTGTGGTGAGAAGGGCTGTGGCACATGCATTCATGCAAAAAGCAAGAGCATGAGCAAGTGGGAACCAGCTTCCCCATGGGGGATTTTGGTGGTTCCCTAGTATTTCTGCTGCAAAGAAGTGAATTATGAGTAGGTCAGTGAAGCAGGGCTGAGGAACAAACATTCTACATCCAGACTTCTTTTTTCTTTCATTTTGTAAACTCTTCAGCCCCATCTCTGTAGCGTAGCAAGTTTGTCCAACACTTCACACTGAGTTTCACACTTCTAGAAGCGCAAACAAGATTTCTGAAAGCAAGGGCAGACCTGTGCTGTGCAACTTCTCAGCACTGCTTGTCTGCAGGGCTTGCAGACAGCAGTTGTTCCTTGCAGCCTTGTTTTCTTTCTGCTCCTGGTCCTTGTAAATGAGCAACGAGGAACTGAAGTGCACAAGCAACAAGGAAAGCCATCCTTCTCCCTGTCCTCTGCACGCTCTTTACACCTTTCCCACATTGGTAGCGGAAAAGACAACTCACTCAGTCTGCGGTCATGGTCTTGCTTGTGGTCAAATTTCAGTTTACCAGTTATGAGCAAACACAGAGATCTGTTGTGGTCTTTCTTTGCTTTGATTAAGATGCTTATGTGCTGCTACTAGCTGGTACTGCTCTTTCTATTTGTGTGTGATGGATACTGGTTAAAAGGGAGGGAGGGACCTTCTCCTCTCCTACCTGCCCCAAACCGGGATACTTCTCTGGGGATCTTTTGAGGAGTGCAAAGTCCTGGTGCAAAAGAGGCAAATGTGCTTTTCATACAGGGATGTGCAGCTGCCATTCCAATCAGCTGTCCCAGGTACATAAATCTCTTCCTGAAGTTGGCTGCGCAGAGCTTCTGTAAAGTGCTGATCAAGTGCCACTGACCTCTTTAGGCAAAAGAGGGGGTCTGGTAATGTCAATCTTCATTCAGTCTTTGTCTTACAGGATGCTAGTAAACTGAAAGTGCCTTTTTTGAGCGTTTCTTATCTGTGGAAACATATCAGATTCTTGCAGATCAGATTCTTGATTACTTACTGTAGTTGTTACAAGCAAAAGCAAGGAAACAAACATCTTCCTGGAATTTCAAAAAATTCTTAGTGCCCTAGGAGCTTTTGTTTTGCAACACCTGAAATGATGAAAACTTGCAGTGTGCAGTTGCTGAGCCCCACATACTGAATGCACGCTGTTACTCAAAAACAAACTAAAACCCAGAGAAACTTCAACCTTTCCAAGATGACCTGAAGCAAAAACACCAACACAAAGACTGAAGGAGTGTGATACATTGATCCGTCATGTGTTTGGGCTGTGTTTACACAGAGGATGTATTTTTTTCCTTTCAGTCATCTGTGATCAGGAATCCTTGCTCTCTGCTATTTTAAGACAGACAACAGCCTCTACACCAGTGAAGAATGTGTTTTATTGGAAGATGGCATTAGCTCATCATCTTCATCCATTTACCTTCCTGTTAACCTGTGGTCCTCCTTGCACAACCTGGATCCAGACTTGGACTTTTCTGTCTGGGGCATCTCAGATTGGGCTACCAGAAAGGGCTGCTTCACTTTTCTAAAAACCAAAAACAGAAAAACAGTCAAGGGGCCAGTGATGCATAGGAGACGGTGTTATTTATTGTTTTCAGTAGAGCAGTATCATGTGCATGCTGCTATTTCTGAGGGTTCAAAGGAGGATCAGAAGTGAATAAAGAGAAAAGCCTTTGATCTGGGACACTGAGCATGGCCCGCAAGCTGTCCTCTTTTATGCTGAGCAGAGGAGGGGTCTGTGGAGGGATACGTACCTCCAAGGGAAAGAGTATAGCAGCATTTGGCAGTCATCCCTGTCTCCATCAAGGAGTTGGGAGAGGACTTGGAATTTGCCAGTCTGAAACAGACAGGAGGCTTTTCCATTTATGAGCGTTATTTCTGCAAGAGGTGTCTTTGACTGTCCCATAAGATCATACTTTTTTTTTTTTCTGATGGTTGCTGCTGTTGAACGATCATGAAAAAGAAGATTTTCCTGGAAGCATCTAACTTGGTGTGTACTCACTCGATAGTGCCTGCTCCATCTGGAGTGATTTCTCTTTGACTTGCCAGTGATACTAGCATGCATCATTGCTGTGTTACAGTAAGATTACTGGGATTATCAGCTGGGAGTTGATGAGGCTGGTGTCTGGCTGTGTTAAGAGAGAAATGCTAGATAAAACAAGAAATCATGTTTCTGGAGGAAAATGCGTGAGTGTCAACAACTGGAAGTGTCGTGGTAGCAGAGGAGCACTGTAGGACCTGTTAGATTGCATTTAACATTGCATTGTCCTTCGGACCAAGAATGGCAATTCCTCAATTTCTTTCCGTGACTGGCTCTCATACTAAGAGTAGTCCGGGAGGAGGCAGCCTACCGTGATGCTTCCTCTGCACAGAGGGGATAAAACCATGCTCCTGAGTAAGATGTATGTGTGCAATTCAGCCTTATGTTTAGGGAATTACTGCACTGACTTATGTGTTGAGTGGAAAAAAACTATCGACTTTTTTAACCTTTTAATCATTTTTATGTTTAATGTCGTTATGCTGATTTCCCCCCCTTGTCTGCACTTCCGTGACAGCTTTGTGTCCTCTCTCAGTTGCTCTGAGTGGCCTTCCAAGGAACCTTGTTGTAAAAATGTGGGTTTAGGAATGAGTCAGCTTTGCTTCTTCACCCAAATATCTATCCATTTTCTTTCATGGTTCAATAGGTCTGTACATAACCATCTTTTATCGCTTGGAAACTCTTGTTCAGCTAAAACAACACCTTTGATCAACTGACATTTTGAAAATCCCTGCTTTATTTTTGTCTATGTTAATAGTATTATCTCATTTTTTCTCGTCAGCAGATTTCAAAGCCCTCTTTCAAAAGAGGAGTGGCATTATCCACAGCGGCTCAGTGCCTGGTTTTGTTCCAGGTGGCAGAGATGAAAACCGTTCAGCTTTGATAAACCCTGCTCTCAGGCTGTGGGTTCCTGAGCCCACCAATAATAGTGAGCACCTGATTCAGGAAGCCTACCCAGAGCACAGCTTCCAGCCTGGTGGCTCATCCTGCAGCCCTGTCAAGTAGCTGTGAGTATTGTGGGGAGGGCTGGGGGAGGCTCAGTGGGCAGAGAACTGCGGGCACTTTTCACCACGAGGGAGCTCGGCCTGCACCAGTTGAGCAGGCCAATCTGCCCCAAGCACACACATGCACAGCGTGTGGGGAGCACAAAGCCTGGCAGCAACTAGAAGCACCTCTGAGTTTTGTGCGGAAAAGGGCCTTCTCGCTAGCTCAATTTAAAGTGGTGCTGGGTGTGGCCTGTAACTCCACACATGAGTGGGTTCATGTTGTCCCCCACCCCAGGGTGTGTGCCCGTGGCCAGGCCAAGGCATGCGAGCTGCTGGCCATCTTGGTGCTCCTGACCTTTCTTACCTTGCTGAGAGCCTGGTATGGGTTGCTTTTTGTTTGCTGACTTTCATTTTTGTCAGTCCAGTACAGGCAGCCATTGCCCTCATCTGGAAAGCAAGGTCCCAGTTTTATCTAAAGGACCTGCTTGATCTTCTTGACTGGAAGGGTCACAGAGTAGGACCAAGGAAACAACTGTGTTGTGCTGCCTTGCTTCCAAATTAGTCCAGGCACTTGCCTGGTGAATAGCTTAGCAAATGGCAGTGCCTGTGCCACCAGTGTCACGTCTGTGAGGCCGATGTGCCGTGCCGGTTTGGAAGTGATGTGTCGTCGGGTTCAGTGACCTCTGTGAGACTTTCCTGCACCTGATGCTTGCAATTTGTCTTGCTCTTCCTTTTCAAAATAGATGATAGATGGGTTAACCCACCCTTTGAGACAGTTTTTCGTATGATTTACTCAGTGACTTGTAAGGTATTGAATAGTAAGAGTTCACACTCTTTTTGCTGCAAGGAAGACATTTTCTTAGCGCAGTAATGCGTTCCACAGCTGTTCTTATTATCTGCATTAATGCAGGTCCTTGCTTGAAGTTGTCAACATCAGCAAAGTGCTGATGGTGATGAATTCCCAAAATGAATTGTGAAGGATATGTGTGTGCTACTTTTTATTTTCGGTCTGTCTGTTGTATCATGAGAGAGGCTACGTGGAGGTGACCTTCATTTTATGTTCCTAATTTAGGGTGATCATGACAACAGCACTACAATATTTTTATATTCCTTCTCACACTCTTTCCTTATGTATTTAAAAGTTTTTTCTGCTATTTCTAGCCACGTTTGAATGCTGGGTGGTCATTTCATTACCAGCATCCTAAGAAAAATGAAAGTCTTTCTGCTGAGTAGTTGTCGTTTAGCAAAGAAGACACACCAGGAATATTTTCCAGTGCAGGTTTTTCAACTCTTATTTTGGCTACTCCTACATCACTATTTCTTCCTTTTTAAAAATTATTTTTGTGCCAAAATCTAAATGTTGCTTTGTGAGTTTCCTTCCTGTGCCAGATCATGTAGATCTGCGAGCAGCTACTGGGGTATCGCTCTTCACCTTCTGCCCTGTTATCAAATGCTACTATTGTTTGTGTGGTTTCTAAATTATGACAGGCCTTCCCTACACAGCATGTCTTTGCTTTCTCTTGTTTTGCCAGATACTTACACTATGAATGAAAATTCAGTCTTGGAGTTTAGCTGTTTTTGAAACAAATAACATTCATTTAAAAAAGATACTTATAATAAAGATATTTCAAATTTATTCACACATACTGGAAAAAAAGTTTTAAAAACAATTTTATTTTATTTTATTTTAAAAAAAGCAACATGTTTCCAATGTTAATTAAAAAGAAAAGAATTACCATCCTGAATTAGGGTAATAAAGTCATTCAGAACGCATATATATACTCATGCATCGGCATATACACAGCTTGGATCCTGAGAGAAAACATATCTAAATTTATAGCCTAATGTAATGCATTGACTTTGCGTCTTTATGCACGTGAAGAGTGTATTTTGTGTCGTTTTTCATGAAGACAGAGGGTATATCCTCTCCTGAGATGAAACTGTTAACAGTGGCTGGTGTTGTTAATAGATTACTAAGGGTCTGAGCAAGCAAAACCAACACAGATCAGCAGTAGAATAAAAAATACGGTAAAAACCACCCTTCTCCTTGAATAAACAAAGATACATTCCAAATGCACTTTGAGATGGTGAGTGGTCTCTCCTCTGCTCTCTGTGCAGACCAACCTCTCTCTTGATGCTGGTGAAAAACAAGAAGCAGAGCACAGTACTTGCAGTGAGCCAAGGCTGCTGTTACATCTGGGCAGTGATTTGCAGTTGCAGCAGATAAAATGTAAATGTCCCTCTTCCAGCTCTCACATTTAGGACAGCATCTGTCATAGTATTCAGAAAATCGTAAGAGGTGGGAATTAAAGCTGAAGTAAGTTATTATCAGGGACTAGCTGACTGTTAAATGCTTGTTCATTTGCTGAGCTTTTCAAAGTTCCTGCTTTTGTCAGTTTGCTTTCTGATGAGTTCAACAGCTGGTCTGGAACATGTCACAGAGCATCTTGATCCCCAGTAGATTGTGTGTGGAATGAACTGGTAGACTCAGAGTAGTAAGTGGCGTGAAATCCACACCGCTTGCAAATATCTCCAGGTAACTGCCAGTTCTTAAAGAGCATCTTCAGGTACTTCTTAAATTTTTCCCCCATGAAGAAGTAGATGACTGGATTGAGGCAACAGTGAAAAAGTCCAAGAGTTTCAGTTATTTGGAATGCATAGTCCAGGTTCCTGCTCACTTGACAGTCTCGAATGACTCCAGTAAATTCCAGCAGTTGTAATAAAATTACAATATTGTAGGGAGTCCAGAAGAAGAAAAACACAATCATGACAGCAAAGATCATCCTCACAGCCTTATTCTTTTTTTCATTTCTACAGTGAACTAAAGTTTTAATGATCGTGGAATAACAAAATGCCATAACTATACAAGGGAGCAGGAGCCCTAAAATGTTGATTTCCAAAGTGCAAAAGAGTTTCCATGCCATTAAATTGCCTGGATATCTCGGCTTGCAGGTAGTATAATTTTGCTCAATAAAAGATTCTCTAAATATGAGTTCTGGAACTGAGGCTAAAAGAGCTACCAGCCATACAATAAGACTGGTAATCAGGCCATGGAAGGCAGTTCTTTCTTTCATGGAAAACACTGCACGAACAATTGCCAGGTATCTGTCTATACTCATAAGCATAATAAAAAATATCCCACTGTAGAACCCAACCAGGTAGATCCATGAAATAATTTTACACCAGGGAGTTCCAAAAACCCACTGGTCTATTGTGAAGTAAGACCAGAACGGCAGGGATAGAACAAAGAGCAAATCTGAGATGGCGAGGTTTAGCAAGTACACATCAGTCATGCTCTTCAGTCTCTTGTATTTAAAGAGGACCACAATGACCAGGGTGTTTCCCATTAGCCCAACCAGGAATACCAAGGTATATAGAACGGGGAGGAAAGAGGCTGCAAACCTCTTGACGGTTTCCTTACTGCATGGTTTTGGAGCATCACTGTAACTATCAGAATATTCATATAAGGGTGATGTGTCAGCTTCAAAGGACTGTGTACTCGAAGAACTCATGGTTTTTTTTCCCCAGTTCCTGAGAATGAAAGCATATAAAAAAAGTCAGTGACTTTATCTGCATGATGACCATGTGGTTACTCCACAAGCCTGAATCATGTTGGGAAGACTGCTCAGTGGCTGACTTGCAGTTCTAATGCACTTCTCATTGCAGATTCTCAAACAATAGTTAAGCATTATGGGATGTTTATGCACACTTGCAAAAGTACTGTCCTTAGCATGCACGTGGTCAGTCCTTCTAACACTGTGCACGTCCGTGAAGAAGTCATGTCAAGAACACTGAGCGCCATTCAAGCTATGGAGCTGAAAGCAAACAGGGATGAAAGAAACAGGCCATAGATATCAAATCAGAGAAGGATAAATCCTGTGTGGATTAAAGTAAAAACCAGAGCCACTGTTTGTAGCAGTTCAGGATTTTACTCATCTTTCTTATCGGGCAACCATTACTGAAAGTAGGCAGCAATAGAAAAGCATCTGACCCTTCTAATGAAATGACTCTTACTGAAAGGTGACGTCAGTTTTCAGTAAGCACTGTCTTTACAGACAAGGTGAATAACAGGAATTTGTCATTTTTGTATATATGTTCTTTTCTAATAGACAGTTTGTGTTACTTTGAGGTTGACTAGATCACATGATGGACACTGCAAATACTTTGTCAGTCATAGAATCCCTAGAGTTGGAAGGGACCTTTAAAGGTCATCTGGTCCAACTCCCCTGCAATGTACAGGGGCACCTACAGCTAGGTCAGGGTGCTCAGAGCTTGGTCCAGCCTGACCCTGAATGCCTCCAGGGATGGGACTTCCACCACCTCTCTGGGCAACCTGTTACAGTGCTGCACCAGCCTTACTATCAGAAACTTTTTCCTTAAATCTAACCTAAATTTCCTCTCTTCCAGTTTGAAGCCACTCCCCCTTGTCCTGTCCCCACAGACCCTGCTAAAGAGTCTGTCCCCCTCTTTCTTATAGCCCCCCTTTAGATACTGAAAGGCCACTATCAGGTCACCTCAGAGCCTTCTCTTCTCCAGGCTGATGTATTGCTGTGTTTTTTGCAACACAGCAAGTGTCTTTTCTCAGCCTAACATCCCAGAATTTTTGCAAGCTGGAGTTATGTCCTTCCTCTTTGTCCTTATTTTTGTGAATCAGAGTCAGAAGATGCGTATTATCGCTCTATTTGTCTTCACATTGTACATTGCTGCTGCATAACAGCAAGCATTGACTATCATTAGCCCAACTCCTACTGCGTGTAGTCTCTGCAGTGACACCTTTCCAGTCTGCAGTTCTGTTCTGTTATACACTGAGAAGAATATAATATCTGAATTACAAATTGCAGGAACAAAACTGTTCGACACCAATGGCCTAGAGATGTGACAACAGCACCTAGACATTCCTGAATTGAATATACATTCAGCATGGCTATTCTACTAAAGTATTTTAATCTGAATACATACGCTCACATAACGCACATACGCCTAATCCTGATTATGCAGGATTTCTGAAAACTGCTTTAAAAATTACCTAAGCAGCAATAAGAGGTAAAGGAAAAAGAGTTAGATTCACACACATTTTAAGCACATAGGACAGACAGCTGCTTCTGCTGCTACATTTTGTAAATGTTACCTTTTCTCCCCTCTTTCTTTTCAAATGATGCGAAGGAGCTCCTTGGTTCTGATGGAGCAGAATTGCTTCTGGTCAGGTAGCTCTGCCAGCAAAGTGCTGCTTACGCTGTGATACCCAGCAGCTGCAAAAAGCAAATGGTACTGGGGAGCTGTGTCTCTCAACGGAAACTCTGTACTTCCTTGAGATCGTATCACGAGTGCTTCTCTCCTCAATCCTCACCAGAGATGGTCCTTTAAATAAATGTAGAAAAGAAATATGTTTTATAGTGTGTAAGGCAATACCAAGTTTCCAGTGAGAACCTAATTACTGAGTTAAAGCCACTTCATCTTACCCAAAAATCCTTAAAAGCAGATGTCACTAAGTAGCTCTCGTTCGTCAGAGCTGTTGTTCTTTCTTAGGGGTTACAAAGTGCATCTCAAACTCAGAAAAAAGAATGACAGGATCACGGTGAGCAGAGAGGAGGAAGGCACTCGGTGGTTGTGTGGGAGGTGTTTCTAGTCCTGCTATGTGGGATAACTAGTTTTCTAAGTTATGCCATGTAGCTGAAGAAGAAGAGAGCTGTATAGATTTAGCGTGGGGAAATCTCCCTTTATTCATTGCTCTTTGGTCTTCCTAACCCCTACTTGCCTTGCAAAGAGAAGAAATGAGGGCATGCCAATTCACACTGCCTTTTTGCTTGATGTCTCCCATAGCAGGTTTTATATATAGCAAAGTTACCACCGACCTGGCACAAAGGCTGATAATGGTCTGAACATCAAGTGAGAAGTAGGGGGGGTGTGTGTGGTGTAAGGGCAGGTGGAGCTGAGGTTTCTCATGGTTCATATCACGGCAGGAAGCGCAGCAATTTCTACAAACTTCTCTTGAGAAGGCAGTGGGCCCCAACTCTCTTTTTGGGGATCCTGTGAGGTGGGGAAGAATGTGCTGGCTAGGTAGGGCGGTGTTGAGTCCCTCCAGCAGAACAGTTGTGCTAGCAAGTAGCAAACGCTGCTCTCCTCTGTGTCCCACAAAAGACCAGCCAAACAGAAGTAAAGCCATTTCTCAGCTGGGAAGGCTGCTTGCTTGATAGTGGGAGAAACTGGAGAGTCACAGTGAGAAGCAGAAACAAGAAAGCTACAGACAATGAATGGGAAGGGAGAAAGACTCATAGATCCCAGCCCAGGAGAGATCACATCTTCTACGTTGACCTCCTCCTGTATTATTCTGAACACAGGTAGCTCTTCGTTCAGTTATACTATTTGCTGCTGTCCTATGTGTTTGTGATATTGTTACTCTGCCTAATAACTTATATTGAGCTCTTTCTTCTGTAAAAGCTTGATGTGAAAACAACGTGAAATGTAGGATCTACTGCTTTCATGTTCTCCAGGATGAAATGCTTATACAGCAAGTAGCTGCTCACTTGTCTTTCATAAACTGCATCTATGAAGTTTTAAATCTGTCACTGGCAGACCACCAGTGCAGGTTATTGCCCTGCAGAGCATGTATGTCTTCTCTTTCGTGTACTAACAGTCCTTTAAAGATGCAGCTATCAGATGAGCAGGCAACACTGTGGTACCAGTTTCATCAGCTCTGTTCTCAGAAAGTAGAAGCTGTTCCTCTTGCTGCTGAAGGGCCTGCAAGGCCTCCCTGCAAGGGCCTCTTCTTTGATGTATTGTTGCCCGCAATAACAGTGACATAAAGCCTTTTTTTAAGCATCTGCTTTTCAGGAAAAAAACACCTCCTTACTCTGTAGGTATCACCCTTCCTTAGTTTTGACTACAATGCTTTTGTCTCAATAAACCACCAGGCACCTGCATGCCTACCGTTTCCCCATGATTATTTTGTATTCCAACAAACTGTTTGTCTACTTCAAATTTCATCAGTGGTGATTTTTCTAGATTTCCAAATGAAGCAGTGAATAGAACTGAATTCAGTCCATCTTCTACCCCATTAGAGCCCATCTTGGTGAAGGGATGATTTACAACAGCCTTTTGAGGACCGTCCAACTCTCATTAGCACCCATGCCACACTTCAGATATCACAGAATCACAGAATCACAGAATTGTAGGGGTTGGAAGGGACCTCAAGAGGTCATCGAGTCCAACCCCCCTGCCAGAGCAGGTTCCCTACAGCAGGTTGCACAGGTAGGCGTCCAGGCGGGTCTTGAATATCTCCAGGGAAGGAGACTCCACAACCTCCCTGGGCAGCCTGTTCCAGTGCTCCGTCACCCGCACCGTGAAGAAGTTCTTCCGCATGTTGGTGCGGAACTTCCTGTGCTCCAGCTTAAGGCCATTGCCCCTTGTCCTGTCCCCACTGACCACCGAAAAGAGGTTCCCCACCTCCATTTGCCTCCCGCAACTAAGATACTTATAAACATGGATCAGGTCCCCTCTCAGCCTTCTTTTCTCCAGGCTGAACAGACCCAGCTTACTGAGCCTCTCCTCATAAGGGAGATGCTCCAGGCGCTTGATCATCTTTGTGGCCCTCCGCTGGACTCTTTCCAGGAGGTCCCTGTCTTTCTTATACAGGGGAGCCCAGAATTGGATACAGTACTCCAGCTGAGGCCTGACCAGGGCAGAGTAGAGGGGGAGGATCACCTCCCTCGACCTGCTTCTGATATGCTTCTGATCTCCCAATCATCATGTTAGCAGGGATCAAGTCTGCAGCCTTATGAATGCAAGTTTAGCATGGCAGTGGCCTCAAGAAAGAACCAGTTGGACAAATTACTTTTTGCTCAGTCCTCCCTCGGAAGAAAGACTTTGAAGTAGGGAGTGCTTCCTTGCTGTCTGAATGCATCTTTCTGTACCTTCTCGCTGTCCTGGCTGAAAGCTGGACTGCTACCAGCAGAGGAGGAGCGTACGGGCTCTTTGTCAGAGCACACTTTTGTGGCTGTGGTGAGGTGGGGAGGAGTGGATGGACCGCAGCATCCTGCAAAGCAGCAGCTGCATTGCAGAAGCCTACTATATCGATGCATTTCAGGTTATATAAGCAAATGGGAAGGGTTGTCTGTAAGGAGACCTTGAGAAGGAGCATGTCTCCAGGAAGAGGAATGCATAGCCACAAGAAGAGGGATTGTGGCTGCTTAGGATGTATGAACTCCAGGAAATGAAGCTAAAAAGTACCTGCCAGTTCATGAAGATCAGAAGATAAAAATGAACTCTGAGACACCTGATGGTCTGTTGGTGAGAAGAATCCCTGTGGCAACTTGCAGAAAACTGCAGGAAAGACAAAGAAACAAAATCGCTGATCAAATGGGATGATGCAGAAAATGAATGAAAGTTATTGCCAGTGAAGGGTCTGCCATGACTTGGAGAGCCAAAGGCATGAAAGGGACTGCAGTCCATAGCAGGGAGCTCTGAGGTCCTTGCTAGTGGGGCAGGGTGTATTTTTTCTGCCCCTCCTCAGACAGAACCTGGCAGAGACTAATCTGGCATGGAGTGTCAGGAGACCATGAAGTTAGGAGGAAAGAAAGAAGAGATCTCAGTGAGATGTAGTGGATGCTGCTCTAAAACCAACAGGTTGGCAGTGCAAGGGGAAAAGGGAGAAGAGGTCTTACCTCTTTGCTAGATGAGATCAGATCTGTGGTGCCAGCCAAATAAATCACAACAGCTCAGAGAAGGGACCAGACCAGATGACCTGACTGGGAGGAGACCAAGCCCGTATATGGGTGCACGTTAAAACCAACAGAAAGGAACTTAATAAAAACTAGAAGCGGAACAACACGAACCATGAAAACCTTGCTTCTTACCAAGAGATTTCAGCCTCGCCCCTTTTTGTGGAAAGTCTCATCTTTAACTTGCCATCTTGCAGGTTGCAGATGGGTCTCACCAAAGGAAGGAGTTGAGATAGATGTTTATCTAATCTGAGGGCTAGATGCTGTCACTGTGAGGTGCTCACTGCTGGTCAGCCAGTGATTCTCTGTGATACCAGCATTGGCCATGGACAGGCAATTCAGAAGTGTGCTTTAGAGACGTCCTTGTACAGAGGAGCCCTAGGAGAGAGGCAAGTGACCGTGACTAAAGATAGACTAGAGCTAAACCGTTGTTTTGATCCAGACTGCCAGAGCCACAGTCACACAAGCAGCGGCCTTGCTTGGCAGACAGACCTCGCCCTCACGAGGCCTTCTCGCCTGA
Source organism: Penelope pileata (assembly GCA_013396635.1). NCBI lineage: Eukaryota > Metazoa > Chordata > Aves > Galliformes > Cracidae > Penelope > Penelope pileata. The sequence continues at coordinate 53,090 of WBMW01003122.1, read as the reverse complement.
TCAGGCTTTGGGCCGCTCTCTTGTGATTCAAATGAACTGGAGTCATGGTTTCCTTATCTGTAGTGCCAAGCCTTTCTTGTTAGCAAAGTGCTTGTGTCACTTGTTCGTTGTGCAGGTATCTGCCTCCCAATTTTCAGTATATTCCAATGTTACTACCCCTGACAAAAGCTGAAGTGAATTCATTCCATAGTTGTAGAGACAGCTGTCAGCTACACCGTTTTCCCAGGTTCATAATTTACCTTGAACACTTTGAATGCATGAATTCCTTTTAGTTAAGACAGCTGCTTGTGCCAGCAAGCAGAAGAATTAGGTCTTAAAGGGTCATGACTGTTTCCTGTCCTTAGCAGTGTTAAGCTGCAATTGCCCACATCTTTTTTTCCTCTCAGTGGTCTGGTCCGTGCATACTGCTGTTTGTATCCACAGCCTAATTTGTTCTTTTTTCCTGTCCTGTGCTAGCAAGGCTGCTATATTCAGAACTCATAAAAAAAGAACTGAAACTTTAAGCCTTAAGCATGACAGAAACAGTCATTGTGTATACTGAATTTTACTTAAAATAAAAATCACTGATGCAAAAAGACGAGTTGTTTTCTTGTTAAAAGTGAAATGACACTACAAGGAGCTTTCTTTGTCTTGTTCAGTGATCCAGCAAGTGTTCCTAAGTTGTTTCTACAGAAAGATGACAAATTTGCACTGTTTCTGAGTCTGAAGAGCAGTTGATACCTGACGTAATTTTTTTTTAAGTTTCCCAGCCATCACCTAACCATCACCATGATGTCCCTGCTAAAGTTTTGTCTCTCCAAGGGAAAAAAAAGAAAAAAGCAAGGCAGCAGTGGACAGTCTCCTTAGGCCAGTTTATTTAATGTTTCCTGTAATGAGTTTATGTACAAAGGAATTGCAGCGTTTTGGCAGATAGGCTTTGTTTTCTGTTTGCTTTGTAGTTGTGCTTCCAAGTCTCAAATACTGTAGTTATTGATGGTCTCCAAAAGCTTACCAAAAAACTGCCCTAAGCCTCTACACAACGGATACCTTGACACAGGATGGCAGCTGTAATATAAATGGAGTTCATTAGAAAAAAAAAACACACACATAGGATCCGGACTGAGAACGAACACTTGCTTTTATCAGTCAGTACAATAATTGTCTTTCTGTGTTTGTAAGGTCCAGGCTCTCTGCCATCACGAGGTGAAAGCTGTTTCCTTGCCAGTCCTCTTCAAGCTGTATTGGCAACTTAGGTAATATTCGGTTCACTTGTCGTAGCAGGGCAAACCGCTTAGGGCACAGAAATAAAACTGATGGGAACAAAAGAAGATCTGAATGGCTGTTACTGGTTTTCACTTAAGCTTATCTCCTGTCTTTGTGATTTACAAGATATTCCGATATACTTTCTGAATCGATAAAATGCTTGTGGTTAGTTTAACATTCGCATGCTCTTGCTTGATAACAGCATGCAAATAAAAAAAACTGGGAGAATTTGATGTTTCTTCCAGCAGCAGGATGTAGTGACTAGTTTTTTCTTGCTTTTGGTGAATATGTCCTTCCTGCTCTGTGCTTGTTCATTAGCAACTCTGGTTGCTAGACTGTGGTGTCCTGCTTGATCATGAATGACTTTCAAGTACATAGAGTTTAATCATGCCACCCAGTGGTGGAAGTGAGAGGACTGCATTGCCACTGGAGACGGGCAGAAGAAATGACTGAGCAAGCACAGGGCAGAGGGTCCTACAAGGCAAGCAGGAGTGATTGCAGGGGTAGTAGGAAGTTATAGTGACCCTGGAAAAAGCCTTTAGCCTTGTGGAAGATGTATGCCACCATTTCCAGTTGTTTGAATCTGTCTTGATCTGTAAACTCTGCCTTGTGTGTTGAGTGTTGTCTTTATCGTATTTTGTCCTTCCCTTGTATTATGCCCTTGTGAAACCAAGCTACCAGGAGGCTCTGGAGAGCAGGGACCATAAATAAGACCAGGAAGGAATGAAAATGAGACTAAGTGATGGTGATCCGTAATGATTCAAATGGGGGCTCCCTTCAAAAGGTTATCTGACTGCAGTCTGAGGACACCTGTTTCCTAACAAAGAACCCCAAGGGGAAGAGGGGCTAGAATAAAGAAAAGGCTCACTGGAGAGGAGCTCTGGAGCTGCTGGGAGGACATGTCCCTGTCAAATTTTAATCAGCTCAAATACCTCCCTGCTAACAAAACAGACAAATACAGCTTTGGGCCTCCTCAGACACCTTCCCTCTGGGGCAAAGAAAATGTGTTGGTAAAGGTCCTTCATCTGTAGCAGGAGGCCTACTGAGATGTCCCTAAGAAGTGCCAAAAAAGTAATTCCTGCATGTGCTTACCCTAATCCACATCCTAGAATGTTTTTAGGCCATTAGAAATACTGTTTGAGGCCCTTGCAGTGGGAAAAGCTCTCGATTTGCATGTTCTCTCACAGTGATCTCACAATTGAGGTCTATGTATGTTGCTGTTGTATTAAAGGGTTAATACCCCATTTGGTGCTGCAAGCCTGGTCATGTTCGAACGGACTTGTGTGACCGCCCTTTAGGAGTTCAGCAGCACCCAGTGAGAACTCTTAGGATCACAGATTCACCCATAGCACAGAGCACCTTCGTCTGGCCACATTTGAGTGGGTTCATACGACCACCCTGAAGGAGTTTGGCCACACCCAATGAGAACTCTTAGGGCTAGCTTAATGAATAGTGCCCTTTGTTGGAGCAACAGGTTATGGATTCTTTTGAAATGCCGGTGATAAATACACCATCTGCAGAACATGTGAGTACCAGTAATGTGAATAATACAGCCAACCACAAACGTTAAATTATGGAATAACTCTACAGAGATTTCTAAGCTTCCTGGGGAAGCACTCGGTATAACTGAGTGTGTGAATCTTATTCAATTAGCATCCCTAGGGGGGGAGAGGCGCAGCCCATTGACTGGTCCCAGTAGTCAGCATTGTCCTCCAAAATTGTCTGTGATGGTATCTTCCCTCAAAGTCCTTCTTTCTTAGGCCAAATGGCCTAAGAATATTATACTATACTTATACTAATTTCTTACTTTCAGATACTTACTTACTTACTGGAGTACTTAAATGGAGCTTATAAATGGAAGGGAGACTGACATTTTATATGGGCAGGTAATGCTAGGATGGGGGGAATGGCTTTAAATGGAAAGGAAATTTAGGTGGGATGTTAAGAAGAAATTCATTACTCAGAGGGCAGTGAGGCACTGGCACAGGCTGCCCAGAGAAGCTGTGGATGCCCCATCCCTGGAGGTGCTCAAGGCCAGGTTGGATGGGGCCGTGGGCAGCCTGATCCAGTGGGTGGCAGCCCTGCCCATGGCAGGGAGATTGGAACTGGATGATCTTTGCGGTCCCTTCCCCCCCAAGCCATTCTGTGATTCTGTGATTCTATAGTTCTGTGATTCCATGATCATGACTTCAAGCAATTATTGTATGTAAGGAGCTGTGCTGGTAAAGTCACCGGCATACAAAATTGCGCATAGAAATAGCAGCAGATTCTTGTCACTTGAGGCGCTGACTCATCAGCAGAGGCGTGGAGCCATCTACTGTTCTGCTTCATCAGCTTCATTGTTGTCCTCTGGCGTGCCCTGCCAATCATGGCCATCACAAACTGTTTCTTTGTGCTGCTGATTTTAATTTTAATGTAGCATTTATGGGCTAAATGCAATTTTTTTTTTTTTGGAGGAGGGAGAAAATTGAACTTCTCTCAGTTGCCTGAATATCCCAGCAAGTGGACTATGGTCCAAATGGTTGGTAGCTGAACTGTTGAGCTGCAGCTGAATATGAAGCAGTGACAACTGCATATAACATATCAGAGACTTCCAGTCTGGATGGAATGGGAAAAAGACTGTTCCAGTTACAGCTGAGCATGGCAAATGGATAATATCTCCTCTGTAGTGGAAGAGCTGTGCCCAGAGTCTTTGCTTGCATTCTCCATCCCATCCACTGAACTCTGCCTTCAGTGACATAAAGTTTGTGTTCTGCTTCCTGCTCATCAAATGATCACTGGTGAAAATGTGGTGAATGCAAACCTCAAACTGTTTTTCACAAGCAAACCAATTTTTTTTTGTGGGAAGGTATTTTACGATATTTATTTAAGGAAACGAACGCTGAATACAGTGTATTAACTGCTGACATTTGTGTATTGAGTATTAATGCAACAAACACAATTATACAGGAACTCTTGGTGGATGTTTTTTGCAGTGTTGAAAATAATGTGTTAATTCTAAGTGTACAACACCCAGGTCTTGAGGCTTGGGTGTGAATATGCTTGAGTCAAATGCTCAACTAATAGCCAAGTAATTATAGCAGCAGCAGAATTGTTACCAGCTTCAGCAGAAGTTGCATGTATGTGACAGGAAACATCATTTATTAGTTCTAAATTTTAGCTTCAATTACTAGATTTGAATTTCAAGATAATTAGTCTGGAAGTCACAGTTCTCTTTAGAGTCCCAGGTGTCTTGCAAACTTAATGAACTGAGGTGCAAAACAGTAAATCTTCGAGTAGGACTGGGTAGGTACTTAATACAGAAAATATTTAATTTACTGCTAAAACGTGGCCACTTTGGAAGTGATATGTAAATGGCCTTTAGCAAAGCATGGCGCAAGGCTGGGACAAGAACTGCAGCACAGAATTGTTAGCAGCTAGGAGCTGTGAGAGCAAAGGTGGGTAGAGACCGTGCAGTTTCTACAATTCAGATTTGTCAAGAATTAATCTGGTAACTGAGTTTTTCTTTGGAGAACTCTCCCATGTTTTTTAGGGGTACCAGGACTTGGGTCTTGCATGGGTGGGACTTGTCCCTTCTTTGGGAACAGAGCATCCTGCTAGGACAGCAGTTCTGTGTTACATGCAAGAACACAGTGAGGCACCTTGCAAAGGTGATAAAGGCAGTGGAAATGATAGAACTTAGCCCATAACCAATGCATGTATAAATAGTTTCTCCGTGGAATGTACCCTTAAAACTGGAGGATACCCTAAACCAGGACTTCAGACCCGCTCCCAGCAAGTTCTAAATCCAAAGGAATGTGTGGATAGCATCTCCTTTTGGTGTTGGTGTTGAAAACTCCAGCTTTCCCCCCTCCGCAGTTTCCCAGCTCAGTGTGATGCTCTGACTGGTTGCCATTCTAAGCTTTTTGTACAAGTTAAAAACCCCAAGAGGTCGATGAAGAGAGTTAAAAGCTGAAGTGCTTTGCTTAAGAGTAAAGAAACACGATGTGATTATGGGACTGTGATGTGATATTGGAATGAGTAGGATTACATTTTAGTATCCTAAAAAAATCCTGATATCCATGTATCTCACTGCAAGCAGTTTGGCTAAGAATGTCGTGCTTATTGTATTTATAGGTGGAACGTGAGCTGTGCTTATGAACCTGCTGAGAAAATTTGGGTTCAGCTTTTGTTAGTTATTCAAACTGCAACCCAGCTGGGAAAGGATTTATGTAAGTGTCAGTGTGATTCTCAAACAGAAAAAGAGTTGTTGATGATGAAAAGAATGCAGAGGTTGCTCACTGCTCCTCAGTTCCCCAAAATCCAGCCTCCTGCCAAACCCAGAGAATACCTGACCTCCTTTTTGCACGGCCTATTGCTATTCATTTGATAGATATTACAGATTTCTTTTCTAAACTGTAACTTGCTAAGTGCAATTTTTATGTCCTGCAGACTTTTGACCTTTCAGAGAGCAGCGGACCTGGTGGGCATGGTGTGTGTCACATTCCCCTTCCCGTCCACAGGCTGAGCTCCCTGACCAGACTGACTTTCTTGGTCTCCTCTTTGGTGGATGGGAAACAGCTCCAGGATCTATTTTGACTTTTGGGACTCAGCCATTTCAAGTTTCCAAATTTATATTAGTTTTCACCTAAAAATTGATGGAGGAACGGAGAGGAGAACCACATTGATGCAGTTCAGCTAGGATAAATACAAGAAACACGTGGAAAAGTCTATGCTGTAAAACAGCTGAGCTTCCTGCTGCAGAGGTTTTGATAGAGAGGTGATATCTCTGAATAAGGGCTGCAGTTGGTTGTAAGTCCAGTGGAAGGACGTAAAGAGACATCAGAGGGCTTTCAGTCAGCCTCGAATGGTGGAAGGAATGTCTCCAGGAGTGCAGTGTGTAAAATAAACAGAAACCTGAGGAACTGATGTGGTTCGTGGAGGCTGAGCTGTTTTAAGGGGCATTGCAACAATTCCTGCTGATGCAAACCAAACAAAAATGATGATTTTGGTTTTTAACATGTTTTCAAAGATTTACCACTTCTGCTCTTCGGAAGCATCTCAACACTTCTGCGTTGCAGAGCTCAGTGCCTGAAAACCCCCTTGAAGCTTTTAACATCACACAAATGCTCAAAAATTGAGGAAAAAGACATTGCACATAAATAGCAAATTCTATGGAGTGACTTGTAAAAATACGGTATGAAAATTGATGTTATGCTGGCAATCCTTGAAAGCTCTGCATTGCATGGCGTAGCAAAGGAGATGGAAAAAGTGGAGGCTGTCAGGAGGAGCCCCAGTCTGGTGAGTGAGGGACTTTGCACGTGCACTTTGCACAGGGTGTGTTGCAGAGAGCCCAGGCTTGCCAAAGTTTTGACTCACAGCAGCAAGTCTGCCCTGCTGGGGTGATGTGTGTGCAAGGCAGCGTGCTGTGAGGTGCCAGGATGTGCAGAGCTGCTGTGAAACCACAGTGGCTGGCCAGGAAAATGCTCTCCTTTCCTAGAGAGCTGGCCAGAAGCTCGGTGGCACACGGGTCATATTTAAAGCTGCCTTTTACTCTTCCCACTCAGCGGCTTACCATTGCCTGAAAAACAAAGATGGAACAAACCAAGTGACTGCAGTGCTCAGCCCGGCAGTAAACCCTCTCCAGGCTGATTTCGTGCAGATGAGTTCTTGTTTAGTCTCAGAGCACCTTCCTCTTTCTTTCTGCACATCTTAGCATTTCTTAAAAATACCACTGGTGGGCAGGGAGGCACTTGCTGGGGGTGGGGGCAGGTGGGTTCTCGCCTAGGCAGACTGAATTCTGGGAAGTAATTAATTTCTAGTAATGCTCACACTACAGTCTTTGCCAAGAAGCCTGGGAGTTCACATACAGCTGAAATTTTAAAAGTTGAGTGTGTATAATATATTTATACCTAATGCAAGGCATTCTATGAAGAGGTGCTGTTGTACTACAGACCATGGTGAATGTTCAATAGAAAAAGATTGAATGTTTACTGTTTACTGAATTAAGGCTTATGGAAAACTAGTCAGTTACTGAATGGAGAGGCTCAATGTCAACCTCAGAAAAACGATGTCTCTGAGATCCAGAAAGAAAGAGCCTAATCCTCCCACTGATGCTCTTTTGTGTTGGGAAATGAGAGCACTTCATCACGTTTGACATATTCGTTGGTCCCATCAATGTGTAAAAATATGTCCCATTGGCATGGATTTGTTTTGTAAGATTGATCCTGGATTTTTCTTTGCCAGGTGATCTCAGCGCCACAGGTAGCAACAAGACACTTTCCATTCACCTCTCCTGAGCCTACAGAGCCTACCAAGTCCCACTTGTGGCAGGCCATGGCAGGAGCTTTCCAGGGAGGCCCTGGGAAGGGACTCTCCATCCTCTTGTCTGACTGACATTTTCCACCCCCAGTGTATTGTCATTGCACGAGTGAAAGATATTTGGAGGTTGGTGGGCACACATGGTAAATACATCCTACCGGACACACCACCCTGGTACCCTGGTGTACCTGGTTCAGGTGTACCCTGAAGCTCACCTGGGAAAGTCAGCTGTGGTGGAGGAGGCCCTACAGGCTGAGAGAGGTTGTGGCAGACAGCAAGGACAAGGGGTTATTTTGTCCGCCAAGCTTTTGGGTTTTTTGGTGATGATATAGACATATAGACACAGTCAGTGTTTACAAGGGCGGGCAAGCAGAGCATCGTGTGAAGCACAAACCTACCTGTACTGCAAAGGATGGCCAAAGAAATCCAGAAGGATGCCCACCAGCACAGATCTGCTCCTGGTTGGGTCCCGAGCCCTTCAGTCCTTGCTCTGGTTGTTGCATGTTACTGAGTGTGTGGTTGGCGCTAAATGCATCTTCAGAAAGAACTCTTCTTATTTTATTACTTTTTATTATTTTTTAACAGTAGGGTTTTATTAGGTATGAAAGCACAGGTAAAACATTTGTCGTAATCAATAATCCCCCAAATTGCTTCCATATGGATACAGCTCAATGTACAGCAACAAAAATATTCCCGTTTGCTAACAGTCAGCTACTATTCATTAAAGAGATCTCTCCTTAAAAAGGAGTTTAGGTCCATGTACATTTATACCACATGCACAGGTAGACACAGAAGTGTAGATGACAAAACTGTGTAACAGAGTCCCTACCCTTAAATTCTTCCCCACGGCTGTTTTGGGCAGAGGATGCTGCTTTTGTTTCTACTTTCCTCTTCCTCTCTCTTGATTCATTTCAGTGTTCAGCCTTGATATGTTGTACTGCTTTTGTTTCTAAAATATCCACTACTTTAGAATATTTAATGCTTAACAAGAAGCACGTCAGTAACTCAGTGCTGTCTTAGGTCTTTTCCTGTGGGCAATGTCAGTCTCTCGGCGGTGGCTAGCCATGCAGGAGGCATATCTGCTCAGAGCTCTGCTTGCGAGGAGCCATTCTTGCTTCAGAGGAAGACAGATCCATCGTGGTCGCTGGTGTTGAGGGTGATGTTGCTGTGCATGACGCTTTCTGCATAGCTAGCTGAAGAGCTGACCTGGTAGCGATTGCAAGGCCCACAGAAGCACAGGCACGGGCAGTACTTGAAGCAGACACGGTAAAGGTATTTCCTGAATTTTTCCCCAGCAAAGGCGTAGATCAGAGGATTGAGGCAGCAGTGGCTGAATGCAATGGTTTCAGTCAGGTGCATTGCATAGTCCAGTGATTTAATTTGGTTGCAGCTTATGAACAACTCATAGTGCTTTAAAGTCTCGAGAAAAATCAGTACATTGTAAGGGGTCCAAAACAGAAAAAACACAACCACCACGACCAAGGTCAGCCTTATGGCCCGTGTTTTCTTGTGATTTTTGCAGTACAGCAGGGTTTTGATGATCCCGCAGTAGCAATAGCATATGATACAGACTGGGATGAGAAAGCCAATGGTGTTCAGTTCCACATTGCAGAACACTGGCCAGATGTCCTTCAGCTCCTGGGGCAACACCGGAATGCAGTCATTTTCTGACAGCTGGGAGAAGACAAAATGTGGCACCGAAAACAAAACTGCTGTTGCCCACACCCCGCAGGTTATCAGCAAGCTGTGCTTCATTGTTCTTGATTTCAGAGAATATGTTGCCCGGACAATAGCCAAGTACCTGTCGATACTGATCACGGTGATAAAAAACATGCCCCCAAAGAAACCGATGTAATACAGTGAGGACACGACTGTGCAGGGGATAGTGCCGAGGGTCCATCCCCTCAGCGTGTTGGACGCCCAGAAGGGGAGGGAGATCACGAAGAGAAGGTCCGAGACAGCCAGGTTCAGGAGATAAATGTCAGTGATGCTCTTTTTACTGCCTTCTTTCACAATGGCAAGAACCACCATTATGTTCCCTGCAAGGCCAAGGGCAAACACGGCAATATAAAATATTGGCAGAAATATTTTTCCAAATTCTTGGATGTCAGTTTCATCGCAGGCAAAAGTATGTTCGTCGTAACTGTATTCGGTTGTCGCTTCTGGGAATGCTTCTGTCATGCTGAATGTTGTGGCTAGAGGCAACGTGAAAGGGGAAAGGAAAATAATGTTAGAGAGAGATCTGCTATCTGCTATGGATGGTTAGTGAGAAGCCTCACCAACACACACACTGTGCGATTATGTCACTATTTGAGTTAGTGAGAGTTGTATCGCTGTAGGGGTGGTGGTAGATACTAAGATAAGTCCAGAGTCTTCTGTTACATGCACTTCATTGAAAAATAGCTTTCTGATACAAGGAAAAATAAGTGAGAATGTTAAAGGCTGTTGAATGGCCCCTTCTTCTCGGGTGCGCTGCCAAGTAGCAGCAAAGCGAACAGTGCAGGTGCTGCATCACAGTGTGAGAAATGCAGGCACTCTCCCACTTTGCTGGGCAGTGTTCAGCAGGAAGCAGCACTCCAAATGTAGCTGTGATCAGCATGTAGCGTGCGATCAACACCAGTGAGAGCGGAGCCTAACCCCAAATGCTAACCCCAGGGTTGGAAGTGTGGTAAGATGCCCAGCTTGGCCATGCCTGAGCAGATGCATGCTGATGTGGCAGGAGCAAAGATTGGGATCTCCATTGGGAGCAAGCATATCTTTGATGAGTTTTTTTAAAAAAATTGTCCTATACCAACTGGAGAGGAACTGTATTGACACTTTTCCTCAAGCACCAAAGCACCACATGCCTGCTCGCACCTTGGGCGTGGGGAAGTAGAAGTGTTGTGATCCTCTCACGGGAATCCCCACTGACTGTGAGGGTGGTATTCAGCCAGTGACCCAAAGCTGTGTCTAATGGAAATGCTTCATGTCTCCCGTTAGTGGGAGATGCAGTCAGCGCCGCCAATGAAGAGCAGTGCATCTCATCCAACACAGGCTGGAGCAAATCTTCTTTAAGACAAGACGGACAGACTGCTTTCCTGACTCTGCTGAGTGTGTTGATGAAACTCCCTTTGACTGCAGGGAGAGCAGAGGCCCATTGCTCAGCGGTAGACACCAGTGGTGATTAACTACTGCCACTACTGACCTTTGGCATGAAGCATGTGGAATCCCAGCCTACATGCCCACGTTTCACTGGCAGCAATAAATTCTGCAGCCTCTGTTTGAAATAAGCCTTGCAAGGCTAAATATGAAATAAAAATGCCCTGAGGCGTGAGACGGCCCTTGCTCAAGAAGTTTCATATGATGCAGCGGTAACTACAACAAACTCCCCTGTGGATGGTTAATCTGACTGTATTGACATTTTCACCAAATGCCTCACTGCAAGAGTGCTGTTTGTGTTGTGGACCGTGAAGTTCTATCCTCTCGTTTTGTAGTCATTTCTCAAAGGGTGCCAGTTGGCAACACGCACTCTCTGTTCTAAAACACCTTATTTTGAAAGTTCAAAGCCTATCTGTCACTCAGGCACCTAAACGAGAAGTGCCCGTAGTCATTAGCAAACGCTCTTTGTGGTTTTGCACAGGAAAAGCGGGCTGGCAGAAGGGCTGTCTCAGCACTGGCACCGTGGGGCATGGGCAGAGGGCTGGGCTGCGTGCAGCCTGCAGGAACGCCCATGGGCTGTGTGGTTCCTGGAACCGAGCCCTCTGCCTGCCTCCCAGCTTGGTTCTCCAGCTCCTGGGGATGCGCAGAATGAATGGGAAGCAACAAGGAAGCAATTCAGTTGTTTTAATTTTGTGTTGGTGAGATAACTAATTGGAGTTGCCTGCAGAGATGGGTGAGATGCTGCCTATCTCTTCCTGTGTCTGTACAGTCACTGCTTCATCTACCATGCAGAGGGATACAGAAATGAGCAGGAGACATAGTATATAATCCCAACAGCCCATCATTTTCTACTTTCCTATCCCAACGTCTTCTTTCATCTCTTTAGAGACTAAGTATCTGCAGCAGATCCCTTTGAAAAGGAAAGAAGTGTCAGGGGTGCACCAAAGGTTCTTGTGCCAAATACGAGTCTCTGAGCCAGCCCCCCTGGCTCCCTGCCACCCCTCTGCACTCTGCCACAGCCTCCTCCTTACCCCTGGGCTGGTATGCTCACAGCTGGCTCTCCACCAACACACTGGAGAGCGGTAGCCAAGGGCCATCAAAATGGAGGAGGCCGCACATGGGGTTTGATCAGCTTTAGCAAGAGATGGATCAAGGACTCGAGGTCCCAGCCTTCCCACTAGGTACTCTCCTAGCTACCTTAGTGCGAAGGTGTAAAGGTGAAGCAGGCAACTTTTTTTGCAGAGGAGTAATAGGCAATGGCGATAGGAAATTGTTACTCACTGTCTGGAAACAGTTTTCACTGTGAGTGTGGCTGAACACCAGAACAGGGCTTCAGGGAGGTTGTGGTACCAGCATCCCTGGAGGTACGTGAAACCTGGCTGATCCTGCTCTGGGCAGGGCTTTGACCTGGAGACCTCCAGAAGGCCCTTCCTAACATGGCTGTGCCACAGAGCAGGACAGAGGCCAGGATGTCCCTGCAAAGCGCCCCAGCTTCTTTGCTATATGAGCTCCTGCTTCAGACGTGTGTCTCTCCTGGTGTGACACAATCCTGTCGCACACAGAAGTAAGCCTCAATTGATGCCTCTCATACCCCATTAGCATCCCTGCTATCGTGCAGGCAAAGTGTGGCACCCAGAGAGCTGTCTGGGGGTGCCTATGGAGCTGGCGTGTGAGATTTGTCGTGGTGAGAGGGAGCTCACACTGCTTCGCTGCCTCGTCTCGGAGGGCCCCTGCTTGTGCTCATGGTTCCCATGGTTGCTCCCTTGCTTCATGCCTAGAAAGGCAGCTTGTTCCCCTGGGAGGTTTCTGTATGAGCCCATACATGTCAATATATCGTGCTGGGCGCAGGAAAGGTTGCACATGTGTCAGGAAATGCAGTTTCCGCCACGGGATGGCCCTCGGGCCTGGCGGCCTTCTGCACAGGGGGCTGGGCTGGGAGCGGCCTGCTGCCACAGGAGAGCACCCACACCAAGGTGCTGGGAGAAATCCTGGCCCTAACGAAGCCTGCGGGAACTTGGCTGGGGCTGAGACTTTTCTTGAAGTGCTTTTCCATGAGGTAATCTTCTGTGGCTCACTGTGGAGATCCTGTGCAGCATGTACAGCAGCAGGAGAGGACTGCGCTTACCAAAATGGCACTGGCAGCATCCGAACCTGCTGGCACAGTCTGTGGCTTGCTCACATGCTTGATCACTTGCTCTGATGGTTTTGGTGTCCATCCAACCACACCCTCATGTATTCTCACTGCTACTCATCCTGCATGGGGGATGTGGTCAGTCCTTTTTGTATATTTAGCTCATCTGATACCACTTTGCTCAGTTTAAGCTGATACTACCCAACAGGTGGGCTGCAACCAGCCAACGGCCTCACAAAAACCAACCCGTATGTCAGATATGCATAATGCAATACAGCTTTATTGCATTCTGGATCGAGAACTGGACTGTGGCCACCCTCATCCTGCCCGGGCAGGTGTCCCCTGCCTGTCTTGCAGAACCCACCCCACGCATTGCCAGTCTTCTCACTATCTGACTCAACCCAAATTTCTCCCTTGTGCTCATGATAAATGTTCAAATAAGGGAAAAAAATTAACTGAAGACTGCAGAGGATACTGAGCAAGAATGGTGGAGCTGTAATGTCTCTCCGCCAGGCATTGTCCCTTGCTGAATACAGGAAATAGTAGATTCACTTCTGCTTCTCATGGAGCTGTTCAACTGCTTTTCTCTCTCTCCAGATTTACCCAGCAGCTTTGGGTCCTACTCCCCACGAACACTTCTGCTTCTAAATGTGTTTATAGCTGCCTAAAAGACAATAGTTGGCAGGATGAAAACCCTGTTTCTCAACCCAGCTATTCCCAGACCATCTGTATCACGTGCACTGTGTGTAATATAGAGGGAAGTGAAATTATGAGAGATTCACAAACTCCCCTAAGCAACAGACATCGCATTTCAGCCTTCAAACAACCCTGACATCAGAATGGGTGGCACAAGAGACAAATCCCGTCTGCACATCTGCTCTGTCTCGTTATCATCCAGATGCCATGCTACAAGCTTTACTGTCAAGAAGCCAAGTCTGCCAGCTCTTTGGCTTTCCACAACACCTCTGCTGCAGCTGAATGAGAAGTTAAAAATTAACCAACTCAAACCAGATCTCTGGCAGAGAGTCATGCTTCAGATTTGCACAATGTGCTGATGAAGTATTCAAGAAGATTTTCACACCTTAGTCAGCATTTCTGGGCAAGGTTGACTTAACTTGCTTTTCCCGTGCGAACAGAGCATGTTGTTGGCCCAGCACGCCTGAGCCACACAGGAGCAGTTATTCAGCCTAGTTATGACACAAGGAAGCTTTGTGGGGACTGCTGTGAAACCTGATGGCCGCGTTTGCCATTCTCACCCTTCGATCTGAGCAGCAACCACCCTGCCCAAATATAAACACCATTGCTTTCGTGCTGTTGTGCCTACGCCCATCGGCTTCCCACCTGCTGGTGAGTCTCCCCAAGACCATGGGGATGTCCTTGGCTTCCTCCAAAAGAGGTGTCAGAACTGCTGGTGGCACTTCTAGCACACACCAGAAAGGGAATTAACTGGGACTGGATGGAGCTGAGCAGGAGGGAATTGAGTTGAAAGCCTTCCTAGCACTCTAGGTGAAACTCTTAACCAGCCTGGCACCAAACACTCAGCGTGTAGTCACCAGGATGCTGCAGGCACTGCTAGTGGTAGTTTGGATGACGCCCAAAACAAAACTGAGATGTGTGGGCAATGCACTAACCAGAGCTGGGCCCGGTTTCTATTCTTATGCCCCACGGGTTGGTGTAATCGGTGTGGTTTAGCTCTCAAAGCTGGGCGGCTCCCTCATTAGCGGATGGTGTCTGGAGCTACTTGGTATTGTGTTAGCTAGCCAGGGTCCAAAGCAAACCCAATCCAGCAAGTGCAGTTACTTCAAACTGAGTCTTTTATTCAGTCCCACAATGGGGGCACTTTCTACAAGTGCTGGAAAGAGCTGACAATGCCAACACTCAAAAGCAGGAGGCAAGATGAGACAGTTAATGCAAGCTAACACCTGTCCTGGCCAAAATAAAATTTAAACAGTAAAGAGGGAAGGTGTAGTTAATGCCACTCCATGTAGTTTTACAGCAAAAAAAAAAAAAAACCTTTGGTTTGGTCATCAGATGAGATGACAAGGTTGAGATTAGGTGCTGTGCGGGAGATCTGCAGCTTTGGATTGCATTGCCAGCTGATGTGATTGGCACTCTCCAGACCAAAGCAACAAAAATCCCATGCAGCAGTATGATTGGATTTGAGCTGATTGATTAGCTGTCAGACCTCAAAAACAAGTTGTCAGTGAAAGAATCCTTACCGAACTGGATATATTGCTTGTAAAAGCTCTGTGAGAACCATGAATTCAAACCCGAAAATGCTTCGCTATTTTCATTAGCGGTGCGAAAGCAGATGGAATCAGAGCTGGCAGGGTGATACGATTAAAAAGCTAAAGAACTGGGTAGTGGTTCAGCCAGCTCTGAGTAACCTGGGTTCCTGCAATGATTCACCCTTGCGTTTATTGTAGCCAAAGTTACATGGTGGAGAGCTGAACACCACAGACCGTGTCTGGAGCATCCGCCAGGCAACCCTGAAGCCAACGTGGGCAGGCACTGAAACTGAGCGCCCAGCAGGAGGTTTCAGTGCAAAAAGCTGATGCAATCTTTGGGTCTTTACAGCTGTGCTACATGGGAAGGAACACAGGAGGGAAGATTTTAGTGCTGTAGGGCTCACTGCTGGGGCTGTCGGCATGATTCAGGTGTGCAAACTCAGAGGAGGTGGAGAAAGTACAGCAGAGCAAGGAAGCCACTGGGACACGCTCAGGTGCATCCTTGCTCCCTGCTGCCCCTGTCCTTCTCTGATTACGATAAGGTGAGGAAAACCCTTTCTTTGGATTTCTTCTTTCTTCTGTGATTTATTCTCAGATTGGCTGTACCTTTTTTTTTGTAGCCAGGCAGAGTTCTCTGAGCTTATTTATTGCTTATCAGTGTGCGTGCTTCAATTCGTGGAGGTTCCCCCAAGACCCTGAGGATAAGATTTTTAAAAACAAGCAGTTGATCTAGGCCACTTTGTTCTCAGACTTTCCAACTCAACGTGGAGTTCGAGGTGAAGAGGAAGAGCACAGTGCTTACCAAAAATCAGGGCATTTAAGGTACAAAATAAAAGACTTAGAGACGGAAGCTGGTGAAACCAGTTCAGATTAAGATAAACATAAGGCTGAACACTGTAGATGCTTATAGTCAGTTAGCAAAGACATTTAGGTCAAAAAGATTTTTTAAAAATGCCCCTTCCCTGAACCAGTTCTGTAGTTTTCACACCACCATCACAAATTAAGTTGGAAGCACGAGTTCTGAAATTTAAATTTGAACCAATAGCTGGAGATGAGCAGCGTGGAATCTACAAATTTAAACCAATACTTCTGGGTAAAAAGAATGTATTTGAAAACTTGGACGTGGGTTATGGAGGACAGGAGGGGATAGCACAGAGTCCAGGATCTCTGCCACTGTAACCTACGGCTTTATAGCACTGGAAAGTGTAAACCTGGAGATGACTGCCAGGCAGCAAGGAACCAGGGCACAAGCTTCAGCTTAACCCATTGCATTGGAATTGAGTGTATTCTGATTTTAAAAGAGCAAACAAAAAGAAACCAGGAACATGGAGCTATTCCTGCCTTTGCCCATGGGGAAGGCTTCACCACCTGTGCTGCAGAGCAGCCACAGAGGTCTTATTTTGACCAAGAGCTGGAGATGCTCATACCTTGGCCCCCCCAGCTGCTGTTCATGCTAACTTTCTGGCAAAGGGGGCACAGGGTATGGAACCCCAGCACCAGGACCCTGTGCCCCCAGCCGCATCCCCCCGTTAGAGGTTTTGCCGTGCCACCAGGAAGACTCACTGCAAACCACCCCGAGGGACAGCAGCACCGGGCTCCGTGTGGTTTCTGGGGCCATGGCAGCTCGCCTCTGCGGTTGTTGCTGTATTTATAGCAAAAGCTCTAAGATGGGGCTTTTAACACTTTAAGCTCCTTCTCTCAAAATCCCCCTGAGGCTGTGGTCATGCAGGAGGTGTGCTGCCCATTTGCCAGGGGTCCCATCTGCTCCCCAACACCTTTCTCTTCAAATTTGCTGAGGGCCATTCTGAGGGTCTTCTGGGCTTGCTGTGTCCTCAGGTGGCTCTTCAAACATTCAGGCGATTTGCTGGAGCACATTTGCTGTTGCTGTTACCATTTAGGTAGCAACAGAAAAGAGCACGGCCTTAGTGGAGCAGGGTATGGGCTCAGCTTTCAGGACATGACCTGTAAGGGCTCTTGAGCACCTGAAGTTGCAGACAACCACATCAAAGCATTTTCCTAAGACGCCGTCACTGATTAAATAATTCTTCTGAATGGGAGCTAAGCATTGGGGTGCTTCTGAGAACCCCGCATGGCACCAGTCTGAGCCTTTGGCAGTCATAGAATCATAGAATGGCTCGGGTTGGACGGGACCCCAAGGACCATTAAGTTCCAACCCCCTGCCACAGGCAGGGTTGTGAACCGCTAGATCAAATACTAGAAATGTACAGTCCGAGTACATTAGAAATGTAAGGAGCTCAGTGCCCTAAATATCTGTTTCAGAAATGACTTAGGAGAGTATGGTCTGACAGTACGATCCTGGCTCCTATATCTCCCATGGTTCTTAAAACTGAGGTTCAAAAATCACTGAAAAATGATTCTAAATTTTTCACCCACGCATCTCGGACTCACGGTTTTGTGGTCCTGATGCTGTGAACAGATTCAGCCACACAGGTGCTGGGGTTCTCTGCAGCAGCTCTGCACCATGAGCAGGCTTCCAGGTGGTGTCCAGCCCCAGGGACCTGCCACAGGACAGGGGCGTATGAGAACCGTGGGCTGGGAGAGCCGTGGCTTTGTCCTCGCACAGGCAGTGCTGCACACTGTACCTCTGATTTTTACATGTACAGTTGAGCATTTTGCCCTTGTTTTCTCTTACCTGCTGTCCCTCAGTATTTCTTTTTCCCAGGTCCTCCCTTCTTGAGTAGCATTCAGATTTGCTTCGTGTTTTCTGCAGAAGGAACAGTGAAAACAGGCAGTTGTTTGCAGCAGTGTGCACTGTTTGTGCTTGTTTATAGTTACCTCTGGCTCCATCCTCCCATCACTTTATTGCTGCGCCTATTTATTTCCTGACCCCTTTTTGTTACTAATAAGATCATATTATCGTGGCGTCCTTGAGAAACCTGAGAATGTTCTTCAGAAATGGGAGATCTGTTAAATTACCCTCTCTGTCCTCCTTTCAGAGGGCAGCACACGTTACCCTATGACTGTGTCCAGGTGAATTTTTTCCTGGCAAGACCCCATTTGTTTCCTCTAGCAGACGTCCCAGCTCACTGCTTGTTCTCGTATCCCCCTTTTCCAGCTTCAGACTTTTTTCTCCCCCTTTTGGACTTCTTCTGCACTGCCCAAACTTTCAGAATCCATTGCATTTGCTTTCCTTCTCTCACCCTGTTGCCCAGTTCACTGCCCCTGCCCTGCACACAGGGTTTGCCCCAGCAGAGCAGATGTCGGGAGCTGCTGTTTCTGCCTCTGTATTTATATCACAGGAGTAATTAACAGGCTGCCGCAACGCTGTTACCCAAATGTCTCACCAAAATGATCAGACGCCTCTGTGCATCGTTCTCATGGAAAGCTGACTCACAGGGAAATTAAGTAATGTGGTCATGTAGAAGGTTTCTGAAGTTTTCGGACTTCTGTCACTACCTTGCCAGCCTGCCCGATGCAGGCACTTTCTGTCCTCTCTAGAAGAATTCTGTGTTGGGCTGCCTCTCGCTGTCATTGATGTTTCTGGTGCTGGTTCGCTGGCCAAAACTAAAAGCAAGCAATGCTGGTGAGTGCAGTGCTTGGAAATCCCTGCGGACATCCAACAAAAAGCATCCAATGAAGTAGAAGAGCTGTATCCTTGTGGTCCAGCTGTGCTGATGCTGCACACTGTTCATCTGTCAATGTTTTGCTTTAACCCTGAGGACTTCCAGCAGGGTGAACATTTCTCTTACCACAAACTGCCACAAAAAATCAGCCGCCAAGCAAAATGTCTCTGCCCTGGTAAAATTGTTCTCCTTTCTACCTGCACAGTCTGTAAACATTGCCCACATAATCTTTATCCAAAGTAAATACCACTTAGATTCCAAGAAACAAGGAGTGCAGAGCTTCCCTAAGTTCATGAGACACCACTTCTTGTCATCTTGCTCTGACAAATTATAGGTGGAATATAATTGTCTCTTACCTTGGCTCACGGTTGCCTTGAAAACCAGTGCTTTCTTCAGGCTGAACCTGATTGTTTTCAAATGTATATTTCCTCTTCTGTAGTGCCTGTGCTGCCCTATGAAACCTGAACTCTGGCAGGGCAGCTTCCTGGGCTGAGCTTCAGGGCTGAGCCGAGTATTGATGTGCTCAGCTGTGGTCCCGCTGTTGCGTTGTGCAACAGTGAGGCAGGACGTGGCCAGAGAGGCAGAAGTGCTTGCAGAAGCACAGCAGAGGAGATGAGGAATCCTCTGGGATCTTCACACCTTCCCCTGCAGTGCACAGTGCTGAGGGTGATTCGCCCAAATGCTGGCCCTCGCTGTGAGGGTGCAGGATGCTTGGGAGCAAGCGGGATGGAAGGGACCCATCCTCTCCCCTGGGGATGGTTTCAGAAGCCAGGGGCTGGGGAGTGTGGGCAGCGTGGTGGCAACTTCTCTCCAGGGGGTTCTGCTGCATGCTGACCCCTGCCTGGCAGCCATGTGGCCCCAAGGGGCACTGTGTGTACTCAACCGGGTGTCACGCGGGCTTGCAGACCAGTGAAGACAGATGAAGGTGGAGAAGCATGCCAGCAAACATGTAAAAATGCCTCCAGACAGATCCTAGAGGGAAGCAGAAAAACCATCAGCATGAACGCCACGTGCCCCTGGGGAAGAGATGCTGAGACCCCCCCCACCACTGCTGGGTGAAGCCACCGGTCTTAGGACCCAGAGGAGCAGGGGAAGGAAAAGAGCTAGAAAGTGTGTGCAAAGCGATTTTAACTGCATCAGTGTTCTTTCTTCTTCTGCAGCCAGTAGATCTGGAGCAATGATTGGAGCCTTGAAACTGCCACTGTGCTCACAACACATTGTGCTGCTGCTTTGCCCATGACTAAGATTATGTTAGTTAATAACATCTCCCTGCAGCCCACCGCACTGCAGGAGTCGAGAGTTCAAGCCTTTGGCATGTTCACTCCTCCAGGAGCCATTCTGGCTCTGGACTTGTGCACACAACGCTCAGGGCTGTGTCAGAGGTGTTGTGGTTTAGCATGTTTGGGGTTACAGCCCCAACAGCTACACAGCAACAGCCAAAGGTCAAACTGAGGGCCTTGGACATCAGCTGAATTATGCAAGTGGCGTCAGTTGTGTGGTCAGGACAAGCACACAGGAAAATAATCAGGGAACCCATTCCTAGGTGCTAGCCAAGAGCAGCAAAGATACGCTTCTGAAAAGAAAGTTTGAGGGTTGTGATACAGCAAAGAAGCACAGTGGCAGGTTTTCGAGTCTGAATTTTTCTCCAGCAAGTGCCAGCAGCTCCGTTCTTCTCCTTCTTCACAAACAGAGGTAAGGAACTGGGCATTTTTTTCAGTAAATATCAAAGCNAATTACAAACTTTCAACTTTCAGATAGGTAATTTCCAATATAAGGAGACGTCATCGTGAGAACTGCCAGACTGAAAAGGTGAATTACAGCTTCCTCGACGTCAGCGATGGTTTGAAGTTATCCCTGCAGCACTACGAACGTGACAAAGGGATACCCCCACAGGTGCTACCTGCAGGGCTGCACATAAAGAGAAACAAAGTCTTGCTGACTCACGCACATCCTCCGCAGATCCCCCTGGGGAGCAGAAAAGGCTTTTGTTGCGCTCTGATGTTGGTGATAAGCCTAGATAAGAGCGTTACTCATTATCACAGCGTGGCTTTCTAAGTAACCTGAATACACGTGAAATGAACGCTGCCCAAAGGAGAATGCGGCATCAAGAAATACCTGCGTTCTGTCTTCTGCTGCAGCTCACCTGTTGATATTTGGGACACAGCTCAGGGATAAAAAAACTCTGAGGAAGATGCTGGAAAGGCTCCCATCTGTACATGAGGGGAAAAAGCACCTTTTGCTTCTCCAAGCTGGGAAGAAAGAGACATTGCACCCCTCCTAACCTGATTTTCCTGGTTTGTTGCCTTCCGAGGGGCACAAGCAGGTGCCTGGTGCTGGCTGTGCAGGTGAGCGAGGGGTCTCTCATGGCTCCTGGCAGCTTCCCTGGGGTGCCCAGGACAGGTGCTGGGGGGCTGCTGCCCTCCTGCTCCCTGTGCTGCAGCACCAGAACGTGGCTTTGGGGTTGCAGCAAAAATGGTCCTTGAGGATTTAATTCCCTGTGCATGGGGAGAAAAAGGGCCAGTGTGGAGAACAGCCTGTACAGTCCTTTCTAAAGGCAAGGGGACAAAGATGTCCATACAGCAATGATAAAATAGCATCCGAGTTTGAAGTCTCTCAAACAGGGAAAAGTCTCTCTGCTATGCATATCACTGGTGAGGATGTCTTATTCTTCCAACTCATTCTGACTTTAAGCCATGACATAGCTGACTCCCACTTTGAAGACACAATAAAAGCATCTCTGAGCAATCGCTGAGGAGTGAACTCCAGCCCCAGCACAGCTTACAAGTCTAAAGGGTGCATCCGAGGTGCTGCAGCCATCTCCTTCCCCAAAGCTGTGCCTGGAGGCAACCACCCCGCCTATGGGTGCGGGTTCTCCTGTGCTTGTTTCAGAGGGAGGGAGCGGCCGCTGAAGCAGAACCCAGCAGAGGGAGCCTCGTTCCCACACATCACTCGATGTGATCACATCACTCGATGCCACCAGTAGGAGATGCAGGTGTTCTTCTCTACAAACACGGGAAGGCAAGAATGGCCCCGAGAGTGAGAGAAGCTACATCGAGGGATGGAAATGTCTTAGCTCAAGGCTGGAGAAGGGAAGAGCTACAGAAAGCTGGCACAGGCACACAAAGCCGCACACTTTCCACAAGCAAAAAGGGCCCCCTCCCGAAACCTGCTCCGACAGCCATGACCCAACCTGTCGGTCCACAAAGACCTGCGCGGCCCTGGGCCGGGCTGGGTGCTGGGCTGAGGGATCAGCGCTCAATGGGTGGCTCACCTCAGACTGTGATTCATTTCGTTTTTCCGAGCCAGCCTCCACAGCAAGCAGTTGATAAGCCCAGCACCAACAGTCAGGTTCAAGAATGAGTCAGGCTGGGGCCGCTCCTCCTTGGCACCAGGCTTCAGCGGGGGCTGGCGTGTCTGGCGTGAAATCGAGAGGAGACCACGCACGGTGTGCTGGTGTCGGTGCTGGATTACTGGGGTGCTGCTGGGAAATGGAGAGGCGGGCGGAGACCCCCTGCTCTGCCGTTTCTCATTGTGCCTCCTCCTTCCCTGTGGCCCACGGGGCCTTCCCCAGGCCCTGCTTCACCCCCGCCATTCATTCCGCGTGTGCGGCCCACGCCTGGGCACTGCGCTCACGCCATTTGGGCCAGCACATGGGCCAGCCTTAGGGGAATGATTCCCTTGCTGCTCTCTATCAGTTAACAGCCTGTTTTTGATTTGTTTGTCTTTTCCTGTACAGAAGGGAGAAAACGGGGGACTGCTAATGTGTGATGGCCTTTCTCGCAAGCCCTGCCTGAACCTGTGCTGCAGGATCCTCAAAGACAGGGCTAGACATCCACGCAGGCCATGGTGACATGGGACGTGAAGACCTCCGCTGGTCAGGGTGCCTGAGGAGCTCTTTTCTCTCAAAACCCGTGTGCTTTACCTTCCCCAAACCCACAAATGTGGAGGCACTGAGCATTCTTGGAGAATGCCAGGTGAAGAAGGGGCGTGTGGATAAACGTCTTTGTGATGCGCATGGCACGGATATTAATGTCAGTGGGAGGTCTGCCTGGATCCCAGGGCATGGTGAGGAAAAATGGCACTGAATGAGGTACCACAGCTGCTGGCTCGGTAGCACTGCTCTCTTGGAGGTGTCCTGTCCCACACGGTGTCTGACAGAGCTGCTCACACCAGAGCTACCCTGGCACTCTCCGACTGCACCAATTAGACAGAAAGCACGCTGGAGCCCTGCAGCTCCCATCTCTGAGATGAGAGCAGCGTTGGGTGGAGACGGCAGCCCAGCAGATGCACCAGTCAGCAGTCTGTGGAAACCTGAATCATGCTGCCGCTGCTCTGAGCGGGGATTTCTCTGATGCGCCTCTGCATATTTTGGCATTTTAGCTGAGTGAACAGAAACAAAGGTTTTCGCAGAAGTGAGCAGTCAACAGAACCGCCACGGTTCAGCAGCAGCTTCGCATTGGCCAGCACTGCTTGCCCAGGCTGCTGGGCATACACCCAGGTAGAGCCCTGGTACAAACGTTAACGAAAGATGTGTGCCAGCCTGCATTTCACGCAGTTAAACATGGACCTCTTCCGACCGAGGGTATCATTCACTTTCTGTTTCCCAAATTTTGTTTTATGTCTGGACAGAATACCCCAAGTCATATTATATTTATATATATTTTTTCCTGTTGTAATTCTTCCTGTATCCCCATCTGGAACAGCCAGTAAATTCATGGTGCTTCACCAGTGACAAACTAAATCCATGCTTTTAAGAGGCTGAAAATAAACCAGAATGATTCTGAACATAACATAGTTGCTGAGGGGGCTGAGCTTTGTGCATATTCATGCAGGTGCATCCCTGTGCAGGAGCATCTCTCAACCAAACAAGGTGTGGGACACGAATAAATGACTTTCGCCAAAGTTTCCCCTTTTTTCTCACACATTTTTATGCCAGTTCCTATCTCTGGGCATAGCTGGTTGTTACCACAGCAGAGAGGAGACAGAGAAGCGCTTCTGGCTGGGAGGATTCCTCTGGGAAGGGTTGTTTCTGAGACTTCCCCATATTGTCTGGAAGCCATCCCACGGGGTGCATCTCAAGGAGGGGCACTGTGATGTGATACCTCAGACTGAACTTCCCCTCAGGGTGGATACTTCTAGGAAAAGCAAACAAACAAACCCCTGGCAAAACATGGGGCTGAACATCTTCACCAAGAACCCAGGAGTTGTTGTGCTGCTTCCTCCCTCCCTCCCGGTGATGTGGGGCTGCGGTGTGTGGGCATGCACTGAGGGACGGGGACCTCACAGACACATGGGGCACCTCGCAGACCTCTTCCATTGACGTTCGTGTATGTCTTTGCTGACGAAAACTACATTTCAAGCTGAAGCTGAGTTTGCTGTTTCTGTATGAGTCTCAGCTCAAAAAACCAAGCTCATAGACAAGTGATGTTCGTGGAAGACGAGCCCCACTGATGCCCACACGATGCTCCAGCTGGGCAGGGCCTTTCCATCCATGCACCTGAGAGTAAGGTATAATTTTCCCTGCTGTTTTCCCTGTTTCTGGACAGAACGTAATACTCCCTTTTGGGAGAATGTTCCCGCTGCTTGGCTGCCTGTCTCTAGGAAGCAGACATCTCCTGGAGCGAGGGTGACGTGGCTGGGCGACTGGAGGCGAAGTGGTGCAGCCCCACAGCCACGTTGTGGGTGACAGATAATTTGGTCTGCGTATGTCACTGCGATGTCCCTGCTGCTTCCCTAAGAGAGTGACTGGAAAACACTACAGACACATCACAGATACGCAGGAGGGCACAGGTTGTGGGTAAGGTCAGCGCCCTGGACAGGAGCCTGCAAAGGGAGCCACATTGTGCATGTACACACTTCCTCCAGGCACACAGCTTTTACTCACCCCTTTTCACTCTGCGTTTTACAAATACCACCAGTGAATCAAAAGAAAACAAGAAACAAGGTTTTAAGCCTGAATGCGGGTGACTATTACTTTTGTCTCTGTTTTGAGATGACACACGGAAGCCAGAACACGAGAATGCCTGACCATTTAATGTGCCAACCTCATCCTGACTTCTCTTTGACCTTTATCATTGCAGCGAAAAGAAAGACCATGGTCAGGATGTCAAGCTCAGCAGCAGATGTGAGTGGGGCTAATATTAAAATTGTGGTGTGCTCCTTCTTAGCAAACAGGTGACCACGTACCACGTCTCTGCAGAACGGCCGAGCTTGGGCAGCTGGGCGCTCTTCTTGGGCCAAGCAGCTGCTGGGACAACCCTGCAGGCTGGCATCACCCTGAAGGCAGCCGGGCTCAGGGAAGATGCAGAAGATGCCTACTGCTGTCCTGTGCTCCCAGTGCCCTTGCACACAGCGGCAGGGCAGCAGGCAGCTCCCAGGTCCCATCAGAAAGGAGAGGAGCTCAGAGACCTGCAGCCTCTGCTGGCTGCACAGCATCCGGCTGTGGGTCTCACCTCCTCCCCTGCAGCAGCAACAGCTCAAAGCGCCAGCCTGCAGGGAGGAACTGAGGTGGGCCCAGCTCCCGGTGCTGCTGCTGCAAGGAGGAAGGCAGCTGCCTGGGGCAGGAAATCCTTTGTGCTGCAGACAGCATTTCCCACCTCCTCCCTTTGCAAGTGGGGCTGAGGCAGCAGCAAGGGACAGATGCACTGTAGGTGCTACTGAGACCTTGAGAAGGGAAAGGTTTTGCAAAGAGGGTAAGGAGCTGTATGTGTGCAACGAGCAAAGCATCCCCCTTCCAAAACACAGAGTTTTGGTGAAAGCCCATGATACTTGACATCCACCAGCTGCCCCACGCAGTGTAACATCGTCCTGACTCAGTCACTGGTGACCCAGAGCATTACATCTCAACAGGCACCGGAAATTAAAATTTTAATTAGAGCAAAATGAGTCCGCTTATGCCACACAGTGCAATTACAGCTGGGGAGGATGCAAACGGGGAGCCAAGTGAACATCCCGGCTCTCCTGCCCAGGCAAGGACAGGCTGCAGGAGGACCACGGAGACATTTTGGACGCATGAGCGCTTTCATTGCTCAGCTGTCTTGCTTTTTAAACACCCTTTACCATTAGTGCATTAATAGAAACCAGCAACTTCCTGAGTCCCTGGGGTACATTTTGTCACAGGATGACCCAAAAGACTGTTAGAAACCCCAATGAATATTGCACAGATCAAAAAGTTAACTGTCACCTCGGGGGATATCACACAAATACAGCACACCCCAGAACCACGACAACCCAAACACACACTCAGCCCTGTTGTCCTCCCCGCACACATTTCTGCCCTGCAGCAGAGCCTCACTGGCATCCGTGCACGTCTTATTTTGGTCACCTTCCCTAAGCTGTACCTCCACACACCTTCCCCGGGCTGCACGGAGTGACAGCTTCCCAGCTTATTGTTTTGGCTATCACTGGAAGCTGCCCACGAGGAGCACAGCCCCAGAACAGATCACGAATGTTGCTGGGCCTCAGAAGAGGACGTCTGATGTGAGGCAGGGGAGGTAGGGATGATTTTCTGAAAAACTTAGAGACACATTCTTCAGAAAAAAGTGTTTTGCTCTTCATCTATGTGGCTCAGATCCCTCTTAGGCCACAGGCTAACTTGCCACCCTCGAAAAGTCTTGAGAGAGAAATTGCAGACGGCGGCCGCTCCAGTTCTGGCTGCAAACCCTGTAGTGCAGGGGCTGGGCAGGAGGTGCACTGGCAAAACTTGGCAGAGAAATTGAAAAATGCAAAAAATGTTGAGGTTTCTCCACACTTTGTTGGTGCCTAGAGGGTGAAGGGGAAAAAGTGGAAATGGAGGGCAAGCGTTCGACAAGCTAAGGAGCCTCCCATGGCTTAAGGGACATTTTGCCAATGCAGAAACCCAGCCCATGACCCCGCTCCTCTCTGGGTACCATGGGCAGAGTGGGAGTGTAGGCAGTGAGAAAGGATGGAAATACTTGTGCATTTCCTGTTATTCTGCAGTCTCCAGGGTACTGCCGTTCTCCTGCAGTGACCCGGTGATGGAAAGTTAATGACTGTGCCAGCTGCAAGGGGAGGGCTGGTAACCTGTGCCATGCAAGGAAGACTTTTGTCTGCAAGTCAGTGTTGCTGAATCCTCTCCTGGAGGACACAAGCCATGAAATCCTGCAGGAGTACACATACCAAACACGTACACTGCTGCAGGAAGGGAGAGGTTGTTCCCATCCTCTGTGCTTTGAGCAAGGTGTGATCTAGAGGGCTGCTGCAGCAAATCTCCAGGGGAGGGGGATAGCTGCTGCTATCTTCCTGCCCACCACACTTAGGCTTTAACCTTAATTTCTGTGAAACCCGTTCTTGGGCATCCACATGTTTGCACACACACAAAAGCAAGGCAGGTTGCCCAAGGGTGGTGAGGCACCTGAATGGCGAGAGCTGCACTGCAGAGCTGGCATCGAGGAAGTGGTTAAACCTCATCCTTTGTTCATGGTCTCTGCTTTATCATTTGGGGAACGTCTCATTGCCCACAAGAAGGAACACCTATTTGCTGTACTGTTACCAGCTTGCTCTTGCAAAAGACAGTATCTTGCAGATCACAGATAGTAACGCACATTAAAATAGTAAACCCTATCTGGAGAAGATCAGAGATTAAACACCACTGTCTTCTGGGTTTGGTTCTGATCTCCTCCAGGAAAAAACCTCGAGGGAACTTGGAATGTGTAGGGATACACCAAGGGTAGGCTCTCACAGTGAGCTACATTGCTAGAACAGAAGATAATCTGCTCTCAGCCTCTTTCTCCCAGGGAGAGGAGGAAGAGGGAGGAACGGTCTGTTGTGTAAAACTGCCCAGGACAGAAGAAAAAGCGCAAGCCAAAATAATCAGCAACGGGATAGGGAAGTTCCTCAGGTGCCAGGATTGTACAATTACACTGCATAAAGTAACTTTATTATAACACTTCAAAGAGGCGATATCCTGTGGAGAGAAACAGACCAGGAACAAAAACTTCAGAACGCCAATGCATTTATCAGTCAGTATTTGTGTGTGTGTACACACGTTTGTATAGGTGTAGGTGTAGGTGTAGGTGTAGGTGTAGGTGTAGGTGTAGATGTAGGTCTATGTCTATGTCTATGTCTAGGTCTAGGTGTAGGTCTATGTCTATGTCTATGTCTATGTCTATGTCTATGTCTATGTCTATGTCTATGTCTATGTCTATGTCTATGTCTATGTCTATGCATGGGTAACCACTCACATGTAAATCATCCATTCACAGTTACCAAGCTGGAACTGCAACAGGGAGGCCAACCCCAGCCAGAAGCTCAAGAATCCCATCCTGGTACATCACTTGTTCAAAGTGTTCAAGAAGTTCCCTCACGGGGAACTACAGCTTTTGTCTGGGTTTTAGGCAGCCCTGAGTGCTCTGGTCCCTGAAAGCAGCCCATGCCTTCCACTGTACATACCATCAGCAGAGCAACCAGCCCCTCAGCTGAGGAGTCGGGGCTCTGCTGAGAGCAACCGCTTCCTTGGCCACCTGCAGATCCCCAGGAAGATTTGACACATAACTCTAATCACATGACACTGATTTCTCTGTTGTTTGCCTGAGTATTCACTCACTGAGCTTTATCTGGGCTGGAAACCTTGCTTAGACATCAGGTAGGAGCTGGGCCATGGAGAGACTCCTTGAACTGGGGGACTGTTCCCCCAAAAATGTGTTCCCAGCCCTGCGGTGAGCCCAGTCCCTGCCTGTGGAGTAAATCCACTCTGCTGAGACAAGTGGAAGAGCTGTCTGCTGTCCTGAACTTGGAAACATGAGAGCAGTTCCTCCCAACACCAGACCTGAGGTGAGGGAAGAAACGTTTCTAAGGCAGCAGCATCTGCTCTCAGCTGTTCTCCAAAATGAGAGACATCCACACACGCAGACCAGGAGGCAGCGGCTTTCAGTCCCCGTGCCGTAACCATCGTCTGTTCACAGTTAGCGTGCAAACCACTGACCTTTCCCTGGGGGAGAGTTTTCGTATTAATGGACACACTTAGCATCTTCCCTTGGGACAGACGAGGCGGCCAGCTCTGCAAGCAGTCCGTGACGAACTGTCTCCCTCAGAAGGCAGCTCACTCAGGAGGCACGGAGAATGAAACAGGCAATAAAGAAATAAATATTGCGCTTGTGTTTTGTCAACATCAAGGTGGAGGAATACCTAGGTATGACCTAGGTACTCCCGATCTGCATAGAGAGGCTGCCTCCTCCTGTCCTTCTAGCACTTCATAATTTCATTAGGGATATTCGAGGACCAGGTGTCCTGTGCTGGAGGGACTGGGCACACCAGGACAGGAAGTGCTAAGGAAAGGGAAGAAGATGATTAAAAAGATGCTAAAAAAGAAGAACCCCAAAAGGAACCATGACACAAGCAAGCTAAAGCAGGGGATTCTACTCTTCTGGTGCCTCCTGTCCTAAAAGGTTGCCTGAAAGGTGCATCCCCGTGCTCCCCTTTAAAGGAGACAAAAATCTTCTTTGATAAACTATTTGGCTGGTGGGCCCAATGTTAACTTCAGTGTCTGAAGTTCTCATTCACATGTGCTAACCACAGGACAGAATGGTGTCCATGCAGGTCAGAATGGTATCACAGCACAGGAAGGAGCAAGGTGCACTACAGCTTGTCGAGTACCGAGTGATTTCCTAGCCTTGCTTCGGTAACGGGCCACTGCACTGAAACCTCCTCCTACAAGGAAACAGGAAGGCCAGGTTAACTGAATTTCAGGGAGGATTTCTTAACTTCAGATGAAGCGTGGGAGCTTCTGCCTTGCAGCTCTACAAGATGCTGCCAAGAACAGAGGGCTGTGAGGACGTTGTGTACAGAGAGGAGTGCCTGTCCAGGCTGTGCCTGTTGAAGGCACTGTGGTCTTTGCAGATCAAGAGAAAACGGGCATATTTGCCGAGAGCCTCACAGAGATACTTCTTAAACTTCTCCCCAGCAAAGGCATAGATGATGGGGTTGAGGCAGCAGTGCACGAGGGAGAGTGCCTCGGCCAGCTCCATGGCTAGCTCAAGCCTTTGGCTTGCCTGGCAGTCATCGATGATGTGCATGTTCTTCAGAGTGTCCAGGAAGAGCACAATGTTGATGGGGGTCCAGAACAGGAAGAACACAATGACAACAATAAAAACCAGCTTCATTGCTTTGTACTTGTTCTGAGTGTGGCACCTCTGCAGGTTCTTCAAGATGTTGTAGTAGCAGAAAATGAGGATGCCCACAGGGATCAGCCACCCCAGGACGTTGACTTCACAGTTACTGAAAATCTTCCAGGTGTTGGTGCTGCCAGGGTAGTTAGGGATGCATATCGTCCTGTTACCGTCGTTCATTTCCTGGATGAACACGAGGTCTGGCGCTGATGCTAAGATGGCGACTGCCCATAGGGCCAGGCTTGCGATGATCCCGTGGGTGGTCGTCCGGACCTGCAGGGCGTACACTGAGTGCACGATGGCCAAGTACCTGTCGATGCTCATGATGGTTATGAAGAAGGCGCTGCTGTAGAAACCAATGAAGTAAGTGGAGCTGACGATTTTACACATGGTGTTGCCAAAAGTCCACTGGCTCGCCAGGGAGTACTGAGCCAGGAAGGGGAGGGAGAAGACAAAGAGGAGGTCAGAGATGGCGAGGTTCAGCAGATACACATCAGTCATTGCCCTAACTTTCTTGAAGACTGTTAGGACCCAAACGACCAAAGCGTTTCCCACGAGGCCAATCACAAACAATATGGTGTACAGCACTGGAAAAAGCCCAGATGCAAATGCTGGAATACTTTCAAATTCACAGTCAAAGTCCAGTTCAGGGTAGTAGTACGTGCTGTCATAGGACGCAGAGGTGTTAATTGTTGGTGACAATTGGTAATCCACCTGTTCAAGGACAATGAAGTTCATGAGGTCCCAACCTTAAATTACACCCAGTAAATACACAGTTCATCTCACACCAAACCCACAAATTAAAATCAAGTGTGCTTTCGCCAGGTCAGAGGATGCAAATGGAGAACGAATATGTGCGATGGCCCTGCCCTGCCAGGATGAGGATCTGGCACCACAGGGTCAGGGGAGATGAAGGGAAATGCAGCTGATGTGGTAAACCAGCAGGTACCAGCCTTCCTTCACAGCTCCTGGAGGGTGCCCAGCCTCGTGTCCACATCCAACATGACCTGCTCCACCAAGAGCTGGGGATCCGCACCCACCTAGCAGCCGAATGGGCATGGCCAGGGTGCTGAGAGCCCTCAGCAGAGGTTTTGGGGCTGAGAGCGGTGAGGGCACATCTCCTGTGTGGGGGCCTCCCCAGGCACTCCAGGGAGGAGTGCGTTGGCCCTGACACATGCAGCCTCCTCTGCAGAAGGCGCCTTCACATATGCTGCTTTCAGGGAACCGTGACCACAGAGATTTCTTCCACACCCTCACTGTCCCCGCCAGCAGCACCTGTCCCCGCAGCAGCCCCTCGGGAGCAAACCCACTTGCATCCATCCACTCACCGGCAAGTCCTCCTGCTCTCCTCCAGCCAGCAGGCTCCTCAGGTTCCTGTCCATAATCCAGTACTGTGTGAAAGAGTGCCAGAAAAACGCCTTTATATAGAAAGGAGATCTGAGAGGTGAGTATATCTGCACACATATATACTGGCAGAGCTTACTTTAGTTTGTTTCAGTGCCAAGTCACCAGCAAGGTCTTCACCCTAAGAGCAGACAGCCTTGAAGTGCCTCTTCCTCTGTGTGACAGCAACTAAAGGTGCATAAACCCACAAGCCAGTGAGTTTGTTCTTTTTATTTCACACTTAAGAGAAACGGAAATGTGTTGAACTTACCTCCTGGATGATGAGTACGTCATTTCTCATGAAAGTTAATGGAAAGATCTACGATTCATCCCACGCATCTGCCAGGTGCCCCATCCCCAGGTGCCCCCGCACCGCAGCCCCACATCACCAGGAGAGGGAAGAAGTGCTGCTGCTCTAGCACACCAGCGACTTTTGGGGAAGATGTCTGTGGGGGATGGCCCAGCACTGCTGATAGCCAGTGAGGGTGAAGGGCACCACGTTTAACTTGGAAGACTCCTCCGCCTACAACCCCCTACCACAAACACAGAAACACGAGAAGTGATCGTCACTGCTAGGAAGTGACCGTCTCTTTTTTCTCAAAAAAAATGTTCTGCAGGATGCTCGCAGGGACCAGCAATTAGATAAAGCCCTGAAGGGGACTAGATTTCCCCCGGCTCTGCTGGGGGCCCACCCTGACCCCACAGGGGCTGTTGGGGTGTGCCATGGGTGTGTGAGGTGCTTGTCAGCTGAGAGAATGGTTCTGCTGGTGGTTGCTGGTGTGAGCAGCTGTCTCACCCACAAGAAACGAGAGTGGTAAATCTCTGAGCACGAGCACTTAGAAAATCTACAGATATTCCACTGCTGCCTTTTGTTGGCTATGGTGAGCAGTGTCACGTTAGATGAAAGCTCTGCGTGCCGGTCAAGCCACAGGTATACACAGAGTGAAGCAGAAGAAATGTGTCTTGTGGTGGTGGCTGTGAAGCCACCACAGCAGAGCGGTCTCCGCAGAGCAGTGACATGAGCGAAGGAGGCTCCCTCTGCTGGGTTTTCCTTCAGAGCTGAGGAGGGAACCATCCCTGCAGGCTGTGCTGGGTCACCTCCTCCTTCACCATGACCATAACAAGAGAGCAAAGCTCTTCCAGCCCCACAGCAAGGCCAGCACCAGAAGGCTGTGGTGACTGCCAGGAGGAGCTCCGGGTGGGCTGTGGGCTGCTTGGCCACCACAGCTGCGGTCTCCAGTTGGCACAGGAAGCACCACAGCTGTCCTGGTGCTGCACCTGGGGATGGGGAGAACGAGAAGCCCTGAGCACCACGCTCAGCTCCACAGAAAACCTCCACACAAGCACATTTGGGTTCATCAGCTTTATTGGAGTTGTTAAGCAGACTCCTCCAAGCAACCAGTTAAACACACGTACATTTCACTGTGTCTTCAAAGCAAGAGCCAAACAAGACGTCAGCTCCTGTGGTGAGCCTGCGTTACTCCTGAGAGCAAGATGTCCCAGTGAGTGCTCCCAGTTCAGCACGGCAGAAACACACGGAAGGAAAGCACCCAACACAGCTTTTCCAAGACAGCGTTTATCTCCGAGCCACCCTCCTCACACATCCGTTGATTAATGCTGCATGAGGCACACGATCCCACCACAGACCCAGGATGCCATAGGCCAGGCGTGTCCAACCTGCGGCCCACAGCCTGCATGTGATCCAGGACCAGATCTGGAGGCTGGTGGCCCTGCCTGCAGCAGGGGGGTTGGAACTTGATGGTCCTTGGGGTCCCTTCCAACCCAGGCCATTTGATGACTCTACATGGCCTGGCACAGCCCGTACTGCGGCCTGCCCCTGCCCATGGTGACTCTGCCCCACCAAGTGTCCCTTGGGTCCACAGCCATCACTCAGCAATGACCAAACACGGGTGTGTGCCTGCCATCANTCCTGTGAACAGTGAGAAATATGCGGCCTTGCTCTCTGTTTTGATAAGGGAATTTGAGAACAGGTTTCAAGACTGCCCAAAACTCATGAATTTTTTGGTATGTTTGCAACTCCATTTTCAGCCCACATAAATACATTACCTGCACATTTTCAGACGGAATGTATGGAGTTGCAATCAGACATTTGACTCAAAGGAAAATTCAATCACGTCTCTCTACCGGATTTTTATAAGCCCTGTGTTACCTCAGAAGCACATCCCTCGCTTCACCACCACGCCTTATTCACGCCATCGCTTGTTGGCAGTACCTACATTTGTGACCAACTGTTTTCAAGGACGAAGCACAGCAAGAGGGACATTCCAGCAAAAATCTGCAACGAACACCTTCAGAACTCACTGAAAACTGCAGGCACTTCCATCGAACCAGACTGACGCATTCGTTTCACCCAAACAAGGTCAAATATCTCACTAGCTTTACGGTTTTGCTGCTATTTTCTATGTTTTAATAATAAATATTAAAAAAACAGAAAAGGCTTTGTTAGCTATATACATTAACTATATTATATATTTTATACGGGGCCCAAGGCAGTTCCCCTTCACTCAGGGCTGCCCAGCCAAGCCGCACACGGCCGGACACCCTCGCCACGCGCCATAGCGAACGCGCCCCCCCGGCACGCCAGGGGTTAAGCGGGCGCGCATGCGCCGCGCCCTCCCGTGTCGGCTCGGGGCGGGCGGTCGGGATTGGCCGCTGGGGCGAGCGCCCGCGCGTCAGCGGCTGCGGCGCGGCGCGGGGATGCCGGGGCGAGAGGGAGAGGTAATGACGTCCGTGCGGCGCGGCCCGAGCCGGCCGCGCGCGAAGCTAAGCAGGGCCCCTGCGCGGCTCCCCCTGGATGGGAGACCGCGGGGGGCTGGCGTCGCCCCCAGCTCACCTCGCCGTGCCCCGCGGCGTGCGAGGCGGGGGGCCCGGGTGCGCGGCCCGCGATAGGGGGGCGATTTTCCGCTGCTGTGGCGGTTTTAAGGGCCACCTCGTCCTTCCCCGCTCCCCGCGACGTGGCCGCCGCCGCGCTTCAGGAGGCGATTGGCCGCCATGTCCGCCGTTCTCCTGCAGATGCACCCCGTGCTGAAGGCCTTCATCTGCGGCTCCATCAGCGGCACCTGCTCCACGCTCCTCTTGCAGCCCCTCGACCTGCTGAAGACCCGCCTGCAGGCCCTGCAGCCGGGCGGGTGAGGCCCGGGGCCGCGAGGGGAGGTTCCCGNGGTGCCGTGAGGGGTGGGTGCCATGAGCTGCGGCAGAGGGCACGAGCAATGCAGAGTGCTGCAGGGAGAGACCCCACGTGTGTTCTGAGAGCAGTGACTGGGCAGAAGGGACAGAGGAGGTCTGGAAGGAGTGACAANTAGCTCTGTCCGTAGCTCTGTCCGGTCTTCCCCTCAGGTCCAGTCGTGCCGGGATGGTGACACTGCTCTTCAGGGTGGTCCGTACTGAAAGTCTTCTGGGGCTCTGGAAAGGCGTCTCGCCGGTAAGTGGCTGTTCTAACCCTGACCTCCAAAATACATCATCAGTAAGCCTACTGTTTATGAACACCTGGGGGCTGGATTTAAGTGGCCAGCTCTTGTACAGTTGTGAACAAAACCGTATGATTGAGATGGTTAAATCCCATCTTCAGGAGTTAATGGTTAATGTGAGCGCTGCTCATTTAGTCCCAGCAGTCACCCTGCGTTTGCAATCCTGAGCAGCTGAATGCTTGAATAACTTTGCAAGCATGCAGGGGCAACTGCGCCAGCCTCATTTTGCTTTGGAATGCCTTGTTTCTAAGAAAACTGCGGATGATTCTGGCATCATTTGAATCTATCGCCTCTTAGTGGCATTAATTACTTTTCCATGTCTTATTTCCTTTGCTTTAATGATCTCTTGGTGATATTTTATTTTTTTATACACAGCTTCTTATCAAATTGAATAGTCTCCGAAATCTTCTGTGGTACGTTTTGTCCTAAGTGTCCTTTTTCTGCCTTTCTTTCCTTCTGTTTTTTGAAGTCCTTTGCAAGGTGTATTCCCGGGGTGGGGATTTACTTCAGCACTCTGTACACCCTGAAGCAGAACTTCCTAGCGGACCGTTCGCCCACAGCCCTGGAGTCTGTCTTCCTGGGTGCCACCGCACGTGCGATATCTGGGGTTTGCATGTTGCCAGTAACCGTGGTGAAGACCCGCTATGAGGTGAGTATGACTTCCTAATGAATTCCCTGTTCGTGATGTCACACCTCTTCCTTGTGATGACAGAATTCTTGTCTGGAGAAGGTTGCTGCCCCGTGGTACAGCCAGGGATGTAGTCCTGGTTTCATCCTGCTGATATTTAGGCAAAAAGTGGAGGAGGAAACAACTTACCCTGCGATTTTAAGTTCTGTTTGTATACATGGCCTGTGGAACTGTGTGATGTTTTTCATTTTACTTTCCTGAAGGCCTCTTTAAAAGGCTGAGGTAGGTGTAATGCAGTTTTTGCCCTGAGCTATCTATTCT
The DNA here is from genome assembly GCA_013396635.1 of Penelope pileata. Lineage (NCBI taxonomy): Eukaryota > Metazoa > Chordata > Aves > Galliformes > Cracidae > Penelope > Penelope pileata. The sequence continues at coordinate 17,521 of WBMW01003122.1, read as the reverse complement.
GCTATCTGAGGTACCAGATGGAGCACGTGGTATTGCTGGTTTGAAGCCAGTGGGGTGTGAGCAGAGCTCCTTGGCCTCTGGCTGGAGCAGATTTTTGTCTACCTCTGCAGAGTGGAAGATTTGGCTACGGGAGTGTCTTTGGAGCTCTGAAGAGTATCTATCAGACAGAAGGGGCTCGCGGCATGTTCAGTGGGCTCACCGCCACGCTGCTGCGGGATGCACCATTCTCCGGTATCTACCTGATGTTCTACACACAGACCAAAAAACTCACACCTCGGGGTAAGGCTCGGCTTGGGAGGCTGTCACAGAACGTGTTGCTTTTCTTGCAGCTTTTAATTCCCCGCAATTCACCACTCTGCTTGTTGCGCTCAACCTCAGCAGTTAAATTACTCTTTAGGTGAGACGTTTGCCTTTTACTTGCAGAGAATTGTAGATCTCGGGTCAGTGTAGAAATGGAAATTGGCCCAAAATTGATTGATCATTTTTATGCAGATTCGTGCTTAAGGTTGGTGAAGGATGAGTTAGGTTAGTGAAGAACTGAAAGAGAAGATGTGTTCAGCAGCGGTTTCTGCTGCTGATTGTCTTGTATACTGATGAGTTTCCACAAAACTGGGGTTTCTCTGGTGTTAGAACTGACTGGAGCAAGACTTGAGAAACTTTTCCTTATTTGAGTTCCTGTTACATTCAGTTCCTCAGCAGTGAGTGCTTTGAACTGTCCTAACTTTAATTTGTAGCTACTTTTCCCCTTCCAAGATCTTCTCTACCCTGCATGGATTTTAACTTCTCTTTGAGTACGCCACTGATTCCATCGTTTGGTAGCTTCTCACTTTGTCATGCACTGGGGGTCTTACTGGTCTCTTGCATATCTGAGTGAGTTCCTTTTGCCCTGTTGCAGACCAGCTGGATCCAGTGCTCATGCCCTTGGTGAATTTTGGCTGTGGGATCTTTGCGGGAATCCTGGCTTCGCTGGCCACGCAGCCTGCTGATGTCATCAAAACACACATGCAGCTGTCCCCAGAAAAGTACCGCAGGACGAGCCAGGCCGTTGCCTTCATCTACAAGGTGAGATGAATCCCTTCTACTTGGTGTAGTTGCAGCCTCGCTCCCGGTCTCCTTGCCTGAAGCATGGTTACATTAAGAAAGTTGTTGCCTTTCCAAGTGAAATGCGGCTGCTCAGTGTACTCTTGCAGTCAGGCTGCCCAGTGTGAGCATTTTCAGAAGATGAGATGGGGCAGTCTGTGTGAGACTGAGGCTGAATCTCTTGTCACTGGTTTAGGTGTGGAAAGTAACTGAAAAAGTACTGTGGCTGATGGTTTGAAGGCTGAGGTTTTGGTCCGTTCCTTGGTTTTCCTTGTAACTAGGTAGGCTATTATTGCTACTCAGATAATTTCCTGCTCCTCTTGAATGGATTACAAGGCAGTGAACTTGCTCCCTGATTGTTCTTGCCATTCCTGAGTCCTTTAACTGTTCTCACAAAATTACAGAAGATGGAGAGGTGGAGAGCAAGCTTAAAGCACGGAGGTGGGCATATTCCATCAAGCATCTCTGTGCACAGACCTGCGACCCGTTTTGTGTTTCAGGCTGGTGAATGATTTCACTTCAGTTCTGTCTGTCATCTCCATTCTTCTGCTGGCAGTGATGTTAGCTCTGTGTGCGTGGAGGAGCTGTGCTTGCAGCTGCTGCCACCTCTCGTTTATCCGTGTAGGCACATCTGTAATGACCACACTAAGGCAAAGGGTTTATTTAGAATGTAGCATGAAATGCTGATTGTGGATATAAGCCAGGTACAAAACAATTCTTTTCCCTTTGGACACTAAAAGAGAAATAGATATCCAGGTCTGTATCCAATGTGTGGGATGGAGATGTACTCAAAACCCACGTTTCCCTGCCTGCCCTCAGAAGGGCAGGTCTTGGCACCTTTCCTTTGTTTCTGTATTGAACTCTATTCATAAACAAGAATTTTATTTGTGCATGGATTTTTTTTGTGTGTGATTTGTTTCCTTGTATCAGATTTCTTATATTTTCAGTACTTATGAACTTTGGTTTTGAAGAACAGTTACATTATTTTTGTAAATAGGAATGATCTCTAAAACAAGGACAAGTCATTTTCCTGAAGTAGATTAAAACCATTGCTCCTTCACCTTCTCTTTGCCAGGCCTGAGTGTGGCTTTCCCCACCCTTTGTCATCCTGGTGTACCCTTCCCCTTCCTTCTTCAGCAGGAGCCCTGCGATTGCACGGTGCTATCGTTTCTCCCTAAAGGCTGAACGCAATTTAAGCCTGGATCTTTCAGAGGCTGATCCGGATCCGAGCTGAAATCCATCCTGGGCTGTTCCATGTAATAAGCGAGGAGGAATGCTGAAGGCCGGTGGTAATGAGTTGCTGTTTGTTTGTCTCCTGCTGCAGGACTTCGGGGTGGTTGGCTTTTTCCGAGGCGGTGTGCCCCGCGCCCTCAGGCGTACTCTGATGGCAGCAATGGCATGGACTGTATACGAAAAGATGATGGAAAAAATGGGCTTGAAATCTTGACTGACTGGGGCTAGAACTGACCAGCTTCACTCCTTCTCCTGCTTGCTGCAATGAGCTGGCGCTGGGAAGTTCCCAGTTCCACAGAGGAATAAGCCTTGCTCAGCTGGGAGGAAGAAAGCCCTCCTGAGACAGAGGATTGGGCCCTTTGGGAGGTAGGGGAAAGAAGGATCAAATCTTTGCGTCATTGGATCAGTGCATTCCAGAAGGACTGTTCTTGCAGACTGCCTGGGGCAGGGCTTCCACAGTGTGTTCATGCTGCGAGAAGCCCATCTTAAGAACAGCTCTGTGCTCACCACTTTTATGCACTGAGAAATTGCTGAACAGAAGTGTGTGAGGAGAAAACTGTGAAGGCAGTGCTGGTTGGGGAACCCGCCAGCCTGTTCCTTGCTGCCTGGCTAGTAAAGCCACCACGATCCACCACCATCTGATGCAGATCCTCCTTCCTTGTATACTGTGTTCTCACTGGGAACACTGCAGACCACAGTTGGAGACTGGATGCGTCTCTTGATGCGTGTAATGCAGGAGTGGGTGGAAGAGGAACGAAGCACGGAAGGAAAGCTAGGAACGTTCTCCGTCATCACTTCTGTACTGCGTGTGATAGCAGAGAAGGTAACTCGAACCTCCTTGCTGTGTCATATGTCACTCGCTAATTGAGCAGCTTAACACTTGAAAGGCATTTCTGCTGCTACTGCGGTGTTTGCACTGGAATTAAGAAGCATAAGGCACTTTAAAGCAGAAGCAGAGAGAGCATTAGTTGCTACCAAAATTCTCCTGGTTCCCTGAAAAACATTTTTCCTGTTGGCCAGACTACATCAGGAATCTCAAGTGTTTTTCATCCAGTTGTACGAGAGACTTACTTGCTTCCTAGTGTTTGTTTGCTGATCCCCAGCCTACACTCTGTACAAGCTGCTCTTTAGATGCAGCTTTTAGCATCATAGCTACGTGTATGATGGAAGCAAATACAGATACGGACACTTCAGATTTCCCTGAGGAGCCACTACTGACTGCATGTGGAATGTCTTTGGTTTGGGAGAGAACAGGCTGTTCTTTTCTGCAAGCTTTCCCCAAAGTCTGAGGTGTCTGAGTGTTTGGTAGGGAACTTCAGTTCTCTTTGTGCTCCGTGCCAACCCTGGACAGGCTTTCACATGTTCATTTTCTCTTAGCAGATAGTTTGTGCTTATTTCACTATTCCACAGTTTAGGCTAGGAGATGACACACTTTTTTTTTAATCAGCTGTGCCTTTTTCCTCATTCCCACTCCAGACCTCATAGCATGAGCTTTCCAGTCTTGAGTACAGCCTGCTCCCCTCCTCTCTTGTGCCTTGGTGCCGGCTGGCTGAGCTGGGACTCTGCAGCTCCATTGGTGTTGCCGCAAAGGTGGGCACGCAAGTGTGTGTCCTCTTGTTTAGCATGCTTTGCAGAAAACATACAATTGGCTTTGATTTTTTTTTTTTTTAAACATTTATCCCGAGCACTGCTGGCACAGACCTTCAGGACCAAATCTAGGGCTGCTGACCTGGTGTAGCGTCTTTTATTCTGCCACGCACGCATGGCACTGGGAGCCTGAAATCATTTGGGGCTTGCTTAGCCTGGGGTGTGAGGTGGATCTGTTGTTCCCCTTGGGTTGTGGCAGTCACTGGCTGCACGTGGCGTTGCCTGCAAAACGCTTCCCAAATATTTTAGTTGCTCATTTAGCAGTGGGAGTGCACTGTGCAACTTGTGTGGGTAGAAACTTAATGAAGCATGTGAGCAAAGAAAGCCAGGTGATAAATGTTTCGAGTAATGTCCTCATCAGAAATCTGACATGCAGGAACACTTCACTGGCTTTTATGCCCTGTCCTCCTGCCTGGTCAGGTAACAAAGGAAGAACTGAAGTACCTAGTCTGACTTGTCTGTGTCTTCAAGTCTGCTGGTTTTCACCTGGATTCCAGCCTACAGCAGTGTTAGCTTTTTCTCTGTGAAAGCTCTTCCATTCCCCTCACTTTGTGGAGTATGAGGCGGCTCTTTGATGTTGCAGTAGCGTGAAAAAAGTGTGTGCCTTTGACTTGTGAACCAGCCCGGGCTCCCTGGAGTTTAACAGATAGAGAATCGAGACCTCACTGTGTTTTGTCAACCCTTGGTGCTGCAAATCCAAAGAGCTCTCTGTACACAAGCTGGGAATAGCGAGTTTTGTGGTGGGAGTTTGTTTTATTCTTGTCGCCCCCCTTGCATAAGGGGTAAGGGAAAGCCTGAAGTTCTGCTTTGCAGTCTGAAACCTGTGCCAGACAGGCAGATACAAGACTGTTCCTCAGCTCTGACCCTTACCTCCCTTTACCCTTTTACCCTCTTTGAAAACATTCTGCTTCTGAAGTGATTTGTTGCAGTTGCTTTTTGATAGTTATGGCAAGTCAAAGCCAAGTGTTTAGATACATTGCTAGTGAGCTTTTATGCTTCTGATGAACAGCAAATTGTTGTTGTACAACCTGAACGCAAGTAAAAACCAAAGAGAGTTCCAGAGGCAGGTACCACATCTCCTGCCTGCATCACCCCTACAGTTCAGCGCCAACAGTCCCACTAGATAATTATTCACAAAGTCACGTTAGCTTGGATTTTGGAGAAGCTGGTGTGAGTGTCAGCCTTCTTGGGTATGGCAGGTCAGTCAGCCCCCTCTCTGGATGGCCTCAGCTGCTGGCAGTACAATCCTCCTGACCGTGCATTGGCTCTACTGCCCCTGCAGCCATGGTGTAAGGACACAGCTGGTGAACAGGCGGAGACAGTGTCAGCTGAAGGTAGAGACACGGGAGAGACAGTCTGACTGCTTGTTGGTTTTATGTTATTTCCGTTCTGCCCTTGGTCATCTTTTTTCTCTTGCACTGTTTTAAACGGAACTGGAGCTTTGGAACGTTGTACAGGTTTTGAGTTATTTTAAGTGTCTATGTAAGATATTTATGTGACAAGGTATATATTTATATTAAAAGCTGTGGTTGCCAAAATTAACGTCTTCTGACTGTTTCTTCAAAACAGAAAACTGAAGGGGATGGGATGAAGAGGCTTGGGAAAGCAAAAGCAGCCTCTCAAGAGAAGAGAGCTGTTGCATGAGCTCAGATTTATAGGTGGCAGTGTGTATTTTCTTTCTCTCTGGGGCACAACAAACAGGCTGGGCTAGTACAAGCTACACCGAGTTAAATTAAAAAAACATACATAGCAATGGGGACTGTCTTTGTCACACCTCCCATCTGCCTGTTGTGTGAAAGCTGACAGAAAACGAATCTCAACACCAGGTGCTGCAATACCAGGCTTTAGGACTCTGCTGTTGTGGGCACTCTGGGTAGAAACTATTCAACCTCCAGCAAACAGGTCTTAGCTACTCAGGCAGCGTGACTCAGCAGGACCAAAGTGGTGCCTGGGACCATTTCCTACTGCAAGGCAGAGCACAAGGGGACCCCTGGTTGGTGTCCCCTCTTGTCACTGTGTGCTGGTGTGCAGTAGCAGGCAGGTGCCTGCTGTTACAGGCAGGGCTGCCGGAGCTCCTGCTGCCTTGGAGACCCACCTCCAGGGCAGAGGGCGTTTCTGTTCACGCTGCTGCCAACTGCCTGGCTGGGAGGAGAGATAAGGGATGGGCTCACCAACCCTGGGGTGGGAGGGAAAGATAAGAAAGGAACCGTTAAGGTTCTTGTAACGTAACACTGACCTCTGACTCTGCTTTCTGCTTATGACACAGGCAAAATGAGATTAAAGATGAGACCTCTGCACTTTTGTAGAAGGGTTTGCTTGCTTCCCCAAAATACACATTCTGATGTGTCTTCACCAGACTGCTGTTTCCAGTGTTAGATACTGTGGCTCTGCATTCCTGAGAAATGCATACAGTACATGTGCCTACAGAGCTGCAAGTCAAGCCACCACCGCTCCCAGCTCCCCTGCTGAGGGCTGCTGCGCTGCTGCAAGGCTGGCAGGCAGGAGGGTGTGGCAGAATCACCCACTGCAGCACAGTGTCCCATGTACTCAATTAAACCCACCCCCAGAGGGACCTCAGGTTCACCTGCAGGGCTGTGCCCTGGGCAGATGCACCCAGGAAGCAAGGCCCTCTCCTCCCTGGAGCTCGGAGTGGAAGATGGGAAGGGACACACAGACAATGTGGGACGTGAAGGAAGGGCTCCCACACAAAAGGTAGTTCATCTTTTATTGACCATAGAAAGACTGTGTTAGCTGGCTAATGTCTCCCTTTCCCACCCGTAGGATGTCCCTTCTCAAGCAGTGTGAAGCCATGACCTTGCCAGAAGGCTGTTCCGGTCAAGAGAACTCCCAGACAAGGCACTGCAGAACGGGATCCTCTCCACTGGAGGCCGATCAGTTCCGCTGATCGATTCACTGATGAGCAGGAGTGAGAGATGGGAAAGAATGGGCTCACACATCCCCACAACTTGCCTCCCTCTGTGCATTTCCCATCTCTTCACTGGGGACTCTCAGGCAACATGAACACTGCAAAACTTTGTGACGTGGCTGCTCATTTTTGTTCTTGTTTTTGTCTTAGGGCAGATCCAACTCCATGGACTCCACACCACCTCCTGCCTGACACCCCCAAGCACATCCCATGGCAGACACTGCCTCAGGGCCTGTCTTCCTTATCCTCTCAAGTCGCCCCCAAATCAACCATTCAATCCCTTCCTCACAGGATGCTCTGGCACCACAAAACGCCTGCACAGCAGGCTGGCGGCCTTCCCCTTACAGAGCCCTTGCTCAGGGACAGCTCCTGGCAGGGGTTGCGTGAGCAATTACTGGGCATAAAGAAGGCCAAGGAGGTTCCTGGGATGGTCAAAAAGGCCCAGAAAAACCATCTCCCCAGCAGCCCACCCAGGAACACGCACAATTTCCGCCAGTTGCCGCTGCAGAAGTCACCAGAGGCTGAGGAGCCCTTTCCCTGGGTTCACTCCCATGTGCCATCTTGCTTGCTAGAGAGAAAGGCTGCTTCTGTGCCCAGGAAAGGCCCCAAGTCCCCTCGTGCATCCTGAGCTCCATCCCTGGTGCTCCACACAGGGCCTTCTCCAAGATGTCACTGTCTTGCTGGTACTGACTGGACAGCCCAAAACAGCCCCAGCCCAGGCAGACCTAGAATCACAGAGTGGTTCTGTGAGTTTGGAAGGGACCCACAAGGATCATCGAGTCCAACTCTTGGCTCATCAAGAGAGAAATGTCATCCCATTACTACATTTATCAGCACACTGCTAACACTGATTTTGAGATTGTAAAGAAGACCTGAATCAGGCCTGGGTTTAATGGGAAATAATCCAGCATCAGTGGTGCTCTGTTACAGACTCACCCAATCTGGAGCTTAGAATAGATGCACCTTAAAACCATAATTAGCTCTGAACATGCTCTGTAATGCTGTGAGCACATCTGCCTTCCCCTTGGCAGCCTGCCACTCCTCCCAAGCCACTGCACTATTTCATGGCTTAGTTCCAGAACTCACCATCCACTCGGTGTGTCCTCTTCGGCCACTGGCACCTGGCTACTGATCCCTCCTGCACTGCAGCGCTCTCCACAGAACACAACACGCAGCCTTAGGTAAGCTGTCTGCTCATCCTGCCATGAGCAAAAAGCAAAATGAACAACAGCTCCACTGGATTTCGTTAGGACAGCCCGTACCAGCATACGAAGATGTTACCCTTATGCCAGCTGGTGAAGGAGCAAACTGCAGCCATCAGGCTGAGTTTCACTCTGTCACACGAGAAACATGCACAGCTGGCTTGAAGCAGGCTATGAACAAGAGCTGGACATCACCTTAAACAGCCACGAGCACAACACTTACATGGGCTAAAAATCCTGTTCTTCCTCAGCTTCCATGGAACTGCTTGTGGCAGCAAGGTTGTAGCCAAGGCCTCCTTCCCTTCATCCTTCTCTGCAAACTGCTGTGTCTGTTGGCAGGACTCGGAGTTTCTGGCATGTCCACACCTGTCAATAGAGGGCATGTGTTCTCTGCTTCAGCTTTCTGCATCTTGAGTCAGTTACAGGCTAGAACCATGCAGCTCTTCATGGTTTCTTTTTAGCAAGCGCACTTGAGAGCCGCAGCTGCTACCTTCCTTCCCCTGATGAGACAGTGACACTTCTCTTTTGTGTAACCCTACAGAAATATTCTGCACCAGAATTTCAATGCATTTCCATCAGTTACCTCCAAAGAGCAGGGTGGGCACCAGATTTACCGCGTTTGATGTTTAGCCTCGAGTTTTCTACTTCCGTCTTTAAATTCAGCTTCATTCTGTTAAAAAGATTTTTCCCCGTAATCTATTTTGTAGCAACATTCAAAATCACTGTATTGAAACTATCTTTTGTATAGTGCAAAGCAGACTTGCTGTTTCTATTTCAGTTGTCGCTGGACAGAGCTTGTGCGGTTGAGCACAAACTGCTGCTGCTGACAGACCTGTAATAATCACTGCTTCTCCCCTAGGCCCAAAGCAACGAACCAGCATTAAAGTTGTTCCCACATTTAATTCATCCCTGCACCTCCTACCTCCCTGGTTTCCACAGGTGTTACCATGTATTAAATCACAACTGTTCACCCTCTGAATCCACAACCACTGATCTCAGCGGTGTTATCACAACAACTCACTGTGCTGCTGAAGGCATTTAAGTTCTATGAAGCTGACATACACTCAGCAAGAGCTGAAGTCCTGCAGATGTCCGGTCTGTGCAGGAATCTGCCTCCACCTCTGCGCTTCTCTGGAACCATCTCACTGCCCAAGCTTCCAACAGATCCTGCTGGGCTGAACTATAGACTTCAGGCAGACAAAAACGGACTGGAGACATTTTCAGCTCCTTTAGCCTTGTCCCACGAATGGTGTCTGGCAGCCAGCATCCTACACACGGAGATGAGATACAGAGATATTTGCATGAAGGTGGGAGCTAGGTGCTGATTCCACAAAGCGAGCACACCTTCACAGGCTCACAACATGGTACTTAACGTTAGTCTGAAGGCAGATGTTCACAGTACACAAAATCACTGGATATGCACTACTGTGTCCTACCTGCTTTCTGCTGGCTGTGTGTACCAAACTAACACACACGATCCCTGCTGGGGAGATGAGGTGCATTTTTGGCTTCCAGTGCAGTGTGAGGCCAACATCTCCCCCGGCCACCTTGACAGGGACCCACAAGGAACTTTGCACCCATTTACCACTTTGCAGACACAGCAGGTTTTTTTTACAACCTCTGCTGTTCAGATGTTCCTCAGTCCCTCTAGCTTCCTGCAGAGAACAGTCCTTTTCTCGTTTTCAAAACGTCTGTGGTTGGTTTGCCTGCACTGACTACACTGCAATCTGACATTTCCACCAGGAGCAGCAGCTGCCCATTTCCCTCCCCAGCTCTGCTATCCTGTTAGACTACATTAACACACATTATACATTATAAACGCATTTCAGGCATTACAAATCCGTTAGTAGTAAGTGCTTATAAGTAGAAAAAATACCTGTTTTTCTTTTTTTCAGCGGAAGGCTACAGATGAGGCAGGGCTCGTTCTCGGCAGGCGACGATGAACGAAGTGGCTTCAGGAGGAAGCTTCACACGCAACCCATCAGGCACTTTCGAAAGCCACATACAAAAAAAAAAAAACCCGAGTTATTTTAACTGCCTCAGCCGCCTCCTTTCCTCCCTCCCCGCACTCAGGTCCCTACAAACTCTCCGCCCACCTACAGCCCCCCGCCCACTCCCGGCCCTGTGTGCCGCCACTCGGCGCCCATCCGCGATCACTCACCCCGCTCCACGGCCCGGACCGGCTCTCCGCTCTCTCTTCTCACAGCGGGAGAAGGCGCTCCAAGACAGCACCCGGACCCCTGAGCCCGCTCGCCGGCGGCGGTTGGAACCGGTTGCGGCCGGTTCCCGCCCGCCTCGGGAGCCCCGCTCAGCGCTGCCCGCGCAGCCGCAGTGCGGCCAATCAGGGGCGTGAGGCGGTGTAGCGGGGTGACGGCTCCCGCAAAAATGGCGGGCGGGCGGAGGGGTTGCGGCAAAAGAACGTGGCTGTGAGAAGGGTGATGTGGATGTAAGCTAACTCCGAACGTACTGAGTCTGAGGAGTGGAAAGCTCTGGTGCCCATAAGAACAACTCCTTATGCTGTTGGATCTAGAGATGCCTGCTCCCAGCACTCCCCCCATGAAGACCTTTAATAAAAAGTTTTATCTGCTGTAAGCTTATCTCTAATAGAATCATGGAATCCTTAGAGTTGGAAGGGACCTTTAAAGTTCATCTAGTCCAACTCCCCTGCAGCGTACAGGGACACCTACAGCTAGAGCAGGCTGCTCAGAGCTTGGTCTGTACATTAATATTGCCCACTGTATTTGAAATCTTTTAATTTATTCATGATTATATTCTCAGAAACGTTTACAAATTCTTCCTCAGTGAACTCAGTTCTACGCTTACGGTTCTACTCTCATTCTCTTCTACTCTCACTGTTCCACTCCTACTCTGTACTACCCTTACTCTTCTTTCTTCTCTTACTCTGTTCTACTCTTCCCTAAATGCCTGCAGCCATTTCAATGCCTTTGCCTGCATTTTTGCCCTCTCTTTACCCACTAGCAGATCTGTTTTACACCCTCCCTGCAGGAATCCAGAGCACACCCCCTGCAGACAGACCCAACAAGCTGCATGTTCTGTGACAAATGCGCTCACGGGCATCAGCCCCGAAGTTACAGAAACTCCCGGGTAACAGCTTTGCGGAAAGCTGAGAACACTTCAATGGTGCATTACACACTGGCAAAACTATTAGAATGAACAGATCAAAAGTGACCCGTCTGAAAAGGGGAATTTGGTGGAGCTTACCAGCTGCGGCTGGTATATGTGGGTGCCCTCTGAGTGCTGAGGGGTGTGCAGGGGGGACACGCAAGGCCTTACCCTGTGGCACTTCCTACATGCCTTGTGCCATGCTCTTTCTGCTCTTAGAGCACTGTCCCTCTGCCAAAACAAACAAACAAACAAGCCATAGCACTCAACAGCTGTACATCACCATGGCTGAAGTAGCTCAGGGCCTGCTCTCACAGTTGAAGAGGTTGTTTATAAAATTAAGCTTGAACTATAGAAATAGGAATGTCTCTGTCCTTCACAGTCAAGATGATTGTGTTCAATTTCAGCTTCAATATCTTCGTAATCAGGTTAGGTGACTAAACTGCAGGAAGTTTCACTCAGATGTGGAATATTGTCAAGCTAACGACTTCTAAAAAGCAATGTCTGTCACGCTCTGCATATAATTATGTAACGAAGTTCAATGTGAATGGTGATGGGACAGATGGTCTCAAATACACAATAAGACAGTCTACATGAGGGACATGTCCATTACTGATTGGGACTTGTTTTGTAAGTGTCTCAGCAGACAAATGAGGAGAGACATGGGCTAAAATACACAATAAGACAATCTACTTGTTGGACACGTTCATTAGTGATTGATTGAGACTTATTTTGAAGTCTCTCAGTACACAAATGAAAAATGAACTTTCAGGTTCCTTAAGAAAATAATTAAAAATACTTCACTGTCAAGCTTTAGTATGACCCTTCCAAGGTCTCTCACAGGCTGTGGAGCAATAGTTCTTCGAGATGACAAGGCCCAAAGTGCAACTGTAAGACTTGAGGAAATGGCCACAAGTTGCGCCAGGGGAGATTCAGGCTAGATATAAGGAAAAACTTTTTCTCTCAAAGAGTGGTCAGGCACTGGAACGGCCTGCCCAGGGAGGTGGTGGAGTCACCGTCCCTGGCGCTGTTCAAGAAGCGTCTGGGTGAGGTGCTACGGGATATGGTTTAGTAGCTTAGTGGGAAATGTCCGTGATAGGAGGACGGTTGGACTAGATGATCTTGTAGGTCCTTTCCAACCTAGTGTTTCTATGATTCTGTGTAAGAAATAAGTGGCGTTAAGAAATTGCAGAGGAGCCTGGGATGTTTTCCAGCAGCACTCCTCTGATAGCATCACATTTACTGCAATATTCTTTACTAAACTTCCAATCATTATGTTCAAATAAACTTTTACTACAGGCTTTTATTATTATGCTGAAGAGTTCTCCAAACTACATGCATAGCACACAGCACAGTAACAGCACCTGTCTCCTTCCCCCCAGCTGATATTCACATCGTGCTCCTTTAAGGAGATGTGTGTTACACATAGCCCCAAACGTCAGCTTTCACTCTCCACGTGGCAGGGAGATTTAGGTGAGATGTTAGGAGGAAATTCTTTATTCAAAGGGTGGTGGGGCACTGGCACAGGCTGCCCAGAGAAGCTGTGGGTGCCGCATCCCTGGAGGTGCTCAAGGCCAGGTTGGATGGGCCCTGGGCAGCCTGATCCAGTGGGTGGTGACTGTGCCCACGGCAGGGGGATGGAGCTGGATGGGCTTTGAGGTCCTTTCCAACCCACCCCATTCTGTGATTCTATGATTCCATGATCTGTAAGGCAGCTGTGTTCGTGCCCTTATCCTGTCAGTGTGGTGTTTCCTTCTGCTGACCTTTGTCACCACTCCGTGAACCCGAAATACCCAGCTGGCACCTCACAGGAGAGAAGGACAGCCCCATTTCACACGAACCGTGCATTGGACGGAAAGACGCGGGGTGATTTTTGATGGGGGAAGAGGAACGTATGTGCAGAACGACAGGCAGGGCGCTACTTTTGTCAGAAACCGACGCGCACGCTCCCCCACTTGCCTTCAGCGCTCCAGACTGAAAGGCGCACACAACCCCACCACCCCTTCCGGTCGCGAGGCACCTACGTCCTTGGCGTAGCCCCGCCCCTCCTCCGGGCGCGGCGCCCCATTGGCTGGCGGGGACGCCGTATATAGACGTGACGTGAAGCTGAGCTTCCTTTTCGTTCGGCGCCCGCCGAGGCCTCCACACGGCGTTGTCCGCGTGAGTCCCGGCCGCCGGCGCCAGCGGGGCGGGGAGGGCCTGGCTGCGGCGCGTGCACCTCGGGGCGCTGACAGCCGTTCTCTGTGCGCGTCCCTCTCAGCGGGCCGGACCCTCGCGGGGAGGCTGAGCGGGAAGGGGGGAAGGCCGCCGGCGCGGGCAAGATGGCGGCCGGGCATCTGTCGCGTGGGCCGACTGAACAGGGTGGCTGTGCCCGCAGGTTCCCTGTCGTAGCTTCCCAAGGGAAACCCCACGATGTCCGGAGGTCTCGATGTCCTGCAGATGAAGGAGGAGGATGTCCTCAAGTTCCTCGCTGCTGGGACCCACCTGGGAGGCACCAACCTGGACTTCCAGATGGAGCAGTACATTTACAAAAGGAAAAGCGACGGTAGATCCCTGGGGTGGGAGCCCTGGGGCAGCTGGGAGTTGGTGGGCAGAGCTGGGGACAACAGCCAGGTGCTAGTGCTTGAGCTTCCCAATTGCTCGTGGGCTTAAAAGGTGCTGAAACCCATTGTAAATGAATCATGTCCCTTAAAAAAGTAGAATGAAGCACTGACTTAAGAACATGGCAAGTGAATCCACGCTAGATCTGGACACTTCTGCTAGTTCCTGACAACACTAACAAACTTGTTTTAGTGTCGCAGTAGTAAGTTGTGCTTCTTGCTTGTGCTGTTCTTAAGTCTAAGCTGCACTGTGTTGAAAGATTGCTGTTGATACCATGCCTTGGTCCATGCTGATAAGTGCTAGAGTTGTGCTACCTTAAAATCATGTTGCGGGATTTTTCTTGGAACAGCTTTGTGCTAACTGGAGTTCTGTAACAGCTGCAGCCCTGTGAGAAGCTTAATTGCAGTAGAGAATCATAGAATGGCTCAGGTTGGAAGAGACCTGGGATCATCTGGCTCCGGTCCCCTGCTGTGGGCAGGGTTGCCCACCCCGAGATCAGACACTGATCAGGCTGCCCAGGGCCCCATCCAGCCTGGCTTTGAACGCCTCTGGGGATGGGACATCCACAGCGCTGTGAGCAGCCTGTGCCAGCACCTCACAACACTCAGTGAAAAACTTGCCGCTGGCATCTAATCTAAATTTGTCCTCCTTCAGTTTAAAACCATTCCGTCTTGTCTTATTACTATCTACCTATGTAAAAAGTTCATTTACCTCCTGCATATAATCTCCCTATAAGTATTGGGAGGTTGTAATGAGGTCTCCCTGGAGCCTTCTCCAGGCTGAACAAGGCCAGCTCCCTCAGCCCCTCTTTGTAAGAGAGGTGCTCCAGCCCTCTGATCATGGCCCTCCTCTGGACCCACTGCAACAGCCTCGCATTTCTGTGCTGGGGGCCCCAGGCCTGGATGCAGTACTCCCGTGGGGCCTCACAAGGGCAGAGTAGAGGACAATCTCCTCCCTCTCCCTGCTGCCACTCCTCTTCTGATGCAGCCCAGGATATGGTTGGCCTTCTGGGCTGCAAGCACACGCTGCTGGCTCATGTCCTGCTTTTCATCTACCAAGATCACCAAGTGCTTCTCCTCAGGGCTGCTCTCTGGGAGATCTCCCCATCTGTGCACGTAGGCTAACTGTACGCATACAGTTATCTTCATTTGGAAACTTGCTTGCTGGTAACTCTCAATCCTTCTGTCACCTGTAGGTATTTACATCATCAATCTGAAGAGGACCTGGGAAAAGCTCCTCCTGGCAGCCCGTGCCATTGTGGCCATTGAGAACCCAGCTGATGTGAGCGTCATTTCTTCCCGGAATACTGGACAGGTATGAGTGTTCTTCACTCTCCTGAGGCCTTCAGTCTTAGGAGCAGGACTACTGCTGTGCATCACTGCGTGCCAGTGGCAGCTTTATGATAAAGGGTGAGTGACCTGAAGTTTGGCAGTAGGACAGTTTCAGAGGCTTGTTGCTTCTATTATGCTTGAAGGGCAGAACAACTCCATGGAGGGTCCCTGCACATCCCCAGTTCCTGTAGGCTTCAGGGCAGATGTGAGGAGTTGAGTGACTTGTTTTTTTCCTCTTATTCTTCTTTGAATGCATCCTTTTGGACTTCATACGTATCTGTAGTCAGTCTGCTGCACCTTCAGTCTCCCATTCATTCTTTGAGTCATTAGCATGGCTTTTTGTGAATAAAAAGCACCTGATAGGAAAGTTTTCAAAGAAGAAATAACTTTCTGCTATTGAAAAGGGAACTGTAACAAGTAAACAAGTATATTTTAAATTTCTCATGTAGATTTTTAGCAGAAAAACTTCCATGGAAGGGGATGCACCTCAAATAAAATTTAATTGGCGCTGAAGTTTTCCCCTGAACTTCATTTCTTTGGAGTAATCTGGGTAGTGCCACAAACATAGCAGAGAATGATGAATGATGCAGAATGGATTTACGGAAGAAAAGCACGAGCACCTGCGTGGCGTGCACACTGTTAAAGCTTGATGCTGAGGTCAGTTCCTGGCCGATGAGCTCTCAAGTGTCGGAAGTGTGCTACAGCAAACCAGACAGCAGGGCTTTTGCTAATGCCAGGAGAGGAGCTCCCTCTGTGACTGGAGTTTGATAGTAGCCCTGCCACATGCTCTGCTGGCTGATACCTGAGAAATCAGCAGCTGTGGCAAGTAAGAGCTTAGTGAACATGGTTACAATTTGCATATATGTACTAGCGAGCCTCTTCTGTAGTCAGTGAAGCTGTGTTGCTGCATGGTAAAGGATTGCAGAAGTAATGGAGGAGAATGACTCTGCTTTTTGTGTGTGTGGATCAAGAGCAATCCAGTGAGAGCAGGAATGTGGTTTAGAAATGGGCCTTGGTAGGTCTGGCTGATGGTTGGACTCAGTGATCTTGGATATTTCCCAACCTAGATGATTCTGTACATCTGTTTGTTTCATTTACCCTTTTCATGATTTGATGGAGACTCTGGAGTAGAGCATGTGACTAAAATTAGGAGTAGGGAAACTTTCCTTCATATTAGCTTTCTGCCTTGCTGGTGGATTTATCATAGAATCATAGAATCCTTAGAGTTGGAAGGGACTGTTAAAGGCCATCTGGTCCAACTCCCCTGCAATGTACAGGGACACCTACAGCTGGATCAGGGTGCTCAGAGCTTGGTCCAGCCTGACCTTGAATGTCTCCAGGGACGGGGCTTCCACCACCTCTCTGGGCAGCCTGTTCCAATTATCTTGGTGCCTTATCAACAGCAGTAACTTGTTTCACCCTTCTGTGAGCGTGCACAGGTCACAAGCAGTACAGGCTGAACTGCATGGAACCCTGGGTCCTGGACACAGTGACAGCCACTCCACAGCTGTGCCCATGCCAGGCAGCTAACCTGCCAAAAGCAGGGAAGCGTGGTGTCTAGTGATCCATAGGCAGGCAGAGTGAATGTGAAATGGGCCTTCAAGGAACCTGCTGCCTGGTAGAGTGAATAAAGAGGGCTTTTGTGGTATTGGTGTGGCTATTCTTAAAAGCATTAGTTTGACTCATTCAGAAAACTGCTGCCTAAGTGCTGTTGACACAAAGTGTGAAACCAATGTGGTGTTTTCTGGCAGTGTAGTAAAGTGAGTTGTTTGAAACTGAATCTCCTGCTTTGCCTCTGGCTTGTTTTGCAGCGTGCTGTGCTGAAGTTTGCTGCTGCCACCGGGGCTACTCCGATTGCTGGACGCTTCACTCCCGGTACCTTCACAAATCAGATCCAGGCGGCTTTCCGTGAGCCACGGCTCCTGGTTGTCACGGATCCTCGGGCCGATCATCAGCCACTGACAGAGGCATCTTACGTCAACATCCCCACCATTGCGCTGTGCAACACTGATTCCCCACTGCGCTATGTGGACATTGCTATCCCCTGCAACAATAAGGTTACTGCTTTGTAGAGTTCTAAACTGCTTTCCCTAGATTGTGCCCTAGGTTGCAAGATAGAGTTTTGGTGGGGAAGGTTAGCTTGGATCGAGTGTGACTCTCAGGGTGATTAGCTGATAAAAATTTCTGGCAGGCCAGAGCAGGTGAGTGAGAAAGAGGAAGTGAACTTGCACACTCTTGGAGCTTGGAGCTGAGGCCAACTGCTGGCCAAGGAACTCTGGAGCGTAGGATGTGTGCTACAGTAACATGGCAGGACTTACTGACAGCCTGAGGGTCCTGGTGGCCCAGTGAAAGGAGTTTGGTAGTCAATCTTGCCACAG
>WBMW01003121.1:49036-137282 GCA_013396635.1 Penelope pileata | reverse complement strand
GTCCCTTCCAACCGCTACAATTCTGTGATTCTGTGATTCTGTGATTCTATGGTTCCATTTTTACAACAATGAAGAAGAAGAAGAATTAAAGCAACAAACACCTAACAACAGAGCAGAAACGTGCATGACTGCACTCTATACCACTATTGCATGCGTGAACAAGAGCACCTTCAATTCCTCTGTGAATATTTCAGGGTTTTGCATGCTGAATTTCTTCCCCACTTTGAACTCTGGTGCATGTTCCCTCTGAAAATGATGACATTTCTGCAGGTTTTTATCATGGATCATGAATCTGAAAACAATGAGATTGTTCTGCGGGTTTGTTTTGTTTTGTTTTCTCATAACAAAAATAAAAATAAATGGAATCCATGAATATTTTAATGAGCAAATCACATTCTTCTACTAATGTAACAGCAGATTCAAGCATATTCAAAGGATCTGTAGTGGGCATATTTACTGTTAGTTTCAACTCAAGAGTAGTTACTCTGTAGAAACAAAATCGATGCTCTCTTAATACCTCAGTAACTGGTGAGATGAAAACAATGAAATGCTATATGATATTTTTCCATACCACAGACAAAGAGTTTGGTAAAAAAGTACAATGAAGTTAGGCTACAGAGTCACAGTACCTGAACAGTATTTCTGAAGAAATTGAAAGCAAAAGTACTTTGTATCAATGAATAGAAATAAAGGAGACTTGCAGAAGAATGAATGCCTGACTTAAAAGACACATCATTTCGCTCTTCTAAATGTCTTTCAAATGACAGGTGCAACACTACAGTAGAAAAGATTGCTTGGGAAGATGCCAGGCTATCCATATACAAAGAAACAAAAAAAAAAACTAGGAGGAGTTAAGAAATGTGTAAATACACAGATTAGAATTACCAAATTAGTTGATTACTTTTCAAATACACATATGCACTTCTCTCCTTCTTCCTTTTCTTTGCTGTTCTACATTCTTTTTTTTTTCTGCTCCCATTGTTCACTGATTATTGCATTAAACAGACATATTACCTTATTATTCTGTTCGTCCTTACTGGAAAGTTGCATTGTGTTGTTTGCTTCATAGGACACAAAAAATAGAAATCATCATTCCTGCATTTAGTTAGTATTTTATATTTTAGATGCAAAATATTTCTGCAAAATATTCCATCTTGCCTCCATTTCTTTCTATGATTGTCTTAAATTGTTTGTACTTTATATCATCAAAAAAATTCTAATCTATATGAACTTCTGAGCTATCATAAAATCTGTACATTTAATACAATATTGAATGTTTTTTCATTCGTGTTTCATGCAACAGTTCAACTTCTGATGATACAAAGGAAGAAAGTATTCTAGTTTTGGTTTAGATAAGCTTCCTAATACAGTTGAATTTATTGTATTTACACTTCACTGCAGGATGACAAGGACAATCAGAATCAAAAGGCTATTATTTGTATACAACATTTCCAGAGATCTCAGGAAAAAAAAATAAAAAATCTTCCTTTGATTTAATTACTTTAATAGGGAAAATACATACATAAACTTATACAATGCCACTGTGTCTAGTACAATTTGCTAGAGGACACTTTAGAGAAATTATTTTGGAAATTGTTCCTTGTCTCCTGAAATTAATTGCTTCTTCCTCAGATAATTACTACACCAGTCTGTACCACTCTATCAAAGCATTCTGGATGCTAAGCACAAGCTTAATTTGTGCTTGGACCTACCCTTGATGCTCAATGAACACTCCTATACAATCTCTTTATGTTCTCAGGAGAACACAGTAGACAACAATTTCTTTTGCTTCAGAATACAGATTTTCCTCTAGAATATGGGAAAGAAATATATGCCTAAAGATGAAGGGTTATTCATATGCTGCTTTGCGACTTTCATACTCTAGTGAGAAGGAATGACCTCATAGTATCCAGCATTTTCTCATTATATTTTTTAGTGTACTGAAATAGTAAAATTTGCATTTACAACATGGACTTTTTTTAAAAAAAAATAATAGTTTCTCAGGTTCTGGAATGAATTGTCCATTCTGGTAATTTTTTTTGCACTTCTTCACATTTGTTTTTGGCCCACACCGACTATTACTTTCACAAAAAATGCTTAGAATAGTTTGTCAGTTAGTATGGCCAAGATCATAGAACTGGAGAGCCATAGAATCACAGAAGAGTTTGAATTAGAAAGAGCCTTAAAGATCATCTAGTTCCAACACCTTTACCACGAGCAGAGGCACCTCCCAGTAGACTGGATTGCTCAAAGCCCCATTCAGCCTGGCCTTGAACACTTCCAGGAACTGGGCATCCACAGCTTCTCTGTGCGGACTGTTCCAGTGTCTCACCATCCTCTAAGCAAAGAATTTCTTCCTTATATCTAATCTAAATCTTCCCTCTTTTAGATAAAAACCATTTACCCCTTGTCCTATCACTACACTCCCCAATAAAGAATCTCTCTTCAGCTTTCCTCTAGGCTCCCTTTAAGTAGTGGAAGGCTGAGATCTCCTTAAAATCTTCTTTTCCTCAGGCTACACAACTCCAACTCTCTTACCCGTTCTTCACAAGGGAGGCACTTCAACTCTTAGATCCTCTTCATGGCTCAGCCATCAGTAGTTGTCTCAGATGATGCCATTGTATTTGAGGAATAAGAATGTCTAATTTCATGGATACTCGCTCTGCAAAGACAAATGACTTCAGGACAAGAGAAGTGCTCTCTCTCGCCTAGTGTATTTGCCATTGTATATTAGATGGATGTTGCATGTCCCACACTTGTCTAATAACAGATTTCTAGTCTCAGCAGTAATTTAAATACTCTTTGATATATATGAAAGGGGAAAAAAGGGAAAAATAGAGCAAAAACTTTATACTTTGTGAGACTATGGCAGAGCATGAACACATAGGGTAAACTTGCATCTCATCATTAGAAACAGTTTACTCACACGGGCCCTGAATGTGATGTGTAAACTCAATATAATTGTACTACACATTGCCTTACTGACCTCTACAGGGTTTTTTGTGGAATAAGGCTTTGACTTCATCATAGGAAAGCTCTGCCAATAAATAATGATAAAATTGATCAATCAAGTACACCCTACTTACTACACATGGATCCAAAACCAGAGACACAATCTGCCATGTCTTTGTTGAAAATTTTGCTTTGTAATTGAAGGATTTACTCCTGTTTGTCCCATGTGTCTGACCCTCTGGCTCTTGCATTCTTAGTTCTGTAATAATTGAGTTGAATCTGGAGGAGTGACTTACAGCAGTCATCACTTCTGCTTGCCCCTTCTGATTCTCATGCTGTAGTTTATGGGTTAAAGTATTCTTGACAAATGAGAAGTGAGATTTCACTATGGAGGTAACTGAACCCAAGTCTTCTGTTTTTTGAGTGAAAGTCTTAAACACTGAATTTTAATGCCCTGGGGCTGTTGTGAGAAGAACAAATCTAACTCACCTACAATTTTCTCCTCAAGAAAGGACTCTTTTCTGCAGATAGAAAAACTAGCAGCACTTAAGGATGTGCACTAGATATTTTCCTCATGGAAATTTTTCTCCTTGCCTCTGAGAGTATTTTTTTATCCAAGCAGTTGGATTTTTCCACTGAAAAAAAATTTCAGTGAACAAAAATCATGTTATATACTAAAGAGGAGAGGAAAATCTGCAGAGGAGTAGCTTAATTATAGTAATTTATCTTTTCTTCCAGTGGGTAAAAGGAAGAAGTTTGAAGGAAATAATGTGGGGAAAAGAAAAGCTGGAAATAAACAACAACAAAACTTTTTTTCATCTGTCCACATGTCTTTAATGTGATGTAGGCAAGGGAAGAGAAGTTCAGATAAATGTCCATAAACTCCAAGTGAAACAGAATATTTGCTCTTTCATACGAAATTAAGAAATATGTATAGTAAACAATCATCTTGTTGCAGCAGTATCTTGTCCAGCAAAAGAAAGGAGAGTCTGGTTTATAAGGCAGAGGATAAATTTAACAGCAGAGTCAGGAGCTGTCCCTGTTTTCTCCCCCTTTTCCTTGAAGTGAAATAAAAATCAATCAATGCAGCAGAGAAAGCCTGATTTTTAGCTACACTGTCTACAGGCTGATTAGTAGTAGGGGCCACTTCAAAGACAAGATGATGATATCTGGTTTAATATTTTTATTATGATAGAATGAATTCACCATTTGAAATTATCAATGAAATGTACTACTTTATGTTTTTTTGTAGATTTTTAAAAGTTCTAAGTTAAATTCTGGGCATCAGTTGTCTCCTCTATCTGCCATGCACACAGAAAAGAACTTTGTTAATTTGAAACTACTGGAATGTTCTACTACTACTGAAAAGTGATGCCCTTGGTATATGTCTGATTCTGTTTTTATCAGAAAACACACAAATCCCATGTGCACTTTATATTAATAACGTAAAATAAATGTTTAAAGTGTTCAGATGTTGTAGGCACACTGACATATCAACCTTATATTATTTGATTATTTAAATACAAAATATATAAACAGTGTGCCTGTGCTTTTGCAGCCAGAGAGTTGTGGTCAATGTCTCTAAGTCCAGGTGGAGGCTGGTCACAAGCGGTATCCCCCAGAAGTCTGTCTTGGGGCTGGTGCTCTTTAACATTATCAACCACGTAGACAGTGGGCTTGAGTGTACCCTCAGCAAGTTTTCTGGTGACACCAAGCTGAGTGGTGCAGTTGACACAACAGAAGGAATGGATGCCATCTAAAGGGACATGCATAAGCTTGAAAAACGGGCCCACGTGAACTTAATGAGGTTCAACGAGGCCAGAATCTCTCTGAACAACCTATCCAGTGTCTGACCACCCTCACAGGAAAAAGAGATTTTTCATGTTGAAGTAGAATTTCTTGTATTTCAGTTTGTGCTTATTGTCTTTTGTCCATTTGCTGGATACCACTGAGAGTCTCCCTCCATCTTCTTAACTCTTCCTTCAGGTATTTATATACATTGATAAAACCCCTCCAAGCCATCTCTTCTCTAGGTTGAACAGTCCCAGCTCTGTCAGCTTCTTCTTACACCTCAAATGCTCCAATTCCTTAAATGTTTGGATGGCCCTTTGCTTGACTGTCTCTAGTATGTTCATGTCACTCTTGTAGTGGAGATGCCAGATTTGGACACAGTACTTCAGACATGGCTTACCAGTATTAAGTAGAGAGTAAAGACTACCTTCCTTGAACTGCTGACAGTGCTCTGCCTAATGAAATCCAGGATGCTTTTGGTCTTTTTTCTTCAGGGGCATATTCCTGGCATATGACCACTTTGTTATCCACCAGGACTCCAAGGTCCTTTTCTACACCGTTGCATTCTGCCAGGTAAAAAATATTTCTTCATATTTATCAATCATTATTTAGACTGGAATTATATGGAATTGAGATTGCTGAGTTATTACTGAGTAGGTAGTCACAACTATATCTGTGCTAATATATTATATATGCTTGTGACCATTTTTCTTCTTTTTCTTTTCCTTCCTGCCTTCCTGCCTTCCTGCCTTCCTGCCTTCCTGCCTTCCTGCCTTCCTGCCTTCCTTCCTTCCTTCCTTCCTTCCTTCCTTCCTTCTCTCTTTCTCTCTCTCTTTTCTCTCTTTTCTCTCTTTCTTTCTGCAAAATCAATGAAGTTGAAGTCTCTTAACCTCCAAAACAGGGTAGAGTTATGTTTACATCTCGTTTTGAAAGGTGTCTGTCATGTGCTAAATAATGAGTAAGGAACCCTCCACTTTATTTAGTAACATAGACAACTTTACTGGCACTGTGTAATTTGTGTGTATATATGTGTGTGTGTGTATATACACACTTACAGAAAACCAATGTTTTATAGCCTTTAATAGGAACATTTTGCCTAATAAATGCTGAGTCACACTGGTAAATCCAGAAATGGATTAATCATCTGGTATATCCACCTGATATGGTTTAATACAAAGAAGATGTGTTAGCTCTAGTCTTAGCAGCAATGAAATCATGTCAACAGGTGCTACACACTGGCAAATTGACTCTGCTGGAAGAAATTATATGCTGTTAGAAGATGAAGCTCAGTTCCCCCAGGAGGTTGTTACCAGCCTTCTGTGACTATACATGCATATATATTTCCATCCACAAAAGGAAAACTGAGATTCAGAATATGTCTCAGAGAGGACTGAAAACTTATTGGGATGCTGAATGTGTCTGTCTGTAGTGTTAGGATACATGCACTAGTGAAGTATACAGAATTATAGGAACATTCTATGATTATATCATTACATGCTGAATAGACTTTTTTTTCGCCAATATTATGTGTGCTACACAGATCATTGTAAATTTTCTAGCCTTTTCTTCCCTTTAAAATCCAACAACTATTTTCACTCTTCCATTCCATTGGTCATTAATGACAAATTCAGTTATATTTAGTTCAGAACAGTTCTCTGTTCTTTTATCTTCACTGGATAGAGTGGAGCAATAAGAATTTGTGGAAGTGAAGCTGGAGACTGGTAGGCTAGCTATCTCAGAAAACACTGCAGTAGCAGAAGAGAAAGTAAAACTTACTGAAACTACATCATAAGCTAAAGAGTTTTGCATATTATCGATCATTCTAGGTTCTTTAAATTTATACAACGGTGTCCTGTGCTTGTTCTTACTACTGAGGTATTCGTTTTTAAAATTGTTTAACACATCTCTTGTGAATTGTAATAGTGTTCTTCCTGGAATTGTAGTTAGTATAATCAAGTATTCCAAGTTGCTGAGTGGGAGATTGAGACACTAATGCTGTAAAGAGTTCTCTAAGGAAGCGTGTAAATTAAACTTTGTAATCTTTTTCTGTCAGTTACTACTTGGCAGAAAATTTGCGTGATAAGTATGTTTATTGTTTATACATTGTATAAACGTACACATGTATGTATATTGCTTATACATCCAAATAATGTCTGTTCTACTTTCACATCATCTTTTTCAGAATGAAGAGGCAAATAGAGAAAGCCTGGTTTTCAGAAACATTCAGTTTGAGTTTAGATTCAAAGTATAATATCTTTTTAAAAGAATCCAGCAATTTGGATGTTGCAAGATGATTGCTGTATCCTGACAACTTTTACAAATCTGGTGTCTTGGATTTTCCAAAGGGACATCAATTTCTCTGTGGGAAAAATCATCTTTTCTCATAGGTGTGGGAGACTTCTGTACCATCTCTAGGGAGCTTAGATAGCCCATCTTGGAAAGGTGCCTTGATCAAGGTGACCTGACTGGCCATTCGGCAGGTGAAAGTAGAATGCTGCTGCTTAGCTTTTACTAAGCATCAATGGATTTCTTTTATCGACTCTCTGTCATACAGACTGCTTTCTATAAGGTTCACTTTGACATTTTACAAACTAGGCATCATGATGTTTTATTGCTGTACCCAACAAATCCATCTTCTTCTCAGAAGGAGAATTTTTGAACTATGATTATAACTATAACATTACTCTTTATTAACAGGAGTAACTTAAACCTGTGTATCACCCTCTCTGCATCAAAATATACCGAAATTATAAGGGTGGTTTAGATCTAGACTTAGACTTAGATTCAGACTTCTTGGAGGCAGGGCCAGCGCCCCTCTGAAATTTCTTCTATCTCATCTCTCAGTTTGAAGTCCTTCTTTTCAATTTTGGGATTTTCTGTGGATGCCCTGTTTTTATTCAGAAATAAAAGAGAATGAATATGCCTACGATTACTGTTTTTTTTTTTTTCCTTGGAAGGGGGCTGACTTTTGTCTAAATAGTACACTTTTCTTAGAAGCAAGAAAGTTTGGGAGATTACAAGGTTATTATAATGCCTAAAATTCAGACCAAAATAGTAGAAAAAAACCAATTTAATTAAATTAATGTCAACTTTCGCAGTCTGAGATACGTTCTGAAGGAAAAAAAAAACAATCAACTAAAATTTCTCAAGGGTCCTCACAGCATATTTTTAAAATATTCGTTTTAAAGAGTGCATAGTGCTTCTGTGTCAGTAACATGCAATGGAAAAAGCTAAATAATCTAATGTCCAGACACTCTAAACAAATGTACTGAGGGAGTGGAAACACAACAGATTAAACATGACACATAAATAACAGTATGGAGGGGGAAATTAAGCCAAACAGATAAAACAGAAAATGTGTTATTGAAAGATAATAAGACACTAAATAATAAAAAAGAAAAGCTTGAAAATAAATCTAGGTTCTATAATGTGTTCATCCTGGAGATGTCAGGAAGAAGAACAATAACACAAGCTTTCAGAGCTGGGCTGGAAGGACTTCTGGATTTAAACACAAGGGAGGTCTCCGTGCATACAGAAAACCACTCCATCAGAAACAAATGAAAGCAACTCAGCTGTGGTGAAGGGAAAATTTCTATGTCTGTGTGTAAAGGTATCATGAGACAGATAGAGTTATCCTAATGATCACAAGGGTTTCTCTCTGAAGGGCAAACCAATCTTTTCTTCCTAAAAACATGTCCAAAGGCAAGGACTGTGCATTTTGAGGCTCTGGAGGATTTCTGTTGATAAAACTGGAGACTTGTCACCTTTGTGCCTACTTGAGTCACACAGGAAAGCTTTTCTTACACTGCCTGATAAGTACTAGAAAAAAAAGCAAATATAAAGGATAGCATAAAAGAGCTATGAAGAAATCATTATTGATTTATTAATAAGAAATAGATCTGAACTGCAAATCAGGACCAGATCTGCCATGTAATTACTGAACATCTTGAGACTGTGCATTAATAATTGTGAATTTTGTGAAATTCATTGCAGAAATCGAGCCGAGTTCTGCAATTTAGATTGGACGTGGTTCAAATTCACATTTTTCCCCTATTTTCTAGATTTTTGGGAGCTGTTTGTCAAACTCATAGTTATATGACAATAGATACATGAAAAACAAATAACCCTTGCAGGATACAGACTTAAGAAATTCATAGAATCATGGAATGGCTTGGGTTGGAAGGGACCCCAAGGATCATCAACTTCCAACCTTCCATCCGCAGGCAGGGCCACCAACTTCCAGATCTGGTACTAGATCAAATCAAAATATAAGTATCAATCTTTGTCTCTTTAGACTCAATAGTTTTATTTTGGTTTTGTCTAGCAATAATAAAAAGGAAATGACATTATATGGATTACTCACAGGAACATACATGGAAATGTTTTAGCTTCTTGAAGAGGTAAAAGACATTTCCATAGAAGGTTCTGTTCTAACTGATATATAAGAAAGAATTGTGTAAGTTACAGTCAGTGTTCTCTGAACTTTTCTGTAAGAAGGGTTGCATTATCTTCCTCTTATAGCACATTGTCTTTCCCCCTCTGAATTAAACAGTTTTTTATTGTGTTTTTGTTCTTGTTGCACTTGTTATTTTTTTTTATGCAAACTTCGCCAAATTAAGCGAAATTATGCAATTTAGAACTAAGAAAAAATAATAAAAAAGAGGATTTAGAAGAGGAATGTGAACAGTAATGGAACAAAATTAAATTAAATCTATTTTATTTAGGAGTGTGTGTGTATGTTTTACTGTCAGTCTAAGTAGTCTGCAGAAGCACAACACATTTTTGTAGTCTTATTCTATCAGTGGAACATTACTGGCTTGTATACATGTAACAAATTTGCATATATGTTCAGTTTGCACAATATTGATTGCATGCTTTAAAGCTGCTGACAAAAGAAAGTGCTGAATTTTGTTTGCTGATGTGCAGGTGTTTTCATTTTCCTTATTTGTTTGTGTTACAAATATTTCTACTGCAACTGGGATTTTGTGAAAAACATATTGAATCATAGCATTTCATAAAATTTAACATGAAAAGTTACCCCTCGGGTGCATTATTTGGCATTTGCTTTTCATCATTCTCCTGTTTAAAAATGTTCAGTTACTCATATACGATCTGACTTAGGTGAATAATTAAACAGCAGAAACTGCAAAAAAAAGAGAATAGAACAGTCAGAATAAGTAATTTAATAATAAACCATAGACTGAAAGTTATTGATGCCTTCAGCAAATACTAGCAAGCTACAAATGGAAATTAAAACTTAGGACCTGTTTGTAAAGCAGCTTATTACGCAAAGTGTGCAAAACAACTGTTCCATGTTGGATGCCTATCAAAATTACCTTGGTAAGAAAACTCTGATGAAATCAATACTTTTTGTGAAATATTTTTACTCCTGCATGAAAACATACATGACTCCTGCGAAGAAAATTTCAGTTAATCTGAAAGTTTTGTCATTCTGTAAGTTTTTGATTGTCATCTAGGCTTTTTCCCCCTGGAGAGGCCCACTAAAGTGTCTTTGTTATAGAGTGCTGCCTGGAATCGTGACAATGATAAGAATGAAAAGTTTGGGATGAATGGTGTTATTCACCAGCCCATGTAATTCAGGCCCTAATCATAAACTTTCTCTTGCTTTCTGAGGACTTTGGGACCATCCCAGCATCAGAACAAAGGATGGATGACAACTGCTAATGGTGCTGAGTTCTAATGTTGCTTTTTATTGCTATATTCTTTTTTAAGAGATTAATCTCTAAATTGAGTACTTGCCGCTTTGAGTTTTATAATTTTGGCATTTCTTCTTCTCCAGATGTTTATTTTCATTGCTAATATTTTGATGTTGGCTGATGTTGGGATGAGGGCCCATCCAATTGGGCTTTGAATGCCTCCAGGGATGGGACATCCACAACTTCTCTGGGCAGCTGTGCCAGGGCCTCATCGCTCTCTGAGTGAAGAATTTCCTACTAACATCTGACCTAGATCTCCCTTCCTGTAGTTGTATCACTATCAGACCATTTAAAGAGTCAGTATCCCTCTTGTTTATAAGCTCCTATTAAATATTGGAAGGCCACAGCAAAGTTTCTCTGTAGCCTTCTCTTCTCCAGACTGAACAAGCTCAGCTCCCTCCATCTGTCTTTGTAGGAGAGCTACTCCAGCCCTGTGATCATCTTCATGGCCCTCCTCTAGACCTACTCCTAAACAGAAGTTTAGAGCCAAAGGTTTTGTTTCCTTTTTTGCACATTGAAGTTACATCTTGATCCTTGGAATAGTCTGCCCTCCATTTATCTTGGAGAGGCCTGCCATATGTAGAATTCTGCTTTTCATTTAGAAATCAAATTGCAACCAAGTCATAACACTAAATATATCCCCTCACAGTGCAATAAAATAATAGATGAATAAGCCATTTATGAAGTAAAATGTAAATGTGACATATTAGCCATGTGTCACTGCATGAAATGATTGAACCATAAAACTTTATGACCAGTATCTGTTACTTTAGCAAAGCAGCAAAGCCAGGTCACAGAAATCATAAGAGATGGTCACTGTGATAATTTTTATTAAAAAAGAAAAGAAAACAAAACAGTAACTGTTCTGATTTCATTTTAGAAATAAAAATATTGTTATTAAGAAAATATTTTGAAATGAATGACAAAACTTCAGTAATTAAGTCCTTAGACCACAACTTTTCTGTAACATGAATAATCTACATCCCAATGAGATTTTAAAATAGTTCTCTGCCTCAGATCAGAGAAGATCATTTTCATTGTTTTGAAAATTACTGCAGAATGTTTAGTGCCTTCAAAAATACAAGGTATGGATCTTGCAGTAGTTTACCTGAAAATGATTGTAGAAATTGGAGTGGGATTTCCCATGAGGTAATGTGCCTAGTCAGTGTGTGGTTTGGTATCTCGAATCTAAGAAAACCCCACAGCATTCAAAGCTGGAATAAAGATTTCTGAGGCACATGCTGACATTCTCTCTTTAGCTGCCACCTCTGACTCTTGTAAACACAAACCTTGAGGTCATAAATAGATGTGTCTGCTTTTTCAGTTGAAATGAGATCTATGAACTGCTGCTTCTCTTCTTGAGGAAGTGTTATCTCCTATATTTAGCAAAAGCAGCTATCATACTGATATTTCAATTATTTAACTTCTCTAGTGGCCTTTCTTTTTTCCATCCATCATGGAGCTACTGTATTAGTATTGCCATGTAGTAGCCCAGTAATTATAGCACCTATTATTACTTCTCTAGACTACAATTAGCAAAACAGAAGAATGATTACATTCATAAAGAGATGGTGGTAGTGAAATTGGCTTATGCAGGTCACATTTGTCCTTTATATCACGAATCACTGATAAAATGTTGATTGTTAAGCCATTTGAGGTAAATTACCAACCAAATTGAACTTTGAAACAAATTTTGGGCTTAACCATAGTGCTAATCATTTGTAAATGTGTGTGTATGGGTATCTGCAGATGTACCGAAGGATACCAGCTCTAGGAAAAACCTTCAATTTTTTTTTTTTTAAATCACTCAGGCTCAGTGCTTAGGGCTTTCTAATTATACTTCTGTGAGAAACGTGTGATCATTGTTGTCAAAATGGTGAAAAAGAGTAGTAGAAAGGACAGAATATTCAGTTTTCCTCTTCAAGTTTTAAAACATTAAATTCTAGAGTGAAAAAAAGATGTATTGCAATATTATATAGCTCTATTCATACCAAAATGTACTTGCAGCAAATGAATTGACTTGTCAGATTATTAAAGAAATAGCTTTAAAAATGTTCTAGGTTTGACAAAAACAGATGACAGAAAGTTAACTGGCAGAGTAAATAGCAGTCTTTTGCCTGAGACTTATACCAGGATTAATTTTGTGCAGCTTCCCAGCTGCTAAAATCTTGCCACTTCACACAGCCCCACAACTAAAGATGTTAAGGAAAGCGAGCTTGCTTACACAGTCTTCATATTATCAGCTCAGATCATCAGTGAATTCTAATTTCTAGATTCTTATATAGGTTTTATGGACAACAGACACTGCAGTGGATCATTAGCTTTTCCTACTAGTTAGAGCATTTTAAGTGCACAGGTACATTTTCTGCTGATTCAGTTGATAGAATGTCTGTGGTGAAAAAACCTTCTTTTATCATTTCACTAACTGTCACGTTTTTCTTATTCTATAGACAAATCTGACTAGAAGTGTCCTAATGTAGTGGAAAGGGGACAAGGAACTATGAATAACATAATATATTGTTTATATTTCAAAATAAAAATGTTTAATTAGGGTATATTAGTCACATCGCATCTTGTTCCACATAAAAAATAGAAGTACAGTGAAAGTATCTGTACAAAGCATTAAATTTAGCCTGTGTTGAGATATCATTACTCATTTCCTCAATTATTTTCATTGCTGTGGAGCAAAAATATAGTCCTATAAGTCACCTTTCGTGATTTTTGAGGCAGCCTTATATGCAACAAAATGTAGGTGATGATCTGCCAATACTTCTTTGCTGTCTGGAAAATTATTTTCAGTGTAGGAAACTGAATAGATCCTATCTAATTTAAGAAACTAATTTTGCCTGAATTTTAGGGGTACAGAGAAGCAATCACCCTAGGGTAAGTGTTAACATTCTCTGTATAGTTAGTGAGCAGAGGCAAGTGATTTTAAGTCCTCCAGAGGGAGACCCACTTCTGTGTATATAATGGCTACTGCAGTTAATGGACACTGACTGACATTTCAATTAAATATTTCAAGTGGGCAGATTGTTAGTCAAAAGAGTAGCATTCCTCATGTCTACATTCTGCTACAGTGATCACCGCTAATGTTGGATTTGGAATGAAGCCTTTGTATAGGATTTCTGAAGGATTATGTAATTATTTCATGTCATAGAGAGCTATCATTTGGCAGATGAACTAGCAAAAACTAGAAAGATTGCAAGCACACAAAGAATGAACTATATCCTTTATCAAAGAAAATGCTGCTATCTTCCCTGTCAAACAGTACTTTTTGTTCCTGTTAAACGGACAGCTTCCTTTTGTTCCCAATAAGATTGTGAAATACGTGTAATCAACCCATATCCTGTACATTGGTTAACAATCAACCAGCTGCCTGCATCTACATTTCCCACCTAAAATGCCTGATTAATTTGTATGTAGGGAGACAATAAAAAAATTAATTTGCAGGACAGCCCAGCCGGCAGATTTCTTAAAGATTTGAAAAAAGAGGTTTTAATAGAGACACAAAAATAAAAGTTTTGTTTCCATTGGTTCACCAGGCAAAGCCACACACAGGATACATTCACTGATGAAGAACATTTGGAGAAAGAGTAGAATACGCTGATTCAGGCTGCTAACTGAAAAAATATAAGGCATCTCAAGAAATTCACGTGATAATGAAGGTTCCACATGTTGTTTAAATACTACTATATATCAGAGATTGTCCTTCATGTTTACTTACTTGATGATTGAGTGCTTTATATAAGTTCTTGTATACATATATTGAAATACCAGTGCAAGAACTAACATATTGTGGTTTCCTACTACATGGAGAATAATTACTAGTGTGTCTATGTATACCTAACTAAGTGAACTTTGTTTCCTATAGCTGGATTTTTCTGCCTGAAATTTTCACTGCTTCAAAGAGAATGAAATGTCTGAAATCTTATTGAGGAGGAATATACCACATAGATTTATTACTGTCACACAGATTTTTTTATTGCAGTTTGAATTGATTCCTGCCAGCAGTATGAGTATGGGACTTTTTCTGAGCTGCTCAGTAGTATCAGGTGATTTATTCACATCAAGAAAAATAAGTGACTTTAGTTTTACTTAAGTCTTCTGTTCTGCTTCTACATGCACACAGTTCGAATGGTGTTGCCTATTACTTTTTATGTGACTTCTAAGACAAATTCTGCATAGTTTAATGACTGTGCTATTGAATCTCGAATATGATTTTGGCTTGTGCTTTGTTTTGTCAGCTGTACGGATGTTATGAGAACAGACTCTTTATGATGGGATTGACTGCAGTAGAAAGTGAGTCTTGTATTTCTGTATTCCATTAATATTTATTTAATTCAGTTATATATTTGCTTATTGCTGAAAATGAAAACAGTTTGAGCAGAAGAAACCAAAGTCAGATCTCTCCTTTCCTAATAAGTTATCTAATCAATAGGCTTGAGAGTCATTTTTTTGATCTGCTATACTGACAGTTATTCTAATCAGAAGAAAATAGCTTCAGAAGTGGCACAGGGAAACCTGGCTCTCCTTTTGTCAAGTCCATAAGGACTTGAGGCACTTTTGGAAGCTGTGAGGTGGGAATTTTAAGGTCTGAGACAGAGCTGGAAATTAAACTTTTGTCTCTCAGTTCCTGGGTGCAACTACCACTCTTGTATGAAATGGCACAGAAGCCCCATTATATAAAGGTCATCAACCCTTTAATGTTCTAAGTTGAGTGGTAGTAACAGAAGAGTTCAAGAAGCTCCCTGATACTCAATTACTGGAGATGTTGTGTGCAGCAGAGGAGGAGAGGCAAGACATAGTACTTCCAGGGCCAACTAAGAAATACCAACATATCTCTGCCACTTCTTTTCATTGCTCACTGTTTGGTAGGACTGTGAGCTGTTCGTGGTAGAATGTCACTACATTTTTTGTACCATCATAGCAGACTACCTTTCTGATATATGGAAGCATGGAGCTACACTTAAAAAAAAATGACACTGTACAGTGTTTCAGTAGTACTGTATGATTCATGGTAATAATTTAACATGCCTTTTCATTTATGTTCAACTTCACATCTACATAGCCTTTGCAGACTTTTGCATCTGTTTTTTTTTTTTTAATCTCATGTTTATTAAAATACAGATGAAAAAAGGAAAACATGGTCATCTCAAGCACCCCAAGAAATCAGACTGTCAGTTGTTTAACAGTCATGGTTCTTAATGAAATGTAGCTTTTCTCTACTTGTTTTCATGTGCTGGAGACAACAACCACTTCACTAACATTGGAAAAGAAATCACTGTCAGCAGAAAATGATTGGTTTTGACTTCCAATCAACTCTACATAAATATCAAGTCTATTTTTTTTATTTAACAGAGCAGCCTTGTGGAGGCATTATTTTCTTTTTAATGGTTATTTATAGCATGGAAAGAAAAATTATTCTGTTTTGCCAAGAAACTTCAATGCTTACTCTTCCCAGAAGACTGATTTTTCACTGATTATATAATATTCTCTCTCAGAATAGAATCACTGCTATTCTAGCCATGAAATTACTGAGTGCATGCTTATTCATTTTAACAAGAAGCACAACAGAAGTATTTTTTTTAAGTTGTCCCACAGTGTAGTCAGTTTATTCTGTTCCTACATAGATATCTAAACAGATATTAGTGAATAAACTATGTACTAATGTACTAGTTATGTTTTCCAGATAATTTTCAATTAATATGTAGAGCATTGCATGATGAAGCAAAGGTTTTATAGTCATTTTAATCTTCAGTCACTGATATTGGCCTCATGCTCCAGGTTATGATTTTCAATTTACTTCATGCTTTCCAAAGAAATTTCCTTTTTGCCTTCATGTAAATATGGCTATTTTATGATAGGATCAGTATTTCAACCCAAGCTAGATGAAAACTAAAATAGACACTATTTGCAATGTATGCCAGAGTTTCTATATAATTTATGCATCATCCAGAAAATGTTGCCTTGAGATATACCTGTACTACACCATTCATTTAAAGGGCAGTTTCAATTCCAGTGTTAATATCTTTTAACAAAAAACTTGGTTAAATATAAGTATCTTATGAAGGAAAGCCTGGAGGTTCCTGTCTTTCTTCATTGTGTTCCCTTTTAAGCTTAAAATTATTTTCTGACCTAAGAATTTCTGTTCTTTTTGATAAGCTTTACTTGCTTTTTTTTTTTTTAAACAGAGAATAAATAGCTGTTTGCACAGCTTATAGTTTTTCAAATCTCTTTTTGTTTTTGTTTTTATCATGCAAAATTACAAGGAATATTCAAGTCCATACTTCTGTTACTTATTCATTACTCCTCTATATTGAAAAATTATTTAATTATGAAGTTTTAAAATATTTTCTGTCTTGTACATATAGCAGAAGGTGGCTTAAATTCTTAATAGA
This sequence comes from Penelope pileata, assembly GCA_013396635.1. Lineage (NCBI taxonomy): Eukaryota > Metazoa > Chordata > Aves > Galliformes > Cracidae > Penelope > Penelope pileata. The sequence continues at coordinate 120,424 of WBMW01003121.1, read as the reverse complement.
ATTTAGTATATTTTTTACTTGAAATATTTTGTGAAGAGATTTGTAAAGTAACTCTTTTACTGTTAAGTAATTTGTGCAAGTTCACATTTACTTTTGTTCTCCCTAGTGAGTTGTTCTCACTAAACAATTTCACATTGTGATTTGCACACGTTTTGTAATGATGTAACTTCTTGAAGATCATTAACATGCAACAGTTTTATCCAGTAGCTTATTGTTGGCACTAACTACTTGATTAGCAAGCATTAAGTAGGTTTTTAAATCATGTTCTTCACATGCACTGCTCAACAAAGGGCACCATGTATAGTTTTCTTGTGTTTAGCTCATAAATGTGCTCATGGTTGGTTGTTGTTTACAGCTTTGCTTAAATGTAACTTCTTTTCTATTTTTAAGTCATCCTCCAAATAATTCAACAAAAGACTAATGAAGAAAATAGGAGATTTTTCTATTCAGATACACATAAAATGTAATTTTTACTTTTTCATTTCAGGATCCTTGAAATAAAGGTATCTCTTTGTTATATTGACTGTACCACATCCAGAGCAACTAGATGCTGGTTCTTACTGTTAAAAAAAGTATGTATACCACCTAGCACACATACTACTGTCATGCTGATTAGACCTTGAATCTAAGGTGGAAAAGCAGTGAGACAAAAGCTGTGTGTTGTTTTTTTGGTGGTTATAATAAATGATCTTTAAAGAATTCTGTAAGGCACTGAGTAATCTTTAGAAGCAAGAGCCGTACCTTTCCCTGGTTTTTCCTATTTTCTCTCATACTGTCCCTGTGTAGAAATGTCTATTTTACTCTCACTCCCTTGGTTCTGTTTCCAGAACAAGTTATGGAGATGCACAGAACAGAAAGAAAGAACCAGCACAGAGAGTGAGAAGCAGAAGCAAACTGAGAGGCAAAAGGTCTCAGGAATAAAAATGATATGCCCTGTTTCTGCTCCCAGAATTACAGACTGCAAATGGTGATTCCTCCTTCAGTCTAGACATCTCCTGTTAAGTAAAAAATACCCCATGGTGTTTGAATTTCAAAGTTTCAAATGCAATGACTAAGAGTGAAATCTTCATAGCCCACAATATTTAATGAATTTAAAGCATGGTTATATGACAGGGTAACCACTCAGAAAATTTCAGACCACGCTGTGATCAGTGATGACAGCAAAAGAGTTCCATAGCACAGGAAGATGAAGTGAATCTTCACTTGATATACCTTCCTAGTTTCTGGAACCACTCTTTGTTTCTGTATGTTTGTCTAGTATGTAAATGATCATCTACAGTTTTTTTCTGAACAGAATAGTCTGCCTTCAGTACTGATAGCCTAGCACAAGTTGAACTTATGCTCAAGTCAAACTCTTTCCCTTTTAAAATGATTTAGTTCTGAGTATCTTTTGCAATTAAATAGCAAGTGCAGAGTCCTAAAATGCATAGCTCCTTCTAGGTTCCTTCCCCCCAGATAGCCTTCTGTGATCAGTTTCCCTGCGTTGTTTCCACTTAAAATCCTCTAAGGATTCCTCTGTTCTACTGTCACTGAGATTACTATCTTTATAGATGCATTAAGCATGCAGGAGTTGATTGACAGCGTAATCCACATTTTTATGTGATTGGGTGGCAGCTGCCTCTCAAGAGTCATGTGTTCAGGACTGTATTTTATACAAAGATCAGTGATAAATCTCCCATTTTCAATCTTGATTTTTAGCCTGGGAGATTGACTCTTTTTCTGTACCCAGGGACATTGATAAACTTGCTTCAAGTTTTGAGGAATGCTTGTTAATCACTTTAGGCTCCCCTGTATGTATTGGTATAAGAGGATTTTGGATTTAAGGCATTTGCTTGATTTGTTGTAATAAATATGACGTATAAAATGTGAATAGTCATTTGCAGTCCAATTGCTATTTGAAATTTGTCCTGCTGTATTAATTGCAGTGGGACAAATCTAATCAGACTGTAAGCACGTGATCTGTGTGGGTAACTCGAACAAAGTGGTATCCTCATGTTAGTTTCATGGGTGAATGCACAGTGCATCCCAGAACTGTGTCTGTTAAAAAATTGAATATGTGTTTCAAGTAAGTTCTATTCATTCTTGCATTGACTCCAGTAAAATATTCTGTCCTCTTTACAGACACAAATTTATCTACAGCATGCTCAGTTAAAGCTGATTTTAGACCAATTAAGTCTATTTGTAACATATCTTTTTGATCTGATTTTGTGCAGATAATCTCAACTAAGATTCTCAAATAAATATACATGAAACAATTTATAAATGTGGATGGATCATTTGGGTCATTTTGGATCATTTTAATCATTTGAATTATTAATCATTAAACATTTTCCTATGGAAAAGATTTCAGTCAAAAATAAATTCTTCACTGAAAAAATCAAGGTGCTGGTCAAGGTGCACTGGTAGTTTCCTGGAGTTGGGAAGCTGGGACACACCAGCCATGAGCCGGGAAACTGGGGACAGCCCCAGGCACCTGATAGCTCCCTGGGGATGGCTCACCGAGACCCATTGTCAGGCAAGGTTACATGTGAAAATATGTTTGGAATTTCTTACCTGCTGAAATTTATTATAATGTATTTTAATGGACTTCTGTTAAACTCTATAGATTTTTAAATTATATACCTGGACACTACATGTTCCTTTAGAGTTTTAAAATTGATTTTGTCTCAACAACTACATTCTCTTGAGCAGAAGATGAGATTCATCTCATATAGAATTACCTGCAGCAGAGATCCTGTCTAAAGCTTCTCTCCTAGTTGTGGGGACTGCTTTTACAGGCAGTGAAGAGAAACAGCGTGTTTAGTTCAAGATGAGAAAAGTTTTTCTGTAGAAATTTCTGTTTCTCTCTCTGAGCTATAAAGCCAACCTAGATTGTTAGCTTACCTGGATGCACAAGATAGGCATTTAGTAATAAAAGTTCTAAAATTAGACTACAATAAAAACTATTTTGAAACTTTCATCTGTAGTTTACATTTCAGATGGCTAATGTAGGAAACGGCAGAAAAATTCATTCTTGATCAGAAAAAAAGGCAATTTTGCAAAAACAAAAGTTGTTCTTCATGCTAGAAATGAACTCAGTCTTATATTTATATCTTGAAGTATATTTTATTTAAAAAAAATCCACTTTTGGATTTTTATTCCTAACAGGTACAACTCAAAGGACTACACCTAGAAGCCTCTATTATATATCTAGTTAATGGAAAGAGAGAGAGATATCTTTTGGAGGGAGAACAAGAACTATGTAAATTAGAGGCCTAATGTAGCTAATGGTAGAAAATGAGAACACTTTGTGCTGTTGATTGAGTATTATACATTCAATGGTGTCAAAAATTTTGGAGCCCTGGAAATGTCACCAGTACTGCAGGCATTTTAAGTTATTTATTCTTACACCATTACTCTTATGTCCAGACAGGAAAATTCCACTTGTTTGAGTGGGTGCTGGATAAAATTTTCTGAAACCATGCTGTGCTTCAGACAGGAGAGAGATACCAGAGCTGCGTAAATTATAGCAAAGGAGAACAGCATCAGAATCATCAGGCTCTTTCAAGCTCAGCAGCTGGTATTACTGATTAGACAATCATTTTGCAATGTCTTTACCAATTTTTTGAAGCTGTAGTGCATCACACTGGAATTGATTTCTTAGTTTTTTGTTTTGTTATGTCAGACATCCTGCTTCCAGCTGTGGCCAGTTCCTTGTGGTTCAAAGGAAGGTGAACTGCCCTTTGTGTACTCCAATAACGGATTTAGATAATTGTGCAATAAGTTTTCTGATAGCTGCAAACAATGCCAGCAAAGGTAAGCATGCTGCTGGTGTAGGTTCACTAGCTTTGTAGACAGACTAGTGAGTGTACTTATCTGTCAACAAATTAAAGGTGGAAGGATAGCGTAGTCCCTCTTTACTGCTTAGTTAGCTACAATACATTTCACGTTTTGTACACTGGCTGGTGTTAGCAACCTTCAGCTGACCTCTGACAAAATCTGTCAACTGAAACCTCCAGCTCCAGCTTTCGTTGTATGCCTTTCACTTGTGCTTAATTATTCTGTCTTGCTTGCAGTGTCCCTGTGGGCTGTAAGTGGAGGACCTTTTGCACACCAATGCTCAGCACTCATGATTGCTTACATTGTGTCTCCTTGTCTCCTTCCCTAGCTAGCAAGAAGGGGGAATGACACTGCATTGTCAAGATGACTGAGCAGGAACAGCTGCATCAGAAGAAGTAATAGAAAATAAGTTTTCTTTTTCCTTTTCCTTTTTTTTTTTTTTTTTAAGAAGTGAAAACTCTTAAGGGAAAGGGGGGTACTTCGCTGTATGTGTGCTGCTTTCTTTGAGCATTGACAAAGTAACTGCAGTAGAATGATATCCAGAAAAGCAGTATTTCACGAAAAAAAATAATAAAACATGATAAGTAGACTTTTATAGACATGTCCAGCAGAACACAAGATTTAGGAGTTTAAGTGACTGTTAATACAGTTCAGATGAAACAAAATGACTAGGCTTTACATTCTGCAAATGTCATTGAAAGCTCTGATACATACACTGACTGCTCTTAGATAAATTCTTGACATAAATAACTTGAATAATTTATTTTGTTTCTTCTTATTTACATGACGATATTAACACAGAAGTGTGCATACTGAGGTCAGAATATCTTGTGTGAAACCACGTAAAAATATGGCACCATAAGCCAATTATTAAAACTACCATGACAGCAATAGACACAAAGCTTCATGAGACAAAATTCCAGTGCTGCAACTTTGCATATACATGCTTAACTTTACTCAAAGGAAAAAAAAAAAGTGGAACTTTGCACTAGAATAAAGTGTGTATCCTTTTATAAAGCTACGTCTCATGTCTCCACTGGTAAATTAAATACTGACACTCTTTCTGAAGCTAACATGTAAATCAGCCCTCTACATAGTGTCTTCCAGTCGTCTATGCAATTACATTGCTAGGACTATCTTTAGTACCTTCTGAACCTAAGGGAAAAAAACAATTCCTGGGAGTTAGCATGATCCAAAGACCAGTTCCGAGAAGATAGTTTGGATGATTTTCAGAGTCTATGATCACTTTGTGGACGCAAACTATTGGTTGCCCTCTGCATCAGACAAAAGGCCTGAGATCTGCTCAGTTTGTCAGCACATGTTTCTGTGAAACGGATCAAAGCAAACCAACATTTCTAGAACAGGACAAACCTGAGATTTGTCTTTAGTTTCAAGAACCAGGTGCTTCTTAAAGATGTAAAATTAATTAGCCTTATAATATGATTCTGCACTGCTAAAGATGCTTCAAGAAAAAAAAAGCCAGATCACAACTTGTAAGTTTAGATGAATTCAGGACAAAACTAGTTCATACTTGTTCTGACAACCTGAGTTTGTGGATGGGTAGTAGAGGAGGTGTATACTTAACGTGCATACATAACGTACTACCATTTTGTTGCCTCTAGTTGAATGTTTGGTTTATGGTTCGTTGAGCAACTTTAACCAACACATCCACAATTTTTGTATGTTTCCAATGCTAGTGTACAATATTTAGTATACTTTCATTGGAGTTTTTTGAAGTGCATCAGTGTCTTAGATTATGCTTACACAAAACTATTTTGTCCTCTAACATGTCATTCTTAGAAATCTTTGAATGATGATGTTTTTGAGGATTTTAATAAATTTATCATAAAAAATTAAATTGCACTATCAGAATTTAATATCAAGAGTTTCTTTAATGACATTGTAAAACTAGAATATGCATAATATTTAATAATACAGAAACAAAAATCATTTTGAGAGAAATTCACCTGCCACAACTATAACTCAGGAGTCTCAAGAAAAGGGACTGGCACCACATCCTGTGCTTGAGGTCAATGAATGTGATCTTTCATCTACCAAAGTTTTTATTTTGGAACTATGCATCCATTCTTTTAGAGGAGACAAAAAGCAGCATGGAGGATTGGAGCTTTATGCCTGGCATCTGTAGCTGGAAAGACACCTGAGTATTTCATGAGTGAAATCTTGTTAATAACTGATGAAGATACTTGTTTAAGTATTCCATGCTTTCACTGTGGAGGGAGTTGCTCACAGCTGAGTTGTATCAAAAGAAAGCTCTGTTCATATCTGCACAGTGGGAAGATAATGGTGATACAAATGAACAAAAGTAACACTCTCAAAAGTAAGGAAACAAGTCACACCCTCAGACTGCTAATATAACTTTACGTATTGGCTAAACAATCTATAGTCAGGAGAGCTTGCTGTATGGCTTTTCAACCCTAAGTAAAAATTTCTTTGGTTGGTTTGATGTTATCACAGTGTGTTATTTAAACAAGGCCCACTGTACTCATTAGTTTGGTGCTTGCTTTTCAAAAGCTGTGCATATCACAGTATTTTACAGTTAATAAATTACAACACTAATTTAAACTCTATTCTTGTTGTAAAGCAGCTGAGCATTAGAACCCTCTATATTCTTTCTTTTTTTTTTTTGAAACTGCAATTCGCTAAGGCCCTTGGGGAATTACCTATAGTAACTCTCTAACCTCTTTCTTAGTATTCAGGAAATCAGTTACTTCCGATTTAAAGCTCCTCTTTATTCATTGCTTGATACAGTACAGGATTTCTTAGACTCATTAGTTTGCATTTAATTGTTGATTTCTGTAAATATTCCAGAAATAATTTGTCTCACTTCCTCCAGAGCTGTTAATTAGAGTTATCCTTTCATACAATTTCTAATTTAATTGCAGCACACTTGCTAATTGTCTCTATGACAATGGCTGCACATTTAGTTTCAACAATTGCTATGTCTTTCTCAAATACTTCTTAACAATAATTTAAAACACGAGTCAAAGTGTGTGTTTCCCCATGCATGGCATTATTATTAACTCAATTCTTCCACGTCGATGTAACTGTACCTCAAGGATGGCATATTAGCTTAGGGGAACAGTTCTGTTTCTCAGCTATTCATCCATGGGAATATTTATGATTCTGAACAGAGCAGAACCAAAACTTTCTAAGGTCAAAATACTTTCACATCTTCCTTCTGTGGTAATGCACTGAGCTATGTTTACTCTGGTGTTTTTTCTAAACACTGGTATTATTGTCTCAACACTGTGTAATAGCAATTCCTTTTTTATTTACTCTTTTTCTCTTCATCCATTCCTGTGATGCCACTAACAGCTGTACAGGAAAACTGGGAGGGCGTTGTTCTCATATTGGGATCAGAAGGAGTACACATCTATTCTTTTCTTTTCCCTATAATCTCTACAAGTGATGATTTTTCTTGGGTGGTTGTTTTCAGTATTTATTTTCTACTGCATTTTGTTTTAAACTCAGATCTTTTACTATGTTTTTATGATGCCATATTTTTGTTTCTGGCATTCTGCTTTATTCAAAAGATTGTATTTTCTTTCAAAAGATGCACTGAGTAACACTGAATGCCTGTAACCTTTTTCTCCTCAAAAGCTCTATGAGTAGCTTACATCTTTTAAGCCCGTCATCCTGATTACTACATTTTTTGTCACATAACATCTGAGACAAAGCTGATCAATAGAATAATGGTTACTGCATTGCAGTCTGTGAGGCGGAGTTGCAGCTTGGCTTCCATAAGGTTGTCATCATCAATAGCAAGGGAATGGTTGCACAGCTGATTTGCATCAGTTCTCAACATGTGTTAATTAAATCTGTAATATAGCTGCTAGGCAGCCAGATTTGCAGCCCTCCTGGACAGTGCTCCTGTAGCAGTTCAGAATATTGTAATTAAAAGAGAGATGCAATGACTAATACATACACAAAATAAGCATGCTTCCACACTTTCTTTTTAGGATAAGCAAGCCAGGCTAGGGCTAGGAGAGGAATTTGCTGCCTGCACTGAAACAGAAACCTGCAATATCGATCAGGACAGGACTACAGCTCTGGTACAAATCCTGAAAAATGTCGCTGTGAGCCTTAGAGTTAACCATGACATTGCCTTTACTAACACATCACAGACAGAGGTTAGGGCTTTCTTTAGACTACAGCCTCAAGAGGAAAGAAGAAGAGAGATCTCTAACCCCAGATGAAGTCTGTCAGAAGCAAGCCTGGAAAGGTGAGATGGTTCAATACAAAGGTGTTGTGACAGCTGGTCGAGGTTTATGATGAGCAGAAAGAAAAGTAGGTGTCTGCCTAACCTGCCTCACCTTTTCTTTACAGAGCTTAAGCCTACATGTAGTGACTATCATATTTTAAATGCCTGAGTGGAAACTTTGCCACTAAGAGCTACGTGAACCTCAGAATCCTAATATATTATCCTACTCATAACACATTTTTGCTGCCTCTTGGCAGAATAGTCAATCAAGAAACAGATTTTGACTATATTGCAAGTAGGTTCACCAATTAGACCTCTTGATACAGAAAGTGTTTGTCAGACAGTTGGAACAACAAACAAACTGCTGGATACAATAAAGAGGATAAATTTGTGTAAAAGATGTTTGTCATTAATAATTTGATTTGCTCTAACTGTTTACTTATATGTGCTGAGCTAATAAACATTATGTACATTGTTATAATGTATTTATATCTACACTTACAATTGAGAGGGTCCTTGTTTTCAGGCTAGCTGTACAAACTAAGAGGCAATTAACTTAGGTATTGCATGGTACTTTAACATGTAGTATAATTGCTATAGTCATTATAGGACATAAATAACTCTGTAATTGCTAGATTTTATAGTTTATGTTCTAACTTATAACAATTGCATTATTACAGAGAAATTACATTAATTAAATTATTACACATCACAAATATAAGCTTTCTTGTAGTCTGAATTTACATAGTGCACAAAATCTAACACAGACTTTTTACAGTGTGAAACTGCATTACTTGTTGAAGTGTCTGAGATCATAGACTCATAGAATGGCCTGGGTTGGAAGGGACCCCAAGGATCACAAAGTTCTAATCCCCCTACCACAGGCAGAGTTACCAACCTCCAGATCTAGTACTAGATCAGGTTGCCTAGGGCCCCATCCAACCTGACCTTGAACATCTCCAGGGATGGGGCATCCACAGCCTCTCTGGGCAGCCTGTTCCAGCACTTCACCACCCTCTCGGCAAAGAACTTCCCCCAGCATCTAATCTAAATCTTCCCTCCTTTAGCTTAAAACTATTCCCCCTTGATCTATCAGTATGTTCCCTTGTAAAATCTTTATTTTTCTCCTGTTTATAATCTCCCTTTAAATACTTGTTCCACCTCTCCGTTTGTATTATGTTAGCAAAGTATTTGCTGGTGGCTCTGTGAATGGTTATTAAATAAAACAACACAGCAGAATTAATTTAGTTATTTCTTTGGGTCAATTTACTTCTTTGGTTCTTTGGCACAGCTAAAAAATTACTTGTACACATATAATACAAGAAGTAGATGAGGGTGGGTAAACAGATGACTGGGACAGGACAGGACACCCCATGGCTTAAGCCACCTCCACTAGTTGAAAAAATTCATCTGTAGTTCTGAGTGCACTGATAAAGTCACATAAACTCTCACTTCTCTGGTTTTTGTAATTCTATTTCATTTGTAAGGCTTCCCTCCAAGATTTTGCGCTTTGGGCTAGGCTGTCAGGCACACAATAAAGTACCACTGCCCCACACCACATCCACAGCTCTATCAACACCCTACACAAGGAGGTTATTGTATGTCTGGGCACAGTCTTCAATGCTGCGAACATTCTGGATGGATGCAGTGATATCTGTGAGCGCTGGTTTATTTTTTTTTGAGGCTTGGGATTTATATCACAAACAAGCTACTGAAATTCAATCTAATGAATAATGTACTGCTTTTGGAAATAGTAAAATTAAAGAATAGGAAAACTTAAGGAAAGGACATGTTTTTTCCATCTCTTGATAATCACTTTCAGACTCAACTAGGAAAGCAGTAGCGAGAAGTTATTATCGTTTGAGTCCTCTGACAGCCTGTGTGAAATGAGTTAGTGTTCAGCCCTGTTCCTAGTAGACAGCCTTAATCACTACTACTCCTGGGCTTGTTTCCTTCTCAGCAAAATTATGTAAAACTAAATAAGAATTTAAGAGACAATAGGGGGGTATTTGAACTGAAATTTCATAATAATATTTCATACTTCTTTTGAACAGAATTCTTTTTAATAATCCCCAAAGGCAGTGACTAGTCTGTTGACTTAGGTTATGAGGAGATGCTTACATCACCCCATTTCTCTGCAACAGTATAGTTTGTCTCTTCAATAATGATCTGAGGGAACATTTCAAGGGCTAGGAGTGTAATAGAACTCCCAAGACTATTCAGACACCTATCTTTGGGGACAGGAATATAATTTTCTCACCTTTCTTCCCCACTCCCTCAATTGCTACAGAAGATTATACTTCTTTCTTCCACTAATGCAGTTTCTTGCCCATTCTGAACATTGCTTTTGCTTTTAGAGTGCAATTGCCTCCTGAACTCCCTGTGTTCACAGTGCTTTTCAGTTTTCATTTTTATTTTGAGAGTTTTTGCCAGCTTGATAGCTTATGATACACACTGTCTCTATGCCATTCAAAGGTAAACATGCCCTCCCAGGCAAACATGCAGCCATCCAAGCCTCTGACTGAAGAGTGACAGAGCCTTTCACTGGCATTGCATGGCAGCTGCAAGAACTGTGTGAGATGTGAGCAGGTGGGCATTCTGCTCAGCCTGGTGGCAAGTCTACATGATGAAATAGATAGGTTAAAAAGTGTTGAAGGGTCGAAAAAAGAGGAGTAGAGGAACCACGCTCTCCCCTTGCTGAGATGGGATCAACTACAAGAGAAATCACAAGATCCAAGGCAGGCTGTGTGCTCTCACTATCAGGCTGAGGGCAACAACTCAAAAGAAAGGAATGGATGAAGGCAAGTCTATGCTCAGTGCTGCAAGTGAAACTCCTCCTTGCCTGCTCCACGCCTCCCCCCCTCAAATCCAGATGCCTCTATACAATGGATGCAAGGCGCTGAATGTGGAATGCCCATCTCTGGGTGATAACAGCTCATTTACTTTAGAGGAACCAACAAAACCAAAACCAGAACAGCCTTCCCCCAGCATCAAGGCTACAACCTCAAAGAAGAGATTGCTATTATTTTTAGGTGATTCCTCACTGCAGGGAACTGAAAGCCTAGTATGCTGGGCAGATCCTCTTCTTAGACAAGTCTAATGCCTCCCTGGGCCTCATGTGATGGATATCACCAGGAAACTGCTTAGCCTGGTATGAATTATTACCCATTACTGCTTTTCCATGAGGGGGGTGCCAAAGCAGTGACACACAGTTCAAAGGCCATCAAAATGGACCTCACAGCCTTGGGATGTTTGCTGAAGGAATCGAAGGCACAAGCCATTTTCTCTTCTCTACTTCCTGTAGTGTGTAAGAACATTGGAAAAAAGAGAGGGATCCAATCTATAAACACTTGCCTGGCTGGGACCACTGAGAAAACCTTTTTTTTTTTTTTTAAAACAGAATGGCCAAGATGACATCAGGCTTGCAGGCACCAAATAAGTTTCATCTCTCTCGAAGAGGGAAGAGAGTCCTTGGGTAAAAACCATCAGGGCTCATTGGCAGGGCTTTAAAGTAGATTTGAAGGGAGAGTGGGATAATAGTGAGCCTTGCCATGATAAGGTTTGGGATGGCATGGCTTGATTAGAGAGACAGGATGCTAGCAAGGGCCCTTGACCTGCTGTCGCAAGATCCTGGCAACACTGCAGCACACCTTAAATCTTCTGACAATGAGCCAGGGACCAATGAGGCAACAAGAGAAGGCAACAGGGAAACTTATGAGAAATACTTCTAAGGAATTAAGGACTTATCCTTGAAGAAGACAACAAGGCCAGCTGCCCAGCTGAAATACCTCTACACTAACGCATGCAGCTTGGGAAACAGAGAGAGATTGGAAACCACCATGTTTCTAGAAAACCATTTTGTAATCGCCATCACTGAAACCTGGCAGGATGATTCCCATGACTGGAATGTGGCTATTGATGGCTGCAAGCTGTTCAGAAGGGACAGATGAGGAAGGAGGGAGAAGATGCTGTCCTCTACATCGAGAAAGGAATAGAATGTGAAGAGCTGGCTGTGAAGAATGGCCAGGAGAAGGTTGAAAGCCTGTGGGTCAGAGAGACCAAGGCAGCAAAAGGAGCCTTGTGATTGGTGACTACTACGAGCTATCTGATTAAGTGGAGCCTGTTGATGAAGCCTTCTACGTCCAGCTACAGGAGGTATCATGATCATAGGCTCTCATCCTGCTGGGGGACTTCATCCGCCCTGACATCTGCTGGAAAAGTATCATGGCAAGCTTTAGGCAATCCAGAGCAGGAAAAGAGCTCCCTGAGAGCAGCCCTGCAGAGAAAGACTCAGGGGTCCTGGTAGATGAGAAACTTAACATGAGCCAGCAGTGTGTGCTTGTGGACCGGAAGGCCAATGTTATCCTGGACTGCATCAAAAGAGGAATGGCCATCAGGGAGAGGGGGGTGATTGTTCCTCTCTACTCTACCTTTGTAAGGCCTCATCTGGAATACTGCATCCAGGCCTAGGTCTCCCAGCAGAAGAAGGATGCAGAGCTGTTGGAGTGGGCCCAGAGGAGGGGCATGAAGATGATCACACGGCTGGAGCACCTGTCCTACATAGACAGGCTGAGGGAGCCAGGCTGGTTTAATCTGGAGAAGAGAAGGCTCTGGGAAAACCTTTCTGTGGCCTTCCAGTACTTGAAAGAAGCTTATAAACAGGAGGGAAATCAACTTTATGCATGAGTAGACAATGATTGAACAAGAGGAAATGGTTTTAAAATGAAAGAGAGAAGATTTAGATTAGAAGTCAGGGGGAAATTCTTTACTTAGAGGGTGGTGAGGTGCTGCAACAGACTGCCCAGAGAGGCTGTGGATGCCCCATCCCTGCAGATGTTCAAGGCCAGGTTGGATGAAGCCCTGGAATAGTTCATCTTGTGCCTGAATTAGTGGCTGGAAAACCTGCCCATGACCGGAAGGTTGGAAAGAGATGACCTTTGAGGTCTCTTCCAGCCCAAGGCATTCTATGATTCTTTAAGGATGGTGAAGCACTGGAACAGGTTGCCCAGAAATACGGCGGATGCCCTGTCCCTGGAGACATTCAGGGTTGGGCTGGATGGGGCTTTGAGTAACCTGATCTAGCGGTAGATATTCCTGTTCATTGCAGGGGATTTGGAGTAGATGACCTTTAAAGGTCCCTTCCATCTCATGTGATTCTATGATTCTAAAATGTTATACAGTTTAATCATCTTCTCTCAATCCTTCTAATGACAACAAATCTGAATTTTTCATCTTCCCTTCAAATTGTAGTTACAGTCTGCAAGATACTTGAAGATAGTTTTCTCCCTGTTTTGTACAATTTCCAGATATTTTGCCTCCTTATTTTGTGTGCTCTGATTTATGTACAATATTCCAGGTGAGATCTCATTAGTTTCCTGTATACAGTTCCAAGATCTAAAATGATCTCTTCAGATATATGTTCTCCTCCTCTGTCTTTGCTGCAGTCCTTTCTGGTATTATGTTTATTTGCTTAATTGCTGCCAGATTTGAAGCCTAATGTTTCTTCAAATTACATCATCAATCCTGCCATCATTAACAGATCCAAAAATGGTACAGGATACCAGACACTTCCTATTCTTGACAGACATATTCGTCAGTGTAGACCAGCTTCCCTTTGCATTGACAAGAGTTACTTTGCATACGCACTGTGAGCAGTCCAATCTAATGTTTTCTAATGTCCAATGTCCTGGGCTGCTGAGTGAAGGGAAACTCACTAGATAGTACACCTAAAATAATATGATGATATTGGAATTTTTAGGTGTCCATCAAATGTTCTTATTTTTCTTCAGACAAAATGTTGAAATCTTTCAATAACTGTGTCTGCCATTAAAAAAAATAAATATGCTAAGATGTGCAGTGATTCCCTGCTTTCTGGGTTCTGGAAGTAGTTTTGCAAATGGCAGATAATCATGGTATATCACATGTATCTTTCAGCATGGAGTTAGATCCATGAAGAGAAGATTCATAACCTTTCCCTTTTTTCACTTCATGGTATATCCCTCATACTAAAAAAAAAAAAAAAAAAAAAAAAAGACTGCTTTCATTTTCTTTAGAAGTTAAATTTCCTTTTATTTATTTTTCCAGTATCTACCTGTGAACATGAATACTCATACATGTGTCAGTCTTCACAGTGACATTTTGAAGCTCTGCATTTACTCTTTGATGTACAACGTACAGCTGTAACACACATATAATTTCTGTTTACTGTCATTAATTTTTTGCCTGTTTGCTTTGTTTTGTTTTTTCTAGATATCATCCTTGCTGAGTTTATACTGGTGCAATGTGGCTTTATAGAAAGAGTGTACTTTGAAATACCACAGGGTTTGGAATTATTTATTTATTTATTTTTCATGTGTGACTTTCTGAAGGCCAGATCCTGCCCTACAAGTTAGATCAAGTCTGTTGTTTTCTTGTCATGCAACCTGCTGATTTCAGCAGGATTCATAAAATAAAAATGAAGGTATCCATAATTAAAATAATCTAAATAAGACGATAATACTGAGATTTCCAAAGGTGTCTAGTTTGATGTCTAGATATCTGAACTTACATTTCTATTTTTTTCGTTGTCGTGGTTTGACTCAGCAGATAGCTGAGTTCCACACAGTTATTCACACACCCTCCCCCCTCCCCAAATGGGATGGGGGAGAGAAGTAGAGAGATATGCAGTAAAATGCGTGGGTTGAGATAAATGCCTTCCTCCTGACTAGCCCCTTCCGTAACGAAAAGCACCCGGAACCCCAACAAACCAATCACATGATGTTATATGGGATGGAATAGCTCTTTGGTCAATTTGGGTCAGCTGCCCTGGTCCTGTCCCCTCCCAGTTCCCAGCTCCTTATGCCCCCCATAACTGTTTCACTGGCAGAGGAATGCGGAACTGAGTTATGTCCTCGGCTCTGTTCAGCACTGCCAGGGTGTTATCAGTTTTTGTTTATCCTCTGAGGTCACAACATAGCTTTATACTAGACACTATGAGAAGCGTAACTTCTGTTAGAAACTAAGACATTTGTTTATTTTTTTACTTATTTATTGGAATGAGTTCATATTCAGGTCTATCTGTTCTCTCCAGAAAACCGTTTGCAGAACAGAATTGATTTGAAACTTTCAGGTCCTGTTTCCCATTAACTTTAAACAATATTTATCAGTAACACACTAAACAATATAGAAGTTTTAGTAATTTTATATAATTTTTTATCTTTTGTGAAAATTTAAGGAAGCCAGGAATTGAAGATACATTTAATATTACTTTAATGAAAGAAAATTAATCTCCTACAATTTTCTCAACAAAGATGATGATGTTCTGCTAAATTTTCTTGGACTTTAATTCTGCCTCTTGGCTCATTTATTCTTTGATATCAATCTTCAGATGTAAAGTGAACTTTTAGGTTTAGATCTTGTAAGTATAAACTTGGGCATTTTACATCATCAAAAGAATGAATCTCCAAAATCTTCTCAGCGTAAAAGTTAAATATTTTAAACCACACTCGATAACTTATGCTTTCAATTCTGTTTCTATTTGCATCCATGGAAAGTATCCTTGGTATCTGTCTGTATTATGTATTGCCTGAATACATCAGCTAATTCTTATGGGAAATTTTAAAGTTAATTCAAATGTTAATCATAAAAAAAAGTAGCATTTAAATTCTTAGAGAGTATTGGTTATTAACCACCTTACTTCTCAGCTCTCTCAGATGACCTGTTATTTATACCTACAGATGTTTCCTCTGTGAAACTACATCAAAGAATCTAAAGATAATATATGCAAATTTCTTCATTCTTCCTAACTTCAAATACTTCAGAGTGATGGTACTATCACTGCACAGAATTAGTATATTTCTCTGGACAGGATGTAAAAAATTTGAAGTTCCTTCATTTCAATATGTTGGAAATGACAGCGTGAGGGGTTTTTTGTTTGTTTTGTTTTTATTTTTCTGACAATATTTTCAAATAATTTCCAAGTTCCTATTACTTAGAAAATTTTCCTCAGCTTTCAAGTTGTAAAATTTGATCTGTTTTGTTTAATAATAATGTGGACTGTTTTGTCCACAGTATGCTTTCATCTTGATAACAGAATGTTATATTAACCAGAAGGATTTAATTTTTATGTATTTTAAATATAATGTATTAACCCAATTTTTACTTGAACAGTATATATGCAATATCCTGGGCTATAAATTTTCAGGAACTTGCTTAACTATACTGTTATAAATAAATTGATAAAAAATTAATCACTACACAAATGCTAAACATTTTTATGCCAAGGACTTGGGTTTGACTTAACTAGTTTACTTAAATTCCAGCTACTCATTTTAAATTGTCTTATATCAGAAAACAAAGCCTATAGTGTTCTGGAGCTAAAAATTGATTGTGGAAAAATAAATTAAAAAAATCTTGAAATTAATATTGCATAGATTAGATTATTTATTGGAAATATAAAAGAAATTGCTGATTATTTTGGTAAAGGAATAAAGGCAATTAAGTGGCATCTATCACTTAGTCTATTTAAGATGAACGTATTCTACAATGGATCAAAATTGTTAAAATGAGAGATCAGCTTCTTTTAATTATTTTAAGATTATTGAATGACATTAGAAGCTTTAGTAAATTGGGAGGTCATACTGTACCTTCATTCATATTTCAGAAAGATTATCTACTTAGAACATTATATACATAGAACTAGGTAATTCCTTGCATAAACAAGAATTGTCCGTATTGAACTCATTTTTGAAAATACCTATTAGGAAAAAAAAAAAAAAAACAGAAAAGCAGAAAGAGAATCTGAAATAATACTACTTTGATCATTTAAATTTGTCCTCCATTTTTTTCTTTTTTATCTTTCTCTTTTTTATTTTTTTATTTTTTTCTGAATCTGTTACTTTTGCCCTCACTATTTTCCTAAGAGTTAAATAAGCTTTGTTGATCCACACCATCATCCCTTCCCTTCGTTTCAGTATTCGGTCTAAGCTGATTCTCTCACAGTTTCCAGTTACTACTTTCTACCTTTCTTTTTTCATATGAGTAGCTATGATTATCAATTTCCAGTGCTGGAATAGCACTGTATTGTTGGAAGTATCATACACACTCATGCCATGCAGAAACAGTGGAACAGCTGATCCTGAGGAGCAACTGTCTTATAAATCTTTAGATAATTCAATGTACAGCACCACTACGTTATCTCTGAATAGAAGTATTGCCAACTGTATGTATATGCATGCTTCCTTGATTCCTTCCTTTGATAAGTTTAAAGAGAATATAATAGATATATTGTATTTCATCTTAAGAGAAAAAAATCATGTCTTATACTAACAATACATTGTAGGAGTGCTGAGAGGGATACATTTTTCAGTAAAAGTTTAGTCCTTAGTAAAGTAGAGTCCAAAAGATGTCAGGTAATGTGCAGAGATCCACACTTTTTTTTTTCTTTTTTTTGTTACTGTATTCTGCTTACCAGACTGGTAGGTACCTTAGAGATATATCTTTTTATTCCCTTTTAGCTGTTTTCTTTTCATTGATCATGTTATACAGCTGTGCAGTTATGTCCCTGCTGGCATCAGGAAAGTGATTAAGCCAGCTGGTTTATGGCTTCCATTGGCTGTAGCTGAGTATATTCTGTTCTATAACATATGGCACTTTAGAGAAGCATGTTTGCATAGAGCTTGGGTAACAGAATTAGTTTCATGGTGTGTTCATCTACTGAAGCATCTATTTGTTCTGGCTTCTAAACTGTCTGGTTCTGGAAGTCTTGTTTAAGGCTCCTATTTACAACATTTTTTTATTATTATTTTTACTGAAGTTACTTTGCATTCTATTGACAGTTCCTTGTTGACATCCTTTGATGTTCATCTTCTCTGCCAACGTAGTCAAGTATAGGATAATTCTCAGACATTGTCTTTTCTTCCTAATCCATTCATTTCACATTTCCTCCGTTACAAGTATTAGTTAACTGAGGCATCTTTCTCGCCAGTGACATTTTCCATTTCCTAAAGAAAAAGAAAAGCATATTGTAGGGCCTTTTTTCCTTAGTCTGTCAGTAGAATTATGCCTTAGACTTTCTCCCTTATACAACTCTCTTTAGTTTTTTGTAGGTTTCTACAATGTGGTCTTTTCCATCTTGGCTTATTTATTAGAATATGACTATTTTTGTCATATTTTATTTCCTTTAATTTATGCATTTGTTGCTTGATATTTTATGTCAAGTGTTGTTATATTTAGTACACAGGATTTCCTTATCTATTGACAGTACCTTTGTTTTTCTGTAAGTCCATTATCAGGTGATAATTTCAATGTCTAAGATTAAAATTTTCTGTTTGTCCGCCCAGAACTACCATACTCCAAAATTTCTTTTTTTTTTTTTCTCAATTTGTAATAAAACAAAATTATTCATTTTGGTTTCATCTGCATTTCAAGCATATGCAGGTTGTTTTAGAGATTATTTGCTTCTACATCTCTGCTCTCAAATTTGAAGCAATCTTTGTTCTCCTTTTCTCCTACATGTAGAAGAAAGTGTAACTCATTTTTTTTTGTTGAGACCACAAATAACAGTATATCATTCATCTCATGTGTTTTATTTTGTCTAGAATTATGACTAGTTAATTAAATACCTTTTTATCTTTTAATTTCTTCTACAACATGTATTATATTACATGACCATGGTTCTCCTTTGGGTTGTTCTGCCCTACAGCTACTTCCTAACATGACAGACTCTACAACTTAAAAATCTATACCTTCACTTATGAATAATCATCTGAGACTCTTCACTCGTTGTTTATCTAGAGGCTCTTTCTTACTGATTTACCTTCTTTGAACTGTGATGTTATTACCTCTTTCTTTTTTCTCCTGAGCAAAACTTTCTGTAGAATGATATATTCTTCAATATTTGTCTGTATTGATTTTCATTTCCCCATTATATCTCAGTTAAACTCTTTTACACTCCACTTCTCTTCACAAATCTGGTTTAAAAAATTACTTTTCATTGTCATGATTATGTATTATATTATATATTATTTTATATATTATATTACGTATTATTATATATTATTTATATGATTGGATGGAATTGCTTGTTTGGGAGTGCAAACTGAGGTCTAAGCAGCAGGCTTAAACGTCCACCTGCTAGAAAATTTCACACAAGAAATAAAACTCTTCCAGATGCTCCTCAGAGAATTCTCTTTAGCTTGTTTCAAAATTAAGTTTGCATCGTTGACTGAACTTGGACTACTAATTCTTTAGCTCTGAAATATCCTCAGATAGCAGACACAACTACACAGTGGCCCAAAATGCCTGTGCTATCCTTCTACCCTCTCTGCTGCCCTTCAGCACAGAGAACTGAAAATTGCTCAGTAGAACTAATAATAATTAATAATTTTCCTCTCTACCAGAGGTACCTACATCTTTTCATAAAAATCCTGCTTCTGACACACAATATTTCCACTTTTTTTTTTTTTCTAAAGGTCAGTGAAATCTTAGTTAAACAAACTTAGAATTTTTTTAGAAAGATTTGGTTCACAGTTGTTACTGAAAGACAAAGTCACTGCTACATAATAAGACTGAAAAAAAAAAGAAATAATTGAATCTCAGTGATTCAAGAAGAGTTAATAGTTGCCCTTTCTTTGCAGTTTATAACTTCGTACTGAAAAGAGATGCTATGCTGTACCAGCAAAGAAGATGAAATGACTTTCCTTAAAGCCAAAAAAGACATCAGAGATATTATCACATATCTGTTAGCTTTTCTATCAGCTTAATTTTTCTTTCCAGCAACAGGACAGGAGCACTTTCTGAGAGAAAACAATAATCATCAGTAATGGATTGCAGTTCTCCAGGCTGACTGTCCAGTATTTTTCTAACAAAGTGGTTTAAATTCTTTTTTACTAATGACTGAGTCACTCTTCGTACCTTCTAAGTAAAACTGTTATTTGATTCACATAACTAAGGATAGCCAAGAGAGTTATCCTTTAAGAGTTTTCCCAGTGCTATTACTCATTCAGGTGGTCACGTTGACTTCAAAGGTGCTACAGAGGTCTATGCATTATTCAGTAAGGCCTGCAAGATTGAACCTTTAAACTTTTACTGCAATGCACTACAGGTTTTTTAAGATATTTTAATTGCAGGGTTGAACAGAAATGTTTAAGTTTTTGATTCCAAAATAAGTTTATGAGGTAGACAAGAACTAAGCATGGTACTGTTATCTCTCCTTTACAAAAAGAAAATAATACTAGTAGAAAATATCTTGTCCAAAGCGGGATAGGTAATGAACTCTGGAGGAAAAAAATTAAAGCAAACAAATTTCTGCTTAGCGTTCTATACAAAAACATATGTCTCTTTATTTTTTCTTTTATTAATATGTAAGTAGTGTGTGAAGATTGATTTAAAATCTTTGTAATTAATTCAGTTAAAAATTTCAATTTTTGTGATTAATTTTACTAAAATTATACAGAGGGAGACATGCATTTTAATCTGGACTTTAGACAATCTGATAGGAAGTAAATTTTTGTACCGCTAAGTTCTGGATAATCTTTTTTATTCTTGTTCTGAATAAAATTATTATTCTTTGAATTCTATATACCAAATGAATATTGATGATCATTATTAGAAAAAAAATATTTTTCTTTAAAATTTTCTTGTCAGCAGTTCATTAATATGTTGAAGGAATTCTGAATTTTGTATTACTTCTCTAAAAAATCTTGCTATGGAACTATCAGTTTTGAAGATAGAGATGTATATACTGCTTTCTTACCTAGCCTTTGATAAAATGCCTGGGTGTTTGAAATGAGATACTCACGCCTACAACATCATCTGCCTTTTGTACTGATCCATTGACAGTTTTGTTTTTATCTACTTTTGCTGGGACAAAAGATGACTTTCTGCCAAGTAGAGTCATGTCACCGTCCTCTGTGATCAAACCAGCTGTATTCTTTTTCCAGCCAAAAAGCAGTTAGATTTCAATGAATCCTATCTCTTTTCAGCTCCTATTTTACTGAATAAATTCACACTATGAAAGCACCACTAATGATATCTACAGCCAAAGATTTTATGCAGCTTCATATTTGCTTCTCTATAATATTAGTACCTATGGCCCAGCAGCAGAACAAATATACTTTTCTTCTTTCTGGATGTACTTACTATAATTTTATGTAACTTTAAGTAATTGCTACGATTATGTTCTGTAAATAATATGTATTTTTAATGTATAGAAAGGTAGTACAGCTTATGCAAAGAACAAGAGTATTCTTATTTCCACCTGTTTTCTAGTGACTTTGGGTCAAGTTCAGATCTGCTACAAGAATCACAGAATCACAGAATCACAGAATCACAGAATTGAAGGGGTTGGAAGGGACCTCAAGAGATCATCGAGTCCAACCCCCCTGCCAGAGCAGGTTCCCTACTGCAGGTTGCACAGGTGGGCGTCCAGGCGGGTCTTGAATATCTCCAGGGAAGGAGACTCCACAACCTCCCTGGGCAGCCTGTTCCAGTGCTCCGTCACCCGCACTGTGAAGAAGTTCTTCCGCATGTTGGTGCGGAACTTCCTGTGCTCCAGCTTAAGGCCAACACGAGAAAGCTCACCCGGCCCAGACACGGACAGGATTGACAGATTGACAGCTCTTTCTCGATTCCGTGGGTGGTGGTGCATGGCCGTTCTTAGTTGGTGGAGCGATTTGTCTGGTTAAGAATGTAGCACAGCTCTGAAAAATATTCTCATATAATTTTGTTAATGAGTGTCTCCTGCCATAACTTATCTTTGTCTCATTTTGAACTGCTTGTATTTGGTACCAAATTGATCAGTGCCAGTTTGCCAGTTGAAAGCTGTGAGACTGCAAAACTTCTGCATTGGAGAAAATGATGTCTGCTCAATTCCATCTCTATATGTTGGAGCATTCAGCAGGAGAGCTAACTAAATGACAGTCCTTTTCAGCTTAAATGGACTCACAAATTAGTGCAAATTGAATGTCTGCTTACAGCAGACAGCCTTTCATTGCTCGACTGCATTGATTTTATATGAAGAAGAATCCAAAAGCAAAGAATTTCTATTAACTTTCAGCTGTCTCTGCATTCTAGGCTTATGTGGTTTTGATTTGGCAGAAAAAATTTTGAAATATATACATATATATATTATGTTCTACATCAAAGTAGTTCCAGGTTCAACTTGTACTTGACTTTCTTGTTGTTTCATTTACCTGTTCAAATATTTACTGTTTATTCAAAAGTGAAGTGTCTTATATCATAGTTTCCAGTTCATTCTGAAGTAAAGTTTCTATGTTATGTATTCTGTTTGTTTCCCACTGAATAAAAAGTACAATTGCACCAATGCAATCTGTATGCTACAGATATATGCTACAGATTTTTGAATCAGATGACAGCAAGTTTTTCAAATCATAGAATCATAGCATGATGTGGGTTAGAAGGGACCGCAAGGATCATCAAGTTGCAACACCCCTGCCACAGACAGGGTTGCCAACCTCCAGATCTGCTACTAGATTAGGTTGCTGAGGGCCCCATCCAACCTGGCCTTGAACATCTCCAGGGACGGGGCATCCACAACCTCTCTGGGCAGCCTGTGCCAGCTCTTGACCACTCTCTCGGCAAAGAACTTCTCCCAACATCTAATCTAAATCTTCCCTCCTTTAGCTTAAAACTATCTCCCCTTGACCTATAACTGTCCACCCTTGTAGAAAGTTGATTTCTTTTCTGTTTTTAATCTCTCTTTAAATACTCAAGGCTGCAATTAGGTCTCCCTGCAGCTTTCTCTTCTCCAGGCTGAATGAGCTCAGCTCCCTCAGCCTGTCTTCGTAGGGGAGGTGCTCCAGCCCTCTGATTATCTTTGTGACCCTCCTCTGGACCCTTTCGAACAGTTCCATGTCTTTCCTGTACTGGGGGCCCCAGGCCTGGACACAGTACTCCAGATGGGGCCTCGTGAGGTCAGAGTAGAGGGGGACAATCACCTCCCTCTCTTGTCTGGCCACCCCTCTTCTGATGCAGCCCAGGATACTATTGGCCTTCCAGGCTGCAAGAGAACACTACTGGCTCATGTTAAGTTTTTCATCTACCAGGACCTCTAAGTCTTTCTCAACAGAGTTGCTCTCAAGTTCTTTTCCCAGCACGTGTGCATATCTGGGATTACTCCAACCCAAGTGCAAGGCTTTGTACTTTGCTGTGTTGAACTTCATTAGGTTCACATGGGCCCACCTTTTGAGTTTGTTGAGGTCCCTCTGGATGGCATCCCTTCCTTCTTCTGTATCAGTTGCACCACTCAGCTTTGTGTCATCAGCAAACTTGCTGAGGGTGCACTTGATCCCATCATCAACGTCATTGAGAAAGACGTTAAGAGCATGAGTCCCAAAACAGAACCCTGGGGGAAATAACTGAAATAACTGAAGATATTTCAGATCTAATGTTTTAATTTTTCTCTTGCTTTTACCAATACAGTGGGACTGAACCAAATATAGTGTGGGCAACATCAAAGTGAGAAAAAAAATTGTAGAGAAGGTAATTGTTGATAATCAGATCATTTATTAATAAATCAATTAGTCTCAAAGGGATAATAAGAGTTTTTAAAAATAAATGAGGAGATTATAGGAATGTGTTTGAAGATGAAATAAATTTTTCAGATTAACAGCTTTTCATGTGGCAAATAAGTATTAATTCTTCAGAATATTCATCCAATGCTCATATCTGTTATTCAGTCTGAACATCAGCACATTTCGCTATATTTTCTAATATTGCATTATGTCTCTGAAGTTTTTCTTTTGTTGTAACATGGTGTATCATGAATATATCTGTGGAGGTCAATAAAGAAAATTTAATTTGAATTTGATAAGAATCATGTTATCTCATTCTTACGTTTTAGTGAGAAAATGTTTGAATAAGCTAATCATGAAGACATTTGTAGTAGTCATTCAGTTTACTAACAATTTTCTTTATTCATCTTGTAGTGAATATATAAATGCTTCTTTTGCACAAAAGATTGTGATTAATAATTTCTGTTGGTGTTTTGAAAGTGAATAACCATCAACAGGGATCAGATTCATCTCATCTAGCATGAAATTTCTGATATGTGTATCTGCAGTCTCACCTGGTCATTATTTGTTCCTTTTTGAATTAGTGGAGAGAGTCAAACACTTTTATGGAATGGTGCATGTGGCCTGTTTTCAACGTTTGGGAAGATGTAATTCAATTCATGTTTCCACTGTCAATATTTACTAGAGATTCTGTGCAAACAGAGCACACTGAGGACTAATTCAGATGTAATGATCTGCTTTGTGAATATAGGCATTTGATCACAGGAATCCCACCAAAGAAGTGAGGTACTTTGTGACTGTCTATCTTGCTCGGGGAGATGTTTCTTTTCTAAAAGAACTCCTGAGATTAAGGAAGGGTTCCACAAATGTTCTTTTTAGAGAATTGTATGTAGCCTACAAATCCTGAAAGACCAATGGACAAATATCAGAGAAACTATTCATGTCACTCAGTAAGAGAGAGAAAGGATATTTGTTCTAAAACAACTTGGACACTTCAAAAAATACAGTCTGTTTGCAGTGTTCTGTGTCATTGCCCTATTGGCTTTGTCACAGATATTAACTGCTACTTACAGAAGCACTAGACCTTAGAGGAAGCTGGTCATTGTCAGCTTCTCCTGCACTACGTTGCTCTAAATGGGCGAAGAAAGAGTATCTCATCTACTTCTCTCAAATTCACTAGTCATTCAGCTGAGTTATCAGAGAAAAAGAAACAGTTCAATGTATTCTGATAAAGATGATTTATTTGATTCAGTTTAATAACTAGATATCTGAAAGTAATGAATCTGTTCTAAGTTTCTTACTTAAGTTCTACCCATGGATATTTTCATCTTAGACAGTTGTTTAAAAAAGGGATAAGCCTTCATTTGAATAACCTTCTCTCTTTCAATTGGCTAAAGAGGGAATGAGGACTATATTCTTAACACTGAAAGTTAAGTGGAAATACTGCAGTCAAAAAGCATACTTCTGGAATTGATCAGATGTTAGACGCAAACAGCATATTTATGTTCCATTCTGATACCTGATACTTAGACAAAGAAGTAGACACAACAACAGATTGATTTGCTACATAACGGGCTCATCATGGAGTTCCAATACAAATAAAAAGCAATAGGAATAGGCTACCAAAATGAAATTTACAAACGCTGACTGGGCATGTTAGGAAAGCCAAATCTCACGTAAAATTGGCATTTTCAGGGGACACCAATGACAACAAGATATTCTATTACTACATTACTACTGTGTCGACATGCCAGAGGGAAGGGATGCTATTCAGAGAGACCTGGACAGGCTTGAGAGGTGGGCCCATGCCAACCACATGAAGTTCAGCAAAGCCAAGTGCAAGGTCCTGCACCTGAGTAGAGGCATTCCCAAGTACACATACAGGCTGGGCAGAAAATGTCTTGAGAGTAGCCCTGAGGAGAGGGACTTGGGGGTGTCTCTTGATGAGAAACTCAACACAAGCCGGCNTGAGACACTGGAACAGGTTGCCCAGAGAAGTTGTGGATGCCCCCTCCCTGGAAGGATTCAAAGCCAGGCTGGATAGGGCTTTGGGCAACCAGGTCTAGTGAGCAGTGTCCTTGCCCATGGCAGGGGGGTTGGAACAAGATGATCTCTAAGGTCCCTTCCAACCTGAACCATTCTATGATGCTATGATTAGTAGCCAAATGTGACCCTGTTGCTGAATGTAGCTGGTGATACAGTGAAGACAGGCACAGACAATGCCTTTTTTTATTCTGTTTTACCAACAAGACCTTCCAGGCTTTTGTGCCTGGTGGCAGGATTCAAGGGGAGAAGAATTACCAGCAAGGGTATGGGGTGCAGCTGAAGTTTACAGATGACATCAAATCGAGATGAACAGTCTGCATGCAACAAATGAAGAACAGTGAATGATGTGCTACCATTCAGTCTAGACAGGCTGGAGAAATAAGCCGACAGAAACTTAAAGAAATTCAAGAAGGGTGAACATGAATTCCTGCACCTGGGAAAGAAGAACTACTTTGAAATAGCACAGGCTAGGGAATAATCTCTGCAGTTTCCTTGGGGGTCTTTTTGGGCAGCAAGCAGAATGAACCAGCAGCGCATCCTGGCAGGAGCTCAGACTGAATGTAAGAGAAACTTTTTCCTTACGAGGACAGGCAAGCAGTGGTACACGTTGACCAGAGAAGTTATGTAGGTTCCATCCTTGGAGATTTTCAAAACTTACTGAATAAAATCCTGAGCAACCTGATCTGACCTTCACACTGAAGGGTCTTTGAGCAGGAAGTTGAACTTAGGATCACCTGGGTCCCTCCAACCCTCGATAATCCAGTGATCCTATGATTTCTCTTTTTATAGGAAGAAAACTCTCAAAATCTTTCCTTCATGAAGAGCTATCTAAGCTGCTCAATGAACTGGAAAAAGACCACCATTTTCACTCACAATATGAGTGGAAACTGGACTCTGATATTTCTCCCAGTAGTAAATATTCATGCTTCTAAGTAATACATAGGACTCTGACTGTCTGTCATTTTAAATGTCTGTCAAAAAGGATTAGCGCTGATATCAGTGTCAAGATTTTCTTCAATTCCCGTGTGGGTTCTCCCTTACTTTTTAGCTTTCCAATTTAGTTCTGACTTTTTTTTCCCATTCCATTAGTTTCATTACTGAAGCAGAAAGAGCCTTTATCACTGGTTTGATCCTCACATGCAAATGTCCCAGTATTTCCAGGTGAGGGGTTACACAGCCATGGCTGTTCCTCTGTAAGGAACTTTTGTGACAAGCTTATGCACTTGTGAATTTAGACACAGATGAAACAGTCAAAAATCACACTTGTTGTGCTTAGTCATTAGATAACAGAAAATTGTTGGCAACAACTACGAATAAGGTGAAGGGCTTTATCTCACACACCCTGTACTAACAGTACAATTCTTATCTTTAAAGAAAGCACCAAGAAATAGCAAATTTTAATGATGTATCCCATCTGCCTATTTTACTGATTTTAGAAGTACGTTAAGCCTATTTAATTCCAATTTGCCAAATTGTCAATAGAAGGTTATTGGTGAGATTACGAATCTGAAAATTAACATATTTATAAGAAAAATGATGGTGATTAACATGGAAGGGCTGCTTTTATTTATCACATACTGCTGACATTTAAACAATTAAAGTAAATAATGCAGGCAGTATTTGAAAGCTTGGAAAAATTAAGTAAGATCTTGGTAGAGGCCTGCATTACAACCCACATCTATCAGATAGGCAGAAGTTAACAGGAACAGCTTGATTTTTAGAGGTATAGATCTTCAGCAGCTGTTTGAAGTCAATGAAAACTACCCACACTTTCCACGTGTTGTGTCTTTTTTGCTGCATTGTGCTTATATCGTATAGCAAATGTGGTAAATCATTATTACTAATTTGGATTTGTTTTCCATACTTTCTTATTTCATCTCTGTTAGTGTCTGTGATGGGAAATAGAGTTTAAAAGGTTACACTAAAGTTTCCTAACTAAACTTAGTTAGATATCTTTCTACCTTATTTTCAGTTCCCCATCTTGAAGCACCAGTTTGGCTTTTGTATAAATACATCTGCATATTTAAATAAAACTACTCTCTTTTAGATAATAAACATATTTAAATAAAACTACTCTTCATTTTTCACTCTACCCACTTTGTTCTTTTCTTTCATTACCATCTATCATCCCCTTTCTTTACATGATTTGAGGTCCCATTCTGTTTTATGAATCCTGCTGCATTTTCCCCTCAGTCTTATGCTTTGTCTGCATTATTTGACTCAGTAAGAGCAGTGTAGCAATTGATTAGCAGTCAGTTGGTAGTTCAACAATTGGTAGGGAACTGCTGTGCTGCAAATCATTGATTTCCTCCCCGCTGATGCCTCACAGCTGGTTACCTTTCAGTGTGCTGTTACAGTGAAAGAAAGACAATAATTGGAAATACCTATATGCAACATACTTACAGATATAATTTCATATATTCATATATTTAACAAATTTCCTTTTCAAGGAGAAAAGCAGATAAAAAGATATTTTGGCAGCATGATCACAACCAACGACTCAGAACACAGATCACAGGCAGAGTAGCTCAGATAACGAAATTCATTCACACTAATTAAAATTTCGTGAATTTTTTGAATCCATAAAATTATTTATCCTCTATTTATCTGTATTAAAAAACACTTTAATGTATTTGCAGTTCCAAAAAATACTGTTGATCTGTCAATACAATCTGCATGTTTTGATATATTTTGACACTTGATGTAGAATTTTTGAGGGCTATATTTAGTTGAACACAAGAATTTCAGGAAAAAACAAGTCAGTTACTAGTTTCTTGAACACCTGAAAAACCTGGCAGTGTCTTCGTACATAAGTGAAAGAGTGTGATCTGAAACTAGCTGGAAAATCTCGCAGTTGAGATAAACAGACATCTCCAATAATGTTATTCCTCTTCCCATTTTCTACATATATTAACTTCAGATGTACTTTTGGCTTTTAAATCTAGTGCTTAAGCTTTGGACATATTTATGTCTAAAATAGAATAGATAATATTATAAAAATCTTATCAACTGAGATTAAGTACCCCGTACTTATATTTAGGATCTTTGAAAAAAACTCCCATTCTGACCTGTACTGTATCCTAAATGAGATCAGTCTGTTCTCATATTTGAAATGTTTATTGCTACTTATATTAATAATATACTGTGGTATAGGATTCTGGAACTTAATGGGACATCTCACAATATAACAACATGGAGAGAACACAAAGAAGTAACATGATAGAATGAAAATGTGTTATTGAATGGAACAATTAATTGTCTGAAAAGTGTTTTCAATAATGTATGTATGTATGATAAAACATCCTTGGCTTAAAATAAATGTCTTCATTTTTGGCCCATTTTAAAAGCTGTTATATATATATATATATTTATATATATATATACGTTCACACAGAATGTCTGGAGGTCAAGTTACCTAAGTTTGGGTTAACTAAGGAAGAAAATTCAAACCTGAATTCACTGGACTGGTCTGTCATTTATTTTGTAAGGACATTTGTACCTGAATTATAGGGCTTAACACCAGATGTTAAGAAAGTTGTGCTTTCTAAAACAGACTTTCAGAATTTACTACTGCTTGTTTGCCTAATTCCCATCTGTGCAGAATAATTTTATCTTTTTGCAAGAAACAGGTCTTCACATACTGTAAACAGAATAGTTTTTATAAGATTTAGAGCTGTATATTCATAGTAATATTTTTATGCTATCACGGAGTAATAGGTTCTGAGGAATAATTGTTTAATACACAAATTGCCCTACTTATTCTACAGCTAATATTATTAAAATCTAAATTACGGTACTTAAAATCAGTCACCACCACTTGAAATCTCCATTGATTCATAAGTGTGCTAACATCATCTAAACAGTCACCTAAGTGGTACTAAGTATATGCCAAACAGCAGTTAGTCAGAAAGATTCAGTTAAGACTGTTGTCTAAATCTTGACATTCACTGTAGGAAAATTGCAAGAAGTCACCAGAGCACCTTGGGTTGTTATTTCAAAGTTATTACAGGAATCTCATGTCATTAAATTAAGCATATTATCCAGTTACTATGTGATGGTTCACTCACTAAGCAGTAAGTTCTGGTTTCTAATAATATATTTAAACATTACAATAACACTGAATCTAATGAATGTGTTGATGACAAAGAAAAGATGGAAGTTCTTTATGTTCTACATATTTACTAGGAGGCAACTGCAATTCAAATTGCTCAGGGTGAAACATAACACCTATGTGAAAGCAGAAGTGGAAAGAAGGCAGAGACAGATCCTTGATGGATCTTATGCTTTCTGTTCCTGGCAGAAGATTCACCATTAATGGTGCTTCTTCCTACTTCAGGCATTGCAAAACTTTCCCTCATACTGTGTTTGAACCTCTCTCACTTATACAACACATACGTTTCAATTATGTATCACATTGCATATATCCTTTGTTCACTTATTTAATCAAATTTAAAGCAATTTGTATTGGCATGTTCTTTAAATATCTACAGTATAGATGCTAATGGCTCAAAAATCATCTATATTCCCTCCATATTGAACATAATGTATTAATATTTTTTGAATTTGTTTCACCTGGTGTATTTCCAACATTTATTAATGAATAGATATAATACCTGGTAGCCTTCTATGATAACATCACTGGCTGCGTAGATGAGGAGAGAGCAGTGGATGTCATCTACCTTGATTTCAGCAAGGCTTTTGACACTGTCTCCCATGACATCTTGATAGCAAAGATGAGAAAATGCGGGATAGATGAGTGGACTGTGAGGTGGGTTGAGAACTGGCTGACTGGCCGAGCTCAGAGGGTAGTGATCAGTGGCACAGAGTCCAGCTGGAGGCCTGTAACTAGCGGTGTTCCCCAGGGGTCAGTGCTGGGTCCGGTCTTGTTCAATATCTTCATCAACGACCTTGATGAGGGGATAGTGACCACCCTCAGCAAGTTTGCTGATGACACGAAGCTGGGGGGAGTGGCTGACACGCCAGAAGACTGTGCTGCCANAGGAGAGGCTCAGTAATCTGGGTCTGTTCAGCCTGGAGAAAAGAAGGCTGAGAGGGGACCTGATCCATGTTTATAAATATCTTCGTTGCGGGAGGCTAATGGAGGTGGGGAACCTCTTTTCAGTGGTCAGTGGGGACAGGACAAGGGGCAACGGCCTTAAGCTGGAGCACAGGAAGTTCCGCACCAACATGTGGAAGAACTTCTTCACAGTGCGGGTGATGGAGCACTGGAACAGGCTGCCCAGGGAGGTTGTGGAGTCTCCTTCCCTGGAGATATTCAAGACCCGCCTGGACGCCTACCTGTGCAACCTGCAGTAGGGAACCTGCTCTGGCAGGGGAGTTGGACTCGATGATCTCTCGAGGTCCCTTCCAACCCCTACAATTCTGTGACTCTGTGATTCTGTAATAGCGTACAAAAAATTCAGTTTCTTTGTGGTTGTTCTAAAATTGCCATTACTTCTATATTGCTTACTCTCTTTCAATTTATCTTCAAGTTACTAAATCACCAATCACATTTGAAAGCTATGAAAAACAAAATTCCTATTTTTAAACACCCCCAAATACATCATCTTTAACCCAAGGATCTTTTTTCTTTTTCACTCTGTTCTCTCTTGCCATTTTTGCTATAGTGATTTAGTCATGTCATACAGTACTGTCATTGCTTGCAACTTGCCACATCCTGTGTATCAAATCTTCAGGACCTCAAGAGAGAGGTGTGTTGGGTTTGTTCTGTCTCAAACATTTTGACCTCCCTGAATATAATGTGTATAATTCTATATTTCTCACTGCCTCAGATGCTAACAGAGGACTTGAGAAACGGAGACTCAGGAAACGTCTAAATAGAGTACAGACATGGGATGGTAAGAGAGAAGAGGGAACAGTGTGCAATTATAGAAAGTCATTATGTTGCACTAAGATTCATCTAGACTTACAAGAAAACTTCATAGGTGAAACACTGTCCCAACAGGTTCTGGAGATGTGGATTAAAAGTAACATTTCTTGGCAGCCAATAGATTGTATTTAATAATAGTGAAGTCATGCCTTTTTACATAAATCTACTTCTAACTTTAAATCATCACGCATTTTCTAAAGTGTGTGATCTGTCTTTTATGCACAGTCCATTTCCATTTGAAAAACACTGTATTTGTATCAGTTTATCATCTAGAATACACTTATGTTCCAGCATCTATTTGTTTGATATACTGCCAAAAAAAGTAATATGATTATTCTGTTTTTGTTGTTGTTGTTGTTGTTGTGTTGTTTTTTTTTCCCTTTTCCATATAACATACTCTTGAATGCCTGTAATTAGTATCACTTGGCAGTTGAAATATTGGTGGTAAATTATTGAAAAATCAGTTTCAAGGATCTTATTATTTTAAGTACAAAAATAGTTCATAAGATTTTGATTTTTAATGTTACAAAAATACAACTGTTTCATTTCTGTTTCCCCATCCCAAATGTTAAAATACTTTCAAGAATCTGTCCTTTACAATGTTTATATTACTTTTGTGATCTGACTAATTAAGCCATCCAACATAATTTTAGGCTTTGGATAAATAATGAAATACAAAGTACCCTGAAAGTGTGCATATGTATAAGAAAAATAGTTTTTATTTCAAACTACACAAGATGTCTTAGCTCTGTGATTACATTAAACTTTGGACCAGTTACAGTCAGAAGCTTGGTAAAATTATACAAATGCAGCTTAAAAGTACCTCTAGATACAAGATAACAGATCCTAGAAATTTTTCAGAAGATGTTACATTCATCCCTATGAACCAAAGCTTGGTACATTTTATGACATTGTATGCCCAGATGGCCAAGAAGGCCAAAGGCATCCTGGCCTGTGTCAGAAACAGTGTAGACATCAGGACTAGGGACCTCTGTACTTGGCACTGGTGAGGCTGTACCTCAAGTACTGTGTTCAGTTTTGGGATCTTCACTACAAAAAAGACACCAAGGCCCTGGAATGTGCCCAAAGAAGAACAATGAAGATGATGAAAGGTCTGGAACACAAATATGATGAGGAATGGCTGATGGAAATGGGATTGTTTAGTCTGGAGAAAAGCTTGTTGCTCTCTACACATCTGTGGTCTCATTGAACCTTAAGCATGGGATCAAAGAAATGGTGATTTCAACACAAGAAATTTGGATATTATAAGAAAAAAATATCATCTACTAAGTTAGCTAGTTACCTGAGTCTATGCTAAATTGTGTGGTTCAGTATACCTCTTATCTGTAGATAAGAAGATTGTGCATTTTTTTGACAAACGTATCTTACTCTTGCCCACTGTCACTAATCTGAAGAAGATATTTTATATAAGGGCATGTTTATCAGGGAAAAATAAAGACTTTGGATAGTTTTGTTGTTTTTTGTTGTTGTATATATATTGTTGTTGTATATATTTGATATATTTGGTTTATGTTAAACAGAGCCTGATCTCCAAACATTTATATAACTGACTCATATTTTATTATTAAACTATGTGATAAAAATCAAAGTATAAAATACAACTATCAAAAGAAAATATTATACAAGAATTGAGTTTGGTCACATAAGACTGAAGCAGTATTTATTACATCTTGCAATACCTTGACAAATAAACCAGAAACTCCCAATAGTTATTATAGCGGACAATAAAATTATTCAGGAATGGTTTAGAATGGTGCTATTATTCCCAAAGCTCTCTTAAAAGTAAACATTTTCTTTTTCCTTTTTTTTTTTTTTTTTTAGTTTGATATTAAACTTTGGATATACTATGTATCTGAGCAAAACAAGCACTCGTGTGCAAAAGGATCATTAATCACAAGCCAAGCTTTTCTCAGAAGCTGTTGGTCTATTTACAAGCATCAGAGTAACTGTCTAATCTCTATATGCCTCTTATTTTACAAAAATTGAGAAGTATATGAGTCACTGCAAAAGTAATGCCTCCTGTTTATTTCCTTAGAAACTACAACAGATACAAAGAGCATAATCATGCTATTTGATAGAAGAAATTCTCAGCTACAGAACACTATTTTTCAACATAGTCACCACCATTAGATGGTTTGAATGGATTAGTTGATCGAGATGCTCTTCATTTTGTAGCGTGACAGCTGTGCATGGCCATCTGGAGCACGGCTTATCTTTCAAGTTGCTGTTATCACTGCTGAAATGCACCACCCACCACCTCACTGTGCTCACATGCACTGTTTGATCTCCATAAATGTTCAGCAAGTGTTGATGAATGTCAGTGGTTGCAATGTTTTCTACATGGAGAAATTTAATTCCACGTCTTTGCACCATCCATACTTTCATGTCATACACCATTTTATCAGACTGCCCCTCTGCTGCCGTCTGTCACATGGCAACAAAATGTTAACAGGATATTGGTGGGAAGGTTCAACCTCTACTGCCATACCACCACCATCCACCTCTGACATAATGGGCCAACATAGTAAAGTAGGAGGCATTACTTTCGGACCAGCCCTCAGTTTTGATTTGCATCTGTTAAAATATATTGAAATTTTGGAATTTCAAAATGTGGAAAAAAATGAAAGAATTGCACAGAATATCATAGGTTGCACTAACATGGCACAGCATTAAATAGAATTTGATTTTGAGGTAAATCCAATTGGATTTAAAATGCACAGGAACTAATTTTATACATAATTTGAAAGGGCTCTGTTAACCAGTAATAGTATTTAGGTATTTTTTTTTCTTTTTAATTAAATTTTAAAACCATATTTATCAGAGAGCTTAACAGATATTTGAAAGGAGCCAGTACAGAAATTTAAGAAGTCTCTGCAAAATGGCAGAAATTGTCAAAGTTTCATGACATATTTTGTTCTTTCTGTTATTGTAATTATTAGATGTTTTGAGAAGCCTTTTTTAAAAAAAATTATAAATGACAACTGTAGCATGCCGTTCACAATTTTTATATTTTATTACTGTTGTTTACATATGCATGTACCTGAAGCAAAACATATGAAAGAATATGAAGGCCAATAACGGCACAAGAGCAAGTAGGCAATGTTAATTCAGGAAAATTGATCATCAATATACTTAGCTTGGAATACAGAAAAAGAAATGGAGTTGTGGAGCAACCTCTCGAATCAAATAGTCAAGGTGAAAACTGGAATTGTTATGAGAGTTCTGACTGTGTTAACAACATCACACAACATGCTTCCTTAGGCAGAGGGGAAGCTTATTTCCGTATATGTATTTTATAAGCCATGACTGACTTGTATTTTCTCTGATATACCTGGTTTTCCCATCCTTACCCTAACTATTCCTAAATGCTATATGAAAGGTGGTGTATGAAAGAGATTTGGGCTGTAGTTGTAAACAGAAACTCAACAGAACTAGATTTCATGTTGGGTTGGTTTTTGTTGTTGTTGTTGTTTTGTTTTGTTTTGTTTTTGCAGCAGGGGGGAAGTTGCTCATTTTTGTAGGCATGTAAATATTGTATTTTGTGTTAATATCTTTTTTCTTCTGAGTGACTAAAATTTTTCATAGCAAGCAGGATTCTGTAACTTAATGTGTCTAGCAAAATTCTGAGTGTTTTTGTTCAGTCTTGAACACTTTAATAAGATTTGACTAGCACACAAACTGTCTCAGCAGCATCACAGTTCAAGATAACTTTAAAAAAAATAAACAAACTTGTTTGCTGTTGGGAAGAAAGTCTGCATAAGAATTAGACTATGAACAAGCACTAAACATTTGCCTTAATTATATCTTTTCCTTTTTCAATAATTTGAAAAAATTCAAAACAAATATTCAAAGTTCATGTTTTCTCAGTTTTTCTTTGCAATATTTGTAAAGTATTGAGAGTCATTTTATTCCTTATGTAACTGGTAATTTATTAGAGAAATATTTTCAAAATGTGAATTATTGAGGGAATTAATTTTATAGTTAAATATATAATTTACATTCATGCAATATTTTTAAATAACAAAAGCAAAGAATTCTTAATAAAATATGATGTCAAGGAAAACTTTAGTACTTTTTTGCAGTCCATTTATATGTATTAAGTTTAAAGAGTTTAACAATTTGAAAAAACAACAAATTATTGTTATTCTGAGAAGAAAAATAAACTGTATAACTGTACAAAACTCAGTGCATCTATTGTAAATCAGAATTACTTTCAGTTCTCATACCAACTTAAATCACAAGGCACAAAATATACATAAATCAGGACCCTTTTCTTACTTCCTCAGATGAAGTGAGGAGATGAGGTGTGCGCTGAAGTATTGCTAAAACAGTACAGATTTGGAGATGACCTTCTAGAGAGGAGCTCTGTGGAGAAGGACTTTGGGGTCCTGGTGGACAACAAGTTGGCCATGAGCCAGCAGTGTGCCCTGGTGGCCAAGAAGGCCAACGGGATCCTGGGATCCATTAAAAAGAACGTGTCCAGCAGGCAGAGGGAAGTTATTCTCCCCCTCTACTCTGCCGTGGTCAGGCCTTAGCTGAAGTACTATGTCCAATTCTGGGCTCCCCAGTACAAAAAAAGACAGGGATCTCCTTGAAAGAGTCCAGTGGAAGGCAACAAAGATGATAAAGGGTCTGGACCATCTCCCTTATGAGGAAAGGCTGAGTGACCTGGGTCTGTTCAGCCTGGAGAAAAGAAGACTGAGAGGGGATCTTAACAATGTCTATAAATATCTAAAGTGCAGGAGGCAAAGGGATGAGGCCAGACTCTTTTCAGTGGTGTATGATGACAGGACAAGGGGAAATGGCCTAAAACTGGAGTATAGGAAGTTCCTCGCAAATATGCATAGGAACTTCTTCACGGTGAGGGTGACGGAGCACTGGAACAGGCTGCCCAGGGAGGTTGTGGAGTCTCCTTCTCCGGAGATATTCAAGACCCATCTGGACAGCTACCTGCGCGACCTGCACTAGGGAGCCTGTTTTGGCAGGGGTGTTGGACTCGATGATCTCTCAAGGTCCCTTCCAACCCCTACAATTCTGTGATTCTGTTAACTGTTTACTATTTCAGAAACCACCAAATTTCCTCACAAATGAACTTTTAAGAGAATTATGAGAACTCATATTTCTAGAACAGAGATAGAAAAATAACAACTTCATGTCTGTAAAGGGCTGCATACACTTCTTCTGTTCCTAAGAAATAAACAGGCGAATTTCCTGCCCTGAAAAGTTAGATACTGGTCATTTTGATTAGAATTAACAAGACTTTTCTCTCATGTGCTGTCATAATGTTAATAAGCATTCACAGATCAACAAAGTATTAAATGCAAACCTATTCATGCATAGCACAAACTTATAGATCAAATTAATTCCAATGTAGTTATTTAAAAAGTAAGGGAAATATGAAATTGATGAAGAAATCCCTACAAAACAAACAAATGAATAAAGCTGAAAAAAATATTGTGGTATTGTAAATTGCATACTATAGTCAATGGTAAGGAAAGCAAGAAACAATGATGTTTATAATTACGAAATCTGAAAACTTGTATTTCTTTGGGAAGAATTAACAATAAATGAACTTGGGAATCTTGAAACAGCAGTTACAAGTGGAGTAGTACTTCCAGGTCCTAGGGCTGTTCTGTGTGTTGTACTGCTATCTGCTTACAAATAAATATTATCTCTGTAGGAAACGCTGGATTACAAGCAGTGCATCCTGAGCAGAATATGTGATACATTTTTTCTGCTACATACAAGTTTATTTTGTTTAAAAAGGCATATTTAACTTCCTGATCAAACTAAAATATGGAAGTAATATAACAACAGCCTGACTTTCTGAGGTGGTAGGAGGATCATGCTGCAAAGAAGCAAATTCTACAACTAAAAGAAATAAACAAGGGGAAAAAACATCTTAAAGCTGTACAGCACTGACTGACTGAAACACCACTCTGGAGATAAATGCAAAAAAATTTTTTTTTAAATCTGCCCACAAACTCAATGAGGCCATGAATTGAAAAGAAAAATGATATTAGATCTTTTTTCTTACACTGCGAGTCATACAAGAGAAAGGTGAACTGGGAATTCAGATTCAAAACTGAGAAATGGTCTTGAAGTAAAATTAAAGATCCTAAATTTATACATCTACTAAAGAATGGCTGTTTAACTTCAAATTTTTAGTTTCTTATCATATTGGAAGAAAGGGAAAAACAAGCAAACAAACAAAAAAACAACAAAGGGGGAAAAAAAAGCAAAAAGAAAACCCAAACTTTTGCTCTTAACTCAGGAATCCGACACGCACACTTCCGTGTTCCCTGAGAAAAGTGAAACTGAAGTAATATGAAAATGCATGTTCTAGTTCCTCAAACTTCAACATATTTGTGAAGATATCTTATTCTATAGTTATCTTTTTTTTTTTTTTTTTTTTTTTTTTTCCCATTTTTTCCGGGCCCCNTTTTTTTTTTTTTCCCCAATGTTACCGGGCACATGAGTGGAAGTGTACACTATTAAGCTACGTGCACAATATATTCAAGTCAATTATTTCTCCCTAAAATTGAATTTGGGTGCTAAAAGGCCTAAGTCCATGTTGACAAAGTCTCTTAGACTTCAGGGAAAAAAAAAAAAAAAAAGAAATGTAGCTATTCAAAAAATAGCTGTTATAAATAGGAATTGGCCAAATCCACAACTGTATCAGGGACGATTCCAACAACTGAACACTTCAGATTATTGAATCACAGCGCTAGGAATGGTGCCTGCCACTTTGCAATTTACAAGTGTAGATGTTACCTAAATTTATGTCTCTGGGTAGAATCCTAATGGCACCAACGTGCTCAGTGTCAGAGAGTAGATAAGACCTGCCAAGCAGCGGTTCTCTGAGCACAGATATAATTTAAAACTCATTAAAATGCAGAAATAGCTCACTGGTGAGAATTATAACTTGAGTTCTGGGAAGTACAGCTTCCAAAATTCATTTTAATTTCTCTGGAACAAGGATTAGAGTTGAGATGTCTTATGAGTGTGGCTTGATCTGAAGATTGCTTTGAGAGATATTACTGTGTCTTTTTGGAGTATGTGATCCTACATAATAATAGTAGTAATAATAATGATAATAATAATAAATAATGAGAATTGTTTTCCATCTGAATCTTCTAAACACATGCTGCACTCACTAGGATTCTTGTTCTTTCCAATTTCTGATAAGTGCATTTTTATTCCAAGAGAGGCTGGATTACTTTGTACATTTAGAATAAATTCAACAAAAAGTGGGAAAGTTACAACCCCTAAAGAACTATAGCTCATTGGTTGAAAAGTGTTGCAGGAGGTAAAGGGCAGCTGTTGATACAAGGTATCAACAAGCTGGGTAAAGAACACAGATCACTTGGCTGATTTCTGAGGGACATACTACAGTAATAATGAAAGGTCTCCTACCTCCCCCCAGGTTTTGTTTGAAGTATTCTAAGCTTAGAATTCTCAGGCAAAATAAAATACCTAATTCCCTCCCAAAAGATGAGATGTATATTTTGTTCTTTCACTGGCAACTTCAATTTTCCATGTTTACTGACTTAATCCTAGTATGCCCTATAGAGAGCACATAGTGGTGAGGATTTGCATTGCTGACCAATGTCATTTGGACCTTGGCAGTCTTTTTTAAACCCGATGAACTAGAAAAGATAATACCGTTTCTTACTACAGTTATAAAACTGCAAGTAAATGACTCATCCATATGGGTGCTTGTTTCTCAGTGAGTAAAAAAATAACTTTTTAAATACATGATTTCAATATTTACAAAAATTAGAGAATGTCAGTATGAAAAATGTAGTTCAGATATTCTATAAATTCCAGATGTAAAAACATTTTATGAGCTTATAAAGATAACCTTTAATTTTCATATATAATTTGTGCTTGGACAGTGCTAGTAAAAACAGACCCTCTTCCATGACTCTGACTCTATAGTGGTATAATACAAACAAAGAAATAATTGTAATTTCCATTATTTAGTTTCTTACTACTGCTTTATTAAATATACAAAAAAAGACCATCTTCTTGAGTTATTAAATTCTTATTTTGATTTTTTGTCCTGACATATTAACTCCAAATGCTGAGTTGTAATCATTTACCTAATAACTTCCTTCAGCAGAGTGATGCACAAAGCTAGAAGATCTAGGTGATAAAGATGTTACTTTTACCTTGATTTCAGTATAAGGTGGTCCAAATTATGTCAGTTGGACTTGCATGAACAAGAGCTATAGAATAACTAAAATGGTGTTATATTACACAGTATCGTATATAATAAAGTAAGATGGTTTAAATACTTGATGCATCTTGGTAGATTTGGGGCAGGGAAGGAGTATTTTCTTCAGATGTAAGGTCCAGATCAGCACACACTCCAAAAAATTGTCTGAGGTTATGTTAATAGGGCAGCACTTGTCATATCTGTGACAGACTATGCACAACAAGCATATAACTGAGTCTGGATTCTTAGAAGGACTGAGGAGAGAGCTTTTAAAGGACTAGCTCATGTGGCTAGAAGAAAATCAACATTTTTTCAGGCATCCAGATCCTCGTTTTGACAAAATGATTCCTGAGAAAAACACACTCTTAAAGCCCATAGGTATGCAAATACAACTTGCGGATGAGTTTTGTACTCAATATTACATATATTCCCTTTATTTGTTTTCCACTTTAATTGTCCATTATCAAGAAAAGATGGATCTCTCCAGCTCAACGGATGGTTTTGATTTTGTGTTGTGTACACCTGTGGTCTGAATAAACAAAACACCAGTCAGCATGATTGATAGAATAAATAAATTCAAAACAATTTATAGAGTCTGAGAACAGTGAAAGAGTGGGTGTTATAACGTGCAATTAAAGGCAAGGAAGATATCAGCTACATTATATGCAACTAAATACAGACTTTTTCTATAAGGGAAGAAGTTTTAAATCCTGATGACTTTCAAACTCTGGAGATTAATATTGGAATTAATATTAAATCATTCTCTGGATCACTGCTACTCTTATGTGCATTTAGAATTTGCTGATCAAGATATACATTTTAGTGATTTTTCATAACCTGGCAAACTTTATGTTGTAACTTCAGTATTTAAAATATTTTGTCTTTTTATGTGCACCAGTTGATGACTGAAGACCATACTTTTATGGTTTCATTGCAGAATAAACTCCTGATAGGTTAATTTCTGCAGTCAAGACTTTGCAGTATATTTAAATTTATTAGTGTTTCCTAATAGTTCCTAAAGAGCAATTAAGAACCTAATGAAGAACAACCATGAACCGAAAATATAAGTATTTTATGTAATTATGTAACCAATAAAAAATAAACTTTAAAAATGTGTTTAGGCAGTGGTAAAAAAAATGCATATACTGATTCAATCCAAAAATGAGTGTAGAGTCCCTATGACATAAATTACTGAAAATCTGATTGATGTAATTTGGTACTAGGTCAGCAATTAAGTAAGAAATCACTTTGTTCTTCATAATCAGTATTTTACTGATCTCATCATAAATATTCATCTGAAAAAATTATCAAGCTTTACAGTCTCCGCTCCAAAAGTAATGCCTCCTATTTTTTATTTCCAC
This sequence comes from Penelope pileata, assembly GCA_013396635.1. Taxonomy (NCBI): domain Eukaryota; kingdom Metazoa; phylum Chordata; class Aves; order Galliformes; family Cracidae; genus Penelope; species Penelope pileata. The sequence goes on along the minus strand of WBMW01003121.1, from coordinate 79,332 downwards.
AGAAACTACAACAGATTCAAAGAGCACAATAACAATCTTTAATAGAAAAAATTCTCAGCTACAAAACACTATTTTTCAACATAGCCACCATGACAAGATGATTTGCATGGATGAGCTGATTGAGATGCTCTTCATTTTGTGGAATGATAGCTGTGCACGACCATCCGTACAGCTGTCCTCTTTCAAGTTACTGTCACCACTGCTGAAATGCCCCACGCACTACTCATCCACTCACATCCACTGTTCAATCTCCATAAACTTTCAGCAAGTGTTGATGCATGTCAGTGAATGTCATTTTTTCCACATGGAGGAATTCAATTCTACCCCTTTGCTACATACGCCCTTCCATGTCAGATGCCGTTGTGTCAAACAGCCCCTCTGCTGCCATCTGTTGCACAGCAACAAAATGTAATGAAATATTGGTGGGAAGGTTCAACCTTTACTGCCATACCGCCGACATCTGCCTCTGATGTTGTGGGCCAACGTAATAAAATAGAAAGCATTATTTTCAGGGCAGCCCTTGCATATTGCACTGTGAATATATAAGAATGGAATCTTCCTACATTCTGCTGCAAGTACTTGTGACATAAAATTTTCTATTCTTAACCACCTGTGAGTTGGATGCCTACAATTATGCAAAATTAATGACATGAATATCCCTTTCAGTGGATTGTAAGAGACTTCTAGTTTTGCAGTCAATATAGAAAAAAAAAAAGAGTGAAAAAGGAAAAAAAACAAAGAAGGAAAATGAAAAAAGGAAAAAAAAAAGGAAAAAAGATTGAAGTTATTCAATTAATGATACTATAAAGAAAGAATTAAATGGAAAATCACATTGATTAGAATAATTTCTAGTATTTCTAGATATTGTTCGATGTTGTGTTTTCTACAACTGTATTTCATGATCATTTGTATTTAAATCTTAGCTATTTTGCCAAAATTTATATTTGGAAAAATCTCCAAAGGTGTTGTGTTCAGGACATCATAAAGATACATAGATGGGGAGTCAGCAACTATGAAGCTCTAGCTGAACAAAAGGTTGAGGATAGAAATACACCAGTTAAATACATACAAAAATACAACAATTAATTAACTATTATGTATTTTCTTGCAGTGTATAGAAGTACATATACTTATTTGAAGATATATAGATACATATCATGTGTTTGTAACCTATTTTATAAAGTGGTTATCCCTAAGAAGTGGTATATTTTTGGGAGATAAAATCTAGCTGGATTCTTAATGCATTATCTCTATGTTTGCAGGTATTCCCGGTAGAAAAGGAGTTTTAAATAGCACAGCAAAAGCTGATAAAGGTATTGAAAAGATGACTATTTTAATTCTGACTGCTTAACATATTTAGATCTTTTGTGAAGCCATTTTTAGCATTATCATATTTTCAACATAAGTTGCAACATTACTCTTAAAATCTGTTGTTCTTTTCATAGCCAATAGAAAAGCTTGCCTTGTTATTTCTTTACAGTTATTTATTTTATTGGTAGCATAAAAATGGAAATAATGGACTGAAATGTATTTTCTCTCACACTGAAGCTAAGAATATCATAGAAAGGCACCTACCCTCAGACAATGTTATTGGGATCTTTAAAAATATGATTCTTACTTACTTTTTCTTGTAAGTGATTCGCTGATTTGCCCTTTCCTAGCAATCCAAATAAGGTGATAGATTATGCAACCTGGTTTAAATGTCACTACTGAGAGCCATTTACAGAGCAAGATTCAGAGAGGCAACCCAAAGGAAGAGGCAACAGTCTGCAATGCTCAGTGCAGTGCAGTCTGGCTCCGTATGTGCCAATGGAAATGTTCGTTCCAGTGCAATGTGGTTGTAGCTGTATTTCAGGCAGAAGCTTCTGGTTGAAGTTGAGGGATTCAGCAGCACCATCTCTTTAAGCAGGAACTGTTGTGCAGGGACACTGGACTTAGCCTGCTGAGACAGATGTTGATGCGGGCATTACATTTGCATCCCTTTCCAACTTTGTGAGTCTAAATAGTTCGCGTTTTTTCTGTGCTTTCTCACAATATAAACTTTCTGTTAATCATCTTAATACATTTTTCTCCTTTTCTATTGCATATTCACTGTTTTTGATTGTAAATGATGAAAAATGTGAAGCAATTTAAATGAATTCTCACTAGCAACTTCCGTAACTTCCATAACTGCATGACTACTTACATTACTGGCAACAGTGCTTCTAAAAGTTATTTAACGCATAATACATGATTAAATTTGCCTTTTTTACTTTGATGTCATTCTGGAGATGGCATCATGTTATTCCTCATAGGTAATTAATGGTTTTTCTTCTGTTTAAAGAAAGACAGGGGGATATGTATGAGAAATAATTCAACACAGAAATTAGATGTAATTGAGTTTCTGCCATTTTAAGTGCAAAAAGAAGGTGACTACTTTTGTTAATGCTATAAGGATGGGTTTTATTTCAGCAAAAGCTAGATGTATATGTGCAGTCTCTGAGGCAATTCACCTCACCTACTGTTAATCTTTTCTTCCTTATTTCCAAGGGTGTATCTCACTGTTTTCTAAGGAAACCTAGGGTGATACATCAAGATATTAGAAATAGTACATATTACATACACTCTAGTGACTCTAACATAAATATTTCTCAAAAAAAACTGAAAGGCTTGAAACCAAAATCTTAGTTATTTTCGGTGAGAAGTATGGTAAGCCCACCCTACAGGTTTAAGCAATGTCTTTTTGTGTGGACTATGCTAAGAATCTTAAGCAGTAGCAGATGTGAAGCTGTTTTCTAAACCATAGTCCAGCTAACATGTATTCAAACCACGGAACAGTAGTGCATTATATAAATGTGATATTTTGCACCAACAAGTAGCATTATTATGTTCTCAATTTACAATTTACACAAACTGTGTATTTTATGTCCTGAAGTGTTTGGGCTACACAGAATAACAATGTGTAATATAGTTTTTTGACCGCAGGAAGGCTGACTGTGTTAAATCATGTTGCATTTTATGGTATATATAGGTCATTAGATCAGGCATAATTTCAATAACACATTTCAGAGTTAGAATTAAGAGCATAAATAGAAATTTGATCCAGTGAAGAGATAAGCAGTACCAGAAGGCTTTTCATCATGTCCAAATGAAGGTGCCTAAAATAAGTACTACAAATTGCCATCTGTCTCTTTCTATTCAGAGCAGATGACTAGTTCAAAATATGTGCCAGACTTTTACTTAAACAAAGATACATTAAATTGATCTCAGGAAAAGCTAAAGTTTCAATATCAAAATTTTCTATACACCTGAAGTTCATCTTGTAGACATAGTGAGAAGGGACTAAATGTTAACAACATCCAACTTACATCTAGCCATTATTAGAATCCATGAATTAGGTAACTCTCTTCTGATTTTGTCAGGGGATATCAATGGAGAAAAAGTGCAATGTGAAAGACACGGAAAGACTAATTCGGCATGCTGTACATAACTGTTATTGAAGCTCTGAAACACTCATTCACTCAACACCTTCTCCACATATTCATCTCATTTCAATAGATAGCTTTTTCGGAATTAGACGAAGTTTGCTTGGAGGGGGATAGATGACCTGATAAGATAAGTAAAGAATAATAGAATGATACATTTTTTTCTGTCCAAAACTACCCCCAGATCAGGAGACTTTCTAGTGAAGTTCTTACAACTTGCTGACTCTAACTATCAGCTAAAAAAGCTTCATGCAACATAGAGTAGGATAGCCAGGAGCACCAGTGAGTAATAAAAGTCGTCTATGAAACTTGTCTAGAAAAGACCTCTCTTCTACTACCTCTTAGGTTAGAAAGGAGAAGGAAAAAATTCCTGGAAGGTCTTTTTTAACCTGCTCAGTTCTTAAGAGGGCAGGATCGTGTAGCTCAATGTAAAATTCATGATACTGTAGACGTTATGCGACGTCATCTACCTTCTAAGGCTTCAAAGAATACTACTTTGTCTTACACCTATGTGTACCGATACCTACAAAGTTGACAGTAACATCTCAGCTACCTACTCTAGAGTTCCTCTATAATTGAAAAGAAAGGATATAATTTCTCAGTCTCATTTGAAATATAAACTAAAAGTGACATCGATGATATTTTCACAGTGCCTATGTCTTTCCATTGACCATAAAGGAAGATTGTTTCATTATATACATCTGCATGTCATCTGATGAATGCCATAACCAGCGTAGGAAGACAATTTATATATGTATTTTTCAATTTAGTACTTGAAGACCCTAAACTGGCATTTTATCCTTGCACTAAACTGCCTTGAACTGACATGGACAGCCTTTGCAGAAACATTTTTGTTAGAAATGTTATAAAAATATCGTTTTAATACTAACTAAATGGAGTTGGTTTATTACATGGCATGAGTGGTACACCATACAAGCTGTTCATTTTATTAATAGTATCTTAAGGAAAAAATGGCATTACTGATTCTGATACACGAGCTCTGTTGTTGAATGTTGTGAAAGGTGTCATCCTCAAGATGAAACAGGAAACTATAGGATTGATCCCATGCCAGCATTAAAAATCTAGTCACACTCATATCAGACTCCCAGCTAAACAACGACAGCCCGTATCAGTCTTGCCACCAAACTGTTGCAAACTGTTACTGTTTGCAGGGAAAATAATCTTCCCTAAACTATGTTCTTCAAAGCAGCTGCTGCAGAGATCACAGAATTGTAGAAATGATGCCTTTAAGGGATTGCTGCAGGTCATCCAGTACTCTGCTCACTTGACACAGGATTTCTCACAATCAGGTCATCTGTGGCTTTATCCAAAAGAGCCTTAAATATCCATAAAGGTAGAGTTTTTTCTTCAGTTGTTCTAGCGAATCTGCTGTAGTGCAGCATTAATGAGGAATATTTTCCTAATTGCCCATTTTGAACCCTCCAATCTGCAATTCATGCTCATCCACCTTGCTTGTACCGTTATTTATTTACTGAGATTGACTCTTGTTTATAACTGCTTTTCAGGTAACTGCATCTCACCTTTTGAGCCTCCCTTGGGCTGCAAGCTCACCCTGTAGTCTCCTTGTTCTCAGACAGAGCAAGCCCAGTTCTGTCAATGGTTGTCTTTATTTCCTAGAATGTGAATAATGGTCCAAGTGATGGAGATTAATGAAATCATAGGGCTGGAAGTGACCTCATTTAGATTGTCCATGCTGCCCCTAGTAAGATGAATTGCATCTATACAATTCTTGACAGATTGTTTCTCTAATCTAAACATTTCCAATGATGGAGGCTCTATAACCTCTCTTGCTTGGAGAGCTGAGTATTCTAGCACAATTTGTTAGATAGAGATGAATTCAGTGAGTTTTTGGGCCCAGGAAGATTTCTTTTGTCCCAGCCCAATAGTAGCAAGGCTGCTGAATTTTCACGCTCCCACATCCAACCAGCTGTGATAATGAACAACACAACTGGCTCAGTCCTGTTCCTCCCCTCCCACTGACCAAGGTTAAATCTTGCTAGGGGAACACTAACACACACACTTGAGAATGGCATCTCTCGTTTTATACATTCAGTCCATCCAGTAGCCTCTCCAGAGGTGACAAAGGGTCATTGAATCATGGAATTTTTTGAGGAGAAAGAGACCTTTAAAGGTCGTCTGGGCCAACTCCCCTGCAGTGAATAGGGGAGATATACAGCTAGATCAGGTTGCCCAGAGCCCCACCCACCCTGATCTTGAATGTCTCCAGGGATCGGTCTTCCACAACCTCTTTGGGCAACCTGGTCCACCACTCTTATACGGAAAAAAATGTTCCTTATATCCAGTCGAAATCTCCCTTCTTTTATTTTGAAACCATTTCCCTGTCACAACTGACCCTGTTCCCTTTTTTCTTGTAGCCCCCCTTTAGATACTGAAAGGCTACTCCCAGTTCTCCCAGGAGCCTTCTCTTCTCCAGGCTGAAAAACCCCAGCTCTCTCAGCCTGTCCTCATAAAGGAGATGTTCCATCTCTTGGATCATTTTTGTGGTCCTCCTCTGGATGTACTCCAATAGGTCCATGTCTCTCCTGTGCTGAGGACTGTACATCGGGATGCAGTATTCCAAATGAAGTCTCACCAGTGCAGAGTAGAGGGGCAGGATCACCTCCCTCGACCTGCTGGACATGCTTCTTTTGATGCAGCCAAGAATACAGCTGGTTTTCTGGGCTGTGAGGGCACAATGCTGGCTCATGTCTACCAGCTTGCCATCCACCAGTGCCCTCAAGTCCTTTTTGGCAGGGCTGTGCTCAATCCTTTTGTCGCCCAGCTTGTATTGATAGTGGGGGTTGCTGCGACTTGGATGCAAGACCTTGCATTTGGCTTTGTTGAAACTCATGAGGTTCTCCTGTGCCCACTGCTCAAGTCTGTCTAGGTCTGTCTTGATGGCATGTCTGTCGCATAGATCTTGTTTGGCTTTAAGTTCTCTAGCATGTGTACAGAGATTGTCAGCTAAGGAACACAAAGCCCAAAGACTGTTAGAAATAGGATGAAATAAGAATACATGATAGACTGCAGTGAATAGATGCATGACTTGCTCAGGTGAACGTATTGATCAGCCATTCATTACCCTGTATTATTATCTTTTTCTTTTATTTGTTTCTAAACTAGTTCCTCCTTGATCCACCTTAAGATCTTATTTTCCTCCTCTTGGTCATTCCCTGAAATATTGTATTAGGTTTCATGCTTCCAAAATTACATTAAAACATCCTATAGGTTTTACATAATCCATAAATTATCTTCCCACTGAATCTCAAGAAAATTCCTATCCCTATTTAAGCAATAACTCCTTTAGTTTTCATGCCCTTCATATTCCTTCTTTTCTTGACACATCTTAGGGACTTTCACACCAGCGGTAATGATCTAATTGTTCTTCTTTATAGTTTTTGGAGTAGATGGTCCAATGTTCTTGAATATGTTGCTACTTCTCTGCATGCTATTGTCCTTTGATCCTTTCCAGGTCTTTGTGTACACAACCTAAGAGAATATAAAACCATGGAGAGACATGCAAACAGCAGCATGAAATACATCACAGTGAACTGTTGTCAGTACAAAATACAATGATGAATGATGCACTGATGAGTTTTGCAGACTTCCTTTAGATGGTATGCTTAGAAAAGATTTTATCCCAAAGGTATTGTTCATAAATTGGATAGCAGAAGAGAAATAACAGCATGAAGAAAAAAAAAAAGAGCAAAATTAAATTGAACAAAACTCAGATCCAATGGGCATTTCAGTCATAGTACGATACCTGAAGAAGCATCAGACATTTAAAGAGAATTTCCATAATTACTGTTGATCCTAAATTATGCTAAAATTCTCCTGAAAAAGTAATGTGAGAATGCACACAACTGAATTTATTGCCAGCTGAATAACTAACTGAAGATCATAAAAACAGTGCTCTACCACACTTAGATCTCCTTTACTCCTATGCAACATCAAACTAGCTAATGAAATGGTTTAATTGCTCTCATCCTCACTCTTGCTTTCTTAATGTGCTTTGTTGCTGTTTTTGTTGTGATCATTTAGGTTGCTTGCATTACATGCAAAATGATTATATTGGAACATCTCCAGGGCACAGAAACTTGCATTTATGCATAGACAGTATTCATCATATCTTTGAATGCATTTTGACATTGTTTTAAGTAAAACTAAATGTAAATACTCAGGCACAAATTTGATAGATTCTTTTCTATATTAATATTAGAAATAATGTATTTTTTAAGTGGCGTCCTGTTCCTATTTTTGAAAATTATTTTTCAGTCAGAGCCAGAGAGTGCAGAGAAGAACGAGTCAGAGGAGATTCTGAAATGGAGCTTCATTTAGAGGATTCAGCAATAAACACAAGGGTTTCTTTTATTTAGACATGGCAGACTCAATTAGCATCTCATTAACAATAAGCTGTATAAATAGGCATGTTCAGCAAAGAGGGAAAAAAGTCAATAGTCTGTTGGCAGCCACTCAGTATCCCAGCACCAAGCTTTCAGCACACACAGAAGCTCTAATTAGAAGCTTGTCCATGTGCATGCATCACTCATTAACTGCCTCTTTACTGAAAGGGAATAATGAATTGAGCCCTTTGATATGACATTAATAAATTGCCACCATTTTGGGAGGTATTTGAATGTAAAATGGTGATATTCATTATCAAAATCATGTTTGATGAGTTGGGTTTGTTCTGGCTCATTGAGAGGGGTAATTTTCATGCTGCTAGGGCTCCTTTCAAAAAAACTGATTTTGGATGCTTATGATATTTGGATGCTTCCCCACAGAACTTTAAGTGAGAATCTGGATCTGTGAAGAACAAAAGTATAAAATATAGATGCATGTATAGTGCTGTAATGGCATTTTTCCTGCATCTTCCAGTTCAGTATTCAAAAGTAACTGAACTTTATTGAAGCTAGATCTTAGGGAGAAAACCACTCGTATCTCTTCTATAGCATTTCTTCTGTACAATCTGAATCTACCAGAAGGAATTCAGCTCCATTTATGTGGAAAATATTCAACAAATACTTTGAGCCTAGACAAACTATCTGGCTGTTGTTCTGATCTATTTTTCTATTTTACTAGGTTTTATTCTAGTTGTATTACATCTTTTGTATGAACTATATAGACAAACGAAGCTATTCAGAATATATATACATGTATATACATCATAACTGCAGCAGGAGACATCGGTATCTGGATCTGAAGCCGCTTGTTCACAGAACAAGTGACAAAATGTTTTTTTGGAACAATGTCATGACATGGCTGAGATTAACTGAAGACTGATAGGTAATGTGAGCCTCTCCCTGGTACCTAGGCAGTCTGACCCCATACACAGCGGAAAATGAAAAAAAATTTACTATTTTTTCATCTGAGAAATGCTCTCAGAATCTTTCTTTGGGCCTCTGGTCTGTAATGGGCATTTGTGTCCTTGGCCATTCAAAAGAGTACTTTCATGTGCAGTTTCACATAGCTGATTAGCAATAGAGGGTAAAAACTGATAAATAGACAGTTAATAAAGTAGAGCTATTGTGGTATATATACAAGAGTGGATAATTTGCCACACCAGGAAGTATAAAGGTAAAATCTATATTGTTCAAGTTAGGACCAAGTAAGTTGCATTCATCTGTTACTGTAAAAATGTACTTACTGAAACTATGCAACAGGAAATATGACTTTTTGCAAAAGTATATATAAATAACAGGTAAAGTCAACTGAATTATGAAGAAATATTTTAATATTGTCTTGCGATATTCAAAAGACATATGAAATAACATACTGCTGTGTCACAGTTACGCAGGAAAATAAATTTAACAAAATCTAAGAGAAATAACATGAGAACAAAATGAGATAAAATGGGTTATCTACCTTTTCTAACATTTCCTCATTAAGCCACCAATTCATTAGATTGGACTAAACAGCACATTAAAATATGATTTCTGCAAAATACATTTCTAATACCATGAGCAGAAAAGGTTTTTAACAGTTGCTCTCACACAAATTTTTGGAAATTTTTTTTCCAAATAAGTGTGATAGCTATTTCTATAAATTTTCTTAATAACATTCCCAGTCTCAGACAAGTAGAATGAATGCATTTAATATTAAATGCAGTTAATAACAATGAAAGAATCTTGTTTTTATTTCTTTTCCTCCATGTGACAGTGCTTATTACGTATCAGAGGTAGCAAAGACCTGTTTTCCTATATCAATTTATATTGTATTTAGTATATTCTAAGCTCCACACCAGAGCAAGCAGTTTTTTCAGTAAGTACAAAATTCATTTTGTATACGTTGTATACAGCAGAGGATTCTTTACAGAAATGATATCTCTGCAGAAGTAAGGATTTTTTTTTTTTTTTTTCACCTAGAGATAAAATATTCCTAGGGTTTGGATGAAGAAGAGACAGTACATACCCCCCTACATTATTTTGTCCATCTGTCATGAAACTATGAACATTTAGTTATATAAAATTGAATTCATTGAGAAGCTTGACCTAGAATACAGGCTTTGAACTAATGACTGGGCAAGAAGTGAATCTGTTACGTTTTTCTTGTCATGTCGCCTCCTTTTTTCTCAGATTGAATTTGATGCATACAGTAGAAGCTTCTCAGAGCAGGGCAGTGTGCAAAGCAACAAGTCTCATTTTCTGTGAGTTTCAATTGCACTAATCTTAATGCAAACATTATATGTGTTTAGCACATAGGAATGATTGATTCACTTGGAGAATATATTCAGGGAAGTTACTTAAGATCTTTTAATACATCAAGTAATTTAATGTAATTTGAGATAAGACACTGAATAAAAACTAGTAGCTTTAAGTGGAAGTTAAATAACAATTTTATTTGGCTTTTTCTTTACCTATATCAGTTAACAGCTCCTGAATATTTTGTCCTTGGTCTTGCAAGGTTGAACAGGAGAAAACATTATAAACCTAAATTCTCAATAAATCAATATTCTTAATTAAAATCTATTTCACTTATAGTCTGTCTAATCCTTGACAGTGCTTTATCTCACTGAAGACTCTGGCAGACATGTGACAGAAGATTACAATCAAACAGCTGAAATAGCTAAAGCCATCAGTCATTCTCCCACCTTGCCCTACCAATTGATGCTGCTGCTCTGAGCAGAATGTCTGGAATCCGGCAAAGAAAATTTCTAATTCAGTATATTAAAGAAGAAATAAGTTTTTAACCTAACATATAAAATGAATGAATATCCACTTTCTGCTTATGAGAATGAATACAATAGCAATACAAAACCTGCAAAAGAAATAACTCAAGCATCTGTACATTTGGTTAATCACATCTATGAGTGAAAAGCAGAGATGGCTAGGGTGTTGTAAGGGACTGTTTCTGAATCTTTTGTCTCAAAGCTTGCCATGAGAACTCTTTGTCTCAAAGTTTGCCCACCTGCCTGCTGCCTGAAGGCTTGCAGACCAGGGGCAATGAGAGATAAGCAGCCGCTAAACGGCCATCTAGCGGCCTTTCAGACTGGCGCCTTGAGGAAGGCAACCACTGAGGGGATATGCATGCCCCTACATGCCTACAGGACCTAGGTGCCCAGGAATGCCATGCTGGCAGAAAAGAAGGAGAAAAAGACAAGAAAATGATAGCTACTGTCTGACTGATGCCTGGCTGGACCTACCTGGTACCTGCCTGGTGCTGGTACCTCTTGCTGCTTGAGACATGAGGTCCTGCTGCCCTACTACCTGGTGCCTGCTTGTTGTCTCCTGCTTTCTGCCTGATGGCCTGATGCCTGACGATGCCTGATGTCTGCTGCCTGAAGCCTGCTCCTGCTTCTCCTGATGTCTGCTTCTGCTTCACCTGATGCCTGCTGCCTGAGACCTGACGGCCTGACAAATACAACAGAGTGGGATCCATAGTGGTGACTGTCCCCGCTTTTTTTTTTTATATGTAACTCTCGCTCTTATTTCCTATCGTTTTGCTATCACCTGCCTTCCCATCTCCGTCTCCCTCACTGACCAGAATTTCTATTAAACTGGTCAGACAACATTTGACCTCGTTTGTGTCTTAATCTCACTCCGGCTATATTAAAGAAAACCCCCTCACTCCGATAATTGGAATGGGACAGGTATTAACAGCTTTAACTATCTGCCTGCTACCATGTTTTTATACCTCTGAATGAAGCACACTGCTGATAAAATATTCTTGTATATGTCCACTAGTTAAAACATCTTTTGAGTTGTAAATATTATTGCATTATACATCTGGTTGAGGTGTCTACCTAGCCCTAACTACATATACTTCAGAAATGTATTGATTAGTTTGCTTCCCAAGTTCCTGTTAAAAAATTGGACAGAATCTATGTTACTATTACACATATATTAACAAAAAGATGGCTTCCCAATGGCCTTGTCTTTTCATGAGCTGACATGTCCCTTTTCTTCAGTTGATGCCAGATCCAAATTCCAGTTCATCTTCCTTTTGTCTCAGAAGGAAATTGAATTAGACAAATGCAGACATCTCCTTTGCAGGTCACTAGATTTTTAAAAATGAATCATAGTGATGTTTCTGTTTGATGCATACACAATTTCTAATCTACACAATCAAAATGAATTCTGCTTTGCTAGAGAATTCTTAGAGAGACTCATCAGGGACAAACATAGCCACAATATAGCTGATTCAGACATAAAATGTGGATGTCTGAGTTTAGTTTTGTCATTTTACTTCTTTTATGAGGCGAAATAAGCACTTCTAAGAGAGTCTACTGTTTATTACATAGGCATGTGGTTGTTTTTTTTCTCAATTGAAGGTAGACAACCAAGATAGATAAAATGAAATTGCTCCAGAAGTGCTTATTTATCTTCATAAGTCTAAGATAGCTTGTTGATACGTAAGCATTTATAATATACATGTATAAACTTCAGTAGAAAAATCTCGCTCTATTGATAAAAATACCTCAGTGCTAATAACAGACAGCAATCAAAGCTTCCTTTTCAGTCAGAAGAGGGAAGTCAGCACCTTCTTAAGACATTTAATCTCAGAGATCACTGATACTTCTTTTAGGATAGTGTAAACAAACTGGCATGTGAAAACCATCTTTAATTGCCTTTAACTTGAGGAAGCCTAAACGTGAGGAAGTCTAAAGAAAGCTCTGAACACACCATTTCAATTTCATGCAATTATTGAGGGAGATGACTCCCATTTATAGTCATTTTAATGCTTACTTTTCCACTTCTCTCTAATAATATTTCCAATGTCAAAATTAAATTTTGACTATTTATGAAATGTAATTAAAAATACAAAACATTCAGTTCTGTCTATATAAATAAGTTTATTTTGTATTCTTCACATTGAAAAAATACCAGTCATGTCAAAGAACATGTTCAATTGGAAAAAATATTTTCAAAATGCAACAGAACTTAAGTGGGCCTTCAGCAATTGAAAACTATAAGTAAAAGCTTCACTTTATAAAAAGCTTCACTTATAAAAACATAAGCTCTGAGATAAAGATCTTAAAAATGTTTTCTAATCAAAATGTAATTATACTGTGCTTATGACATACCTTTGAGAAAATGCATGCCTGTGGTTCAACATTCTATGTTTAGAAAAGCAACTGACTTTGGAATAGATTTTGCTTCAGAAGAGAGAAATGCCTGTTATCTTAGATACTGCTGACGACCTATTACAAATCTTAGTAAATCACTTCATGTAAATTTTCATCCTTATGATGAAAGACTTTTCTCAAATAAAAAAATATTATGCTAATTTATATAATTTAAAATGGTAAACCTCTGTTCAGGACTACAGTCAAGAATTTATACACATTTGATATTCCAGTACCATTAAAATAATGATTCCTGAAAAAATTTACAATTTCAGCTCCGTTGCAGTTTTAGGAGGCAAGATTTTGGTCTTCTCCAAGCAAGTATTCCTTACATCACAACTAGTAAGTCAACAATTTTAGGTTGTTTTTGAACCAAAGTGGAGAATCGGTCTCCCAGCTCTGAAAAATATATTTTAAGTAATGTACTCTTGAGGAATATCCATGCAGTATATCTGACCTAATTGTGTTTGTGGAATTGGAAGTCATTCAGAAAGTTTTTAGGCAATGTTAAATAACATAATGAATTCATTTTAAATCGCTGTGAGACCCTGCAAATACCCATTACATGTGATGTCATATGCCCTCATCTGTCCCTATACAGCATTAAGATAGTGTGCATTATAGTAGTTTAAACCTAAGGTGATGAATCTGGGGGAAACAGTGGCAAAATACACATCTAATAGGAAGCATCTCATTAACAAATCAGTTAATACTTTGGTATTTGTCTAAGCTGAGATTCATTCTGCTCGTGTACTGTTATTCATTTCTCTGCTAAGTTCTGGCTGAGTTAATGAACTATATTAAAATTTAAACTAGAGATAAAAGACATGTATCTGCAACAATAAATCAAACAGAATGAGAGGCTGGATTACCAAAACTGTTATTTTCTTAGAGAGATCAGGAGAGACATGGACCTGTTGGAGCACATCCAGAGGAGGGCCACAAAAATGATCTGAGGGATGGAACATCTCCCCTAAAAGGACAGGCTGAGAGAGATGGGGCTGTTCAGCCTAGAGAAGAGAAGGCTCCGAGGTGACATGATAGCAGCATTTCAATATCTAAAGGGGAGCTACAGGAAAGATGAGGAAAGACCTTTTAGCAGAGTCTATGGGGACAGGACAAGGGGGAATGGCTTCCAACTGAAAGAGGAGGTTTAGGTTGGATTTAAGGAAAAAGATTTTTTACAGTAAGGGTGATGAAGCACTGGAACAGGTTGCCCAGAGATGTAGTGGAAGTCCCATCCCTGCGGACTTTAAAGGCTGGGCTGGACAAAGCTCTGAGCACCCTGATCTAGTGGTAGGTGTCCCTGTGCATTGCAGGGGAGTTGGACTAGATGACCTTTAAAGGTTCCTTCCAACTCTAAGGATTCTGTGGTTCTATGAGTCTAATCATCTAGGTCCTTCACATGAATTTCGCTGAGGTGAACTAGTACTTTACAAACAGTTCATCAATGTGAGAATTAGCATGGGGGTTAGGGATGGAGTTTTCCATAATATTGGTTTGGATGCACCACCGTGTTTTGGTTAGATTGCTTAATAATGTGGATGTTGCCAAATCATGCCAGCTGGGCTGCAAGGTTAGGACATGGACCCTGACTTGCTGTAATTTACTAATATATGCATAGCCTCTCTGAAATATGTGTTTTGAGAGATTAATAAGGTTAATCATCTGATAGGTATCAGAGTCAATCCAAAGAAATGCCCTTTGAATGTTCCTGGGAGCAGGGAGAGGGAAATAAGGACAGAGAAAGAAGAAAAGAAGGGAGGAAAGAAGAAGGAGTGACGTGACTTCTTTGGTAATTACAATCTTTTAATATGTCTTAGTTAATCATGAAACCTTAGCTCAAGAAAGGAGATCTTATGAAGGACATTTAGGTTTACTAAATTCTGTGCATTTCATATTTAACTGTTACAATTTATACTTATTTAAGAGCAAGATGCATCCAAGGAAAGTGAAAAAAAGTGAAAATATAATTACAGTACATAAATATTTAAGGAATGGGGAGATTTGGTTAATGACAGTAACACTAGAACTATTTCTTTAAAATGAGGATAAACATGGACTGACATGTGATGTAAAAACAGAAAAAGGAGTGCTCCAACTACTTCAAACTAATCTTTTATTAAATCTCTTGTTAAAAAAAGCTACTCTGTGCTTTCTACTCTGCAGTAACCTTTGCACACACTGATGTCATAGTCCTCAGATTGTCTAAGATACTTGGTTCTTCCTGAGAGACTGAATTTGCATGGACACAAATATATATGAAACTCAGACTGAGGTGGACATAAACCAATCAGTGGCAGATGTCAGATTAGTTTGAAAGAGGAGAGGACAAATCTTGGTTGAAAAAGCCTGTAAATGTGCCTTACCCTCTGACCCCAGAAGCAGTTCTACTATCCTGGAACAACATACATGTATCATAATTGTGTCGTTGCAAAGTTGAAGACTAATAAGGTAAAGGAAAGAGAACCTTGTATGAGTGGTTGTCTTGCCCTCATACAGTGTGCTAGAATTGCAATTCAGAGCTAAGAAAAAGAAAAAAGAGGAAGGAAGAGCAGACCAAGACTGAGACAAGATTTGGACTCTTGAGAATTCAAGACCCACATTGTCAAAATCTGCTATGGATATGCTGTCAATGGGCCACACATGCAGAGGATGCTCAGCTTGCCATCTGTGCAACAGTAATCCATTGGCTGGATTACAGCCATACCACAAGAGCAACAAAAATGTTTTCCATCTAATTCCAAAATCTGGCTTAGACACACAACACAGTTCTTGCGATTTTTTTTTTTTTAAATGTGATATTGGAAATGTACACAGTTCTTTGAAAAAATTAATGAAGGAGCAGTGTTTAGTCAGTCCCTCTAAAACCCAGGTATTTTCTGTTGATTATTTTTTGGGGGATGGAGGTAGAGGTGGAGTGTTCCCACTCAGACACGTTTAATCAAATAGGAGGAACATTCAATTTTATTTCTTATCTTGCCTTTGTGAGCATGCCTTTCAAGTTGACAGAGAATGTAAAAGCAAGAAAAAATAGACTTTTCCTATAAAACTTGCAGACTGTACTCAAAAAATTTGAAGTTAGTGGATGAATTCTAAATAAATTCAGGAAAATAGAGTAAATTATATCATAATACAAGTCTAGAGAAAGTTGAACTCACTGGACAAGTTTTCTTTACATCATTAAACCAGGGTCAATTTTGAAGCAGCTGTGACAGTTGCACAAATTAAAGAGAAAGGTCTACTTAGTCTGATCTTTTTAAAACTGTGAAGAAAACACTTTTTGAAAAAGAGCAATCAAGAAAAGTTCAAACAATTTTTGATATTATAAAAGGATGTCTTTAATGCATTATTTAAGCACTAGCTCGGCAGCAAACGTTTTTGAGCTGTCAGTTGAGAGATATTCAATTCTAGGAATGGCAGTGCTTTGGGAAAACTTACAGAGACTGTAAAATGTGATGAAAAGGGGACTTCATGTGAGGAACTTACCACAGTCAGGTAACATACTTGAAGAACAATCAAGTAACATACTTGACTGATACTCAGTGTCATTTCTCAAGAGATTCTTCTTTTTCAGAAGTCCTTCAGGTCCAGAATTCAAAGTTATTTTTATTGCCAGAACAAATAGAGGAATGTTTTCAGAAAAAATGAGCATGAGGAATGGCTGCTACGGATTGCGAACAGCAAAACTTTTGAATGTTAGTTTAATCTATTTTTTGAACTCCTCAATCTTCTTTTTTTATACCTGATAGATGAGATTCATTTCACTAGCTTTAGCAATCTACATATTAGACTCATAGTCTATGATAACAGTCTCAGATCTCTTTAAAGGCATTGAAGAAAGACAAGAAGCTGGAGAATTATTCATCTAACTTATTTTAAACACCTGTTTATGATGGGGTGAACTTCCTCTTCAAAATGTCACCATTTATCTTTTAGGTTACTGAAATTAGATGAGATGAATCCTAGAAAAGAGGAAGAGATTAAATCTATTTCTTACATATTTAGACACCTTTGATTTAGAATCAACAGGAACGTAAATCAATGCATATAGTTTAACTAATTCTTCGCTCTGTGTAGAATTAAAAATAAGATTCTGTATGATTAAAATTAGGAATTAGATGGATTAGGTATGTTGCTAAATATATTCAGACTTCTGAATAAAACCATACTGTTTTAAAAAGGATATTAGGTGTCATACCTGCTTTTGGATGTTGCCTTTTCTCACACTTCTGAAGCCGTATTGATTCTAGTACAGTCTTTCTCTACTTAATGATCCTAAAGAGTGCAGAGTAATGAGAGAATATTTATAAAGCATTTAAACAATTAATAACTATAAAGTAAAACACTGCAAATTAAAAATTCATATATATGTGTGTGTATCTTTTAATTGGAAAAGTACATTTTATGTTTATTTTTTTTTCATTTGCTGAACTGATCTTGTGTACACAAATTGTTTTTCAGATCACTCACGTGAATAATAACCATTTGGAAGGGATTACAGCATTTTTGTGTATTTCTCACGTTATAATTGATAGCTAATCTTGTTTAAGAAAGAACAACAATAAAGCAATAACTTCAAGATCAAGTTTGTTTTCTTTTCCTGAATATATCCAATCCACATCTACCATCAAGCCAAACTAGGAGGGAAGGCTACACAGCTGGTAGGCTTATTATATGACTATGTGAACATCTTACACCAAACCTGTTAGGAGGTAATGTAATATTAACCTAAAAGTCCTCTTGCTCAATGTCAAGACTCTTAAGCAGTCCCATAAAAAAGTAAATTTATGTGCATAATAGGCTGCAGACACAATACTTTTATCTCTTCAGACAGTAATTATTAGGAGCATATTTTGTATTGCTCAGGTTATTTCAAAGAACCTTATAAACCACACGTCCCACCAAACACCTTTTCCATGGCAAAACAGTTGCTGCTGTGTGACCTATTTAACTTTCTTATTAGATATCTATGAAAGATTTCAGGCAATTTTGAAGTAGTCTTGGTGTGGGAGCCAATGTCATCCCCAAACTTCTGTCTAAACTTCCCTATATTGTGCCCATATTTTCCTTCAATGCCTTTCATCATAAAAAGTAATACAATAAAAAGGTAGTCATTTATTTTAGATGTTTTTCTGCCTGTACATTCCGAATTCCTTTCCTTCATGCTTACATTGAAGTTTTTGTGTTCCCACAGTCTTTGACATAGTTATCCCCAGAAAGCCATCTTAAAGCAAAGAATTACAAACATACTTGTTTTACTAAGATGTAAAGCTACTTTCTCAAGCTATATAGGAATTCAGAAAAAAGAAAACAGAAGAAAAACAGAAAAAAGTGTCCCAACTACTTCAAACTAATCTCTTATTTTAATAAGAGATTAAAGCTCTTATTAAAGAAACTACTCTGTGCTTTCTACTCTGCAGTCATCTGATGCACACACTGGTGTCATAGTCCTCAGATTGTCTAAGATACTCGGTTCTAGCACAAAGGAACAACCTCTGCTATCATACCAAGGACATCCGCCTCTGATGTTGTAGGCCAACATAACAAAATATGACACACTACTTTTAGAACAGCCCTTGTATTTATCCCATTTTTGTTATTTTCCAATGTCCTTTTAACCAGTGACATTGAGAAAGTGTCTTGACTTCAAATGCACAAGTTGTGAAAATGTATAGTCTACTTTAAAGGTAAATAATGGTAAGCCAATTGTCAGTAGACAGAAGTTCACAGTTCAAGGATCCACACCTCCACTGGAAAACATCTTTAAGTTCCATAAATGTACATGTGGAAAACTACAGATCTAAAGAATTTTCATTTATATATCCATATGCCTAGACATACTAGCCTTTCTTGATACTTGGCAGCATTGCAGCCATCTCTGAGAATAGCTGTTGCAACATTGTTAGCTACCAACTCCCTGAAGACATGGAACAAGACTCGTCGGATCTAACGTGCTTCTCAGTTAATCTTTTAGATATCTTTTACAGGCAATGGTTAGAAATATTTACTTCAAGGGCGTGATTTACGTAATCAGAAAAAGATGATCTAAATGACCATACAAATTGCAATGTAAATATGGCCCATTTCTTGCCATTGAATTGCCGTTAACATTGGGTAACCTGATCAAGTGGATGTCTGCTACTTTACATCTGGATAATATAGATATAACTATGATTATGTCTAAAGGTCTGAATGAAAGGTATAACATACTCTGAATCTGTTTTTATACACAATTGGCATTCATAAGCAAAGCTTTACAGTTTTTAAGATTAACTTTATATCTTGATAACTTACTATGGTCACAATTGTTATTTTGAATATAATTTTGCTTTAATAATAAAATGTCAAATTTTCTTTTTTTAAAATTTCTTCTTCTAATGGCCTTTTAAATTAAATTATGTTATTATCTCACAATAAGATATGTGACAGGTATCAATTCTACTTTGTTATGGCTAGACTGGTTAACAGTTTAAAGATAACTCAGGAAATATATAAAACTGACCTTATTTATATAAGCCTAAGTTCAGTAATCTTCAGTTGCCCTTCCTCTAATTTCTCTTTTGAATGGTTTTGACAAAATAATTCTGTTTAGTTATTTTTTTCTCTCAAAAACTTCCGACACTTATTTGCTTTATATGCTGTAAATCTGACCTACATTTTCTTTTTTGATTAGTTATGACCTGCAACAAATTTTAAATACTTAAATACTTAGGAGTCAAATTTTAGACCTTATTTGATTTTAATGTCAGTTTAGAGTCCAGCTGAAGGAAGATTGTCTTCATTTCAGTTCGTGAAAATCTGCAAATACATGTCTAATTTGAATCATCTTTAAACCTCATTAATTTTAATAGCATTTATGTATACTTGTGTGCTTCTAGATGTAGTTTCAGAGTGTAATTTCTACTGAACACATAAAAATAATCTCATAATATCTTTCCTCTTCCAACTCTTTCTCCTTTGTGAATATTTCAAAATAATGTAGTCAGACTAAATATTTTATTGGTTTGGAGTGAAAGATTTCAGGCTTAAGGTTGTAGACTAAATTGCAGGTACAGGTTCCAATAACTGGTATGGATTTGAAACTGCAAGTGGAAACTACTGAATAAATATGAGTTCTGAATAGTACCAAGAACTCACGTTGTGTGAACATAAAGAGTATGGGTGAACTGCAGCTCTTCTTCCTTGCCCTACTGATGTTCTCTGTAGTGCTACAGAAAGGCATCTGGTGTGCATGGCTGCATTCAGCAGTACCATCCTCTGATTAACTAAACAGGTGTTATGTCAGTTTTATGCTGGAAAGACTGTGGAAAGATGTTGCAACTTTAGTATTATGGAAAATAAAAACAAACAACAAAGTAATTTAAGATTTATGTGGTGTACCTAGCATATGACAAAATATGTTGCCTAAAATATAATGCCTTTATTTACAAGGGGTTCTCCAAAAGTAATGTCTTCTATTTTATTATGTTGGCCCACAACATCAGAGACAGGTGTTAGTAGTATGGCAGTAGAGGTTGAACCTTCCCACCAATGTTGTGTTACATTTTGTTGCCATGTGACAGATGGCTGCAGATTGCACCCATTGACATTCATTGACACTTGTTGAACATTTATGGAGATCAAACAATGGGTGTGAGCAGTGAGGAGGTGGGTGGTGCATTTCAGCAGTGGCAACAGTGACATTGGGTCACCTCCTCCAGTGCAAATTTTTACGAGCACAGCATGAAGGTTCTTGTTCATTGCTGGTGAAAATGCATAGCTAATGGTGGTGACTGTGTTGAAAAATAGTGTTTTGTAGCTGAGAATTTGTTCTGTCATGTAGTGTTATTGTGCTCTTCATATCTGTTTTAGTTTCCTTAGAAATAAGTAGGAGGTATTACTTTTGGAGCAGCGCACATATTATTGTTAGAGTTCATTTTATGTTTCAAAATAACTTCATGAGTCATTCAAAATATCTCTGATGTCCATCCTTTTATCTAGAAAATGCAAGAAATCTGGTCTGTATCTTCGGTGATCATTTTCTGAGAGATATTCTTATATGCATTTTTTTCTTTGATATATATGTATTTATATAAGTTATTTT
Source organism: Penelope pileata (assembly GCA_013396635.1). Classification (NCBI taxonomy): domain Eukaryota; kingdom Metazoa; phylum Chordata; class Aves; order Galliformes; family Cracidae; genus Penelope; species Penelope pileata. The sequence continues at coordinate 58,196 of WBMW01003121.1, read as the reverse complement.
TCTGAAATTCACCTCCAGAAACATCTGTAAATGTAAGGCTGATCCTGAATCCCCTGTACATTGTTTGTAAATATCTTTCAATTTTTCCATGGGTCTGGCACTTTTTTCAGTGCTTATTAAGATTTTGTTTTGCCTTCGTGTTCTATTTTGAATTGAATTTACTTCATTTTCCCAGAGATGAGATATTAAATACATTGTGAGTATTTTCAAATTATTTTGTACAGCATAGCAATGTTCTCTGAAATAATTGTGAAAATGTGAGTTTTATCTCTTTTATTGTTGAATGTTTAAATTTTAGTTACCTCAGCCATAATCATATCAGAATTCATCTGTAATCAGCTGGGGAAAAAAAAAAAAAAAAAAAAAAAAAGGAGTTCTGAAGATGTTTCGTTTGACCTTGTTCAAATCCATATTTCAGAAGGATATAAATCTTCATTTGGAAATGCCAATTTCTCTTAATTAACCATAATAGAGAATTAGTGTGATTAGCTCACAGGCATATGCCTACTTTGAGTCATGCCAATCCCAGACTAGCCATCTTGTGCAATTTATTATTTTATTCATTCTTTTCCCTCTAGTATTAACTGCCTTATTTTCTTTTTGATATGTTTTACAGTTAAATAAAAATTCCTTCAAAAAGAATTTCACAGGCACAGGGAAGAATATATTAAATCATATGACAAAAAATACTGCCTTTATTATCGGGCAGACCATTTAACCCTTATACACTTAATTTTGCAATGTGTGAAATGAAAAGGCATACTTGCACAGTATGCAAACATTCTTAAACTTTTAATTGCTTTAAAGTGAATAACGTACATTCATTCCTTTTACTAAGTTAGAAAAACTATGAATGTCTTTTCCAGTTTTTCTGTTGGTGTTTAGGTTGTCCAATGCACCACTATCACTGCATGCTTTTTCTCGGAGCTTATATATTCCTGTTCCCTTCCAACGTTTACTTTTTTTTAAGAAAATGTGTTCCATTTAAAAATTATATGTATTTCACCATTCTTTCTCAAATTTGAACTTTCTATATATTTTTGAAATGCTAGTGGTACCTTAACACCTACCTTCAACAAGAATGGCCTAACATGCACAATGCGGGATGGTATCCCTGTCAAGAATGCATCTCCACTTCACAATAATGAAAATAAAACCTTAGTCTAATATGTTGTAGATGTCCTAGACTTGTGTGTAAGCCAAGGTTCCCTGTCCAAACTGTCACTCCAGAAAGATGAAGGTGAAGGCATGGGGATCAGACAAGAATGTGCAGATATTCCAGATGGCAGAGAAACACTGCCCGGGGATGTTGCGATCGAGGGGAGACTCATACAGCCAATTGATCATTCAACAAGTCTCATCAACAAGTCTCTGTTTATTAGCTTTTCATCAGCAAGTCTCCGTTTATTATCTTTTCGTCAGCAAGTCTCTCTCTTTTTTAGCTTTTCGCGCGTGCTTAAGTACATTCGTTAATGAAGCTCATACATATTGCAAAAGCAAAGCTCATGATTGGTAACCAGCTCTAACGTTAACATCACCTTGTTGGAATTTCCCTATCATTCTTATGGATACATCTTTCTCTATTCCCATCCTGTTTTGCTCACTTGCTAAGCAGCTTCTTTGTCCTAAGATTCCTAAGGATAGAACGCCCAAGGCTATTACTTCTGCTCTAAGTTATGCAGCTGTATCAAATTCTCAGTGCTATGCCCTTCATCTTTCAACCATTCCGTGAGAAAATCCGCAACACGGGGATTGGACACCCGATGTTGGAAGAGCAGAGACGGATGGGACACACAGATTTGTACAGCATCCCTGAAAGCCTAGGGGATTCAACAGCAGTAATTACTGGAGATACAAGCGGTAAGCACCAATGCAGCCTTAAAGACCCATTGCCACATCTATGAAGCCACTCATCCTCCAAGAAATAAGTATTCCATTAAGAAAAAGTGGCTGCCCATGATTGTCTGCTGCTAAGTATAGCACGCAAAGCTTCAAAAAGCTCATAACTGTCAGTTTTTTTCCCTCTGTGCGATACTATAAACTGTCACGAATGCTTTATTTTGTATATAAAAGAAAAGCCGAAGAATGAAAAAGTGTTCGTTACAAATGGTCTAGAAGATACTTTTATGAAACCTGTATTTTATCTAGCATGGATTGCATCTTTAAAGCAAAAGCGTCATGGGCACCAATCATTCTGAAATGTTATTAAAAGTCTCTGGGTTTGCTCTCAGTTCTGCTTCTGAGGTCTGATTTGAGCTTTGACGCTTAATCTGCTCTGCGACACGTTTTTCAGGACATTCTGATTCTCAAAGGAGTGAAAGAATTGATTTGATTATTTCTTGTATATAAGTATTCATTTTTTAGGATTTTATTAGTAAATCACCTTCAAAAGAAAAGCATAGACATTCTGAAATTGAAATTGTCTAAGCTTTTATTTATTTTAAATCAAAACAACTATTTTTATTTCAAGTTGTCTAAGTAACCCTTATCAGCTTTTCTGATGAAGAAGTGAAAAATATTTATCTCCTGTATTTTCATTGAACAAAGGAGTCCTTATTTTTCAAATACTATCTGAATCATTCCCTTCCTTTTCTCATTAAGTAATACTTGTATAGTATTTATTTCTATTACTATATATAAGAAATCACAGGAAATCTAAATGAGCAAAATGTGATTTTCTTCTTTCCTCTCTTAATACAAAAAAACACCATAGAGAGCTATGAGATACCTTTTGAAAACTTCATATTAGAATTTTTTTAATAATGAATTTGTAGTTATATGAATGATACTTTTGAAGGACTGTATCTTTTACATTATTTGCAACACCACGGAATTATGAAATCTCCATTTACTTCTTGAGCTGGGTGACTTCAGCATTTCAAATATGTGTTACTATCATCTTAAATACAGAAGAAGCCATGTAGACAGCTCAAGAAATCCTAAGACATTAGGATTTTCCCTGCACCAGGAAGCATCTGTATAATCAAACACCAGCAACCTGAAAAGGGTCAGGTCTTGCCTGTCAGATGTCCCTAAAGAGAGTGCATACAGACTGACTCCTAAAATCAAACCACTGAATGAAGAAGTGTTACTCGGACAGGTCAAATACTTGATAGGGACCAGACTCCCAATTTAGTTTTTCATTTGTTATGATTCCAGTGCTTGGAGTCCTGCCCTGGTGTTGTTTCCCGCACGGCATCCTGGTTGATAAACTGGATAAATATGGGTTTGATGGATGAACCACTCACTGGATAAGGAACTGGGTGGATGGCCGCACTCAGAGAGTGGCGGTCAACAGCTCAATGTCTGAATGGAGACCAGTGACGAATGGTGTTCCTCAGGGATCGGTAGTGGGACCAGTGCTGTTTAACATCTTTGTCAGTGACATGGACAGTGGGATCGAGTGCACCCTCAGCAAGTTTGCAGATGATGCCAAGCTGTGTGGTGCAGTCGACACACCAGAGGGAAGGGATGCCATCCAGAGGGACCTGGACAAGCTTGAGAGGTGGGCGCATGCCAACCTCATAAAATTCAGCAAAGCCAAGTGCAAGGTCCTGCACCTGGGACGGAGCAATCCCAAGTACACATACAGGCTGGGCGGAGANGCTTTTTACAAGGATAGATAATGACAGGACAAGGGGTAATGGTTATAAACTGAAAGAGGGTAGATTTAGACTGGATATAAGGAAGAAATGCTTCCCTGTGAGGGTGGTGAGACACTGGAACAGGTTGCCCAGAGAAGTCGTTGATGCCCCCTCCCTGGAAGTATTCAAAGCCAGGCTGGATGGGGCTTTGAGCAACCTGGTCTAGTGAGCGGTGTCCTTGCCCATGGCAGGGGGGTTGGAACAAGATGATCTCTAAGGTCCCTTCCAACCTGAACCATTCTATGATTCTATTCTATGAAGATACATATAGTCAAAAATATCTCTGCACTTTCAGAAGAAGAGCAAGACTTTGTCAGAGAAATTCCTTTCCAAAATCCAGGAGAAGCTAAAACCTAGTCTCTCATAGTGACAATTTGCAGGTGGATAAGAAATCAATTTCTAGTCTCTGAATTTCAAAAGCATATATTAGAGTTTGTAATCCAGAGATGTCAACATATACTCCTTGATTCAGTTTCACTCCATTCTAAATATGCCTTTTCCACCTAGCCACATTTGTCTCCTCCCCAATGCCAAATAGATTTAATCAAGGTTTAAACTCAGGAGAAGTCTTTGGTAATATTTTCTTTTTTTTATTGTTGTTATTGTCTTGTTTTGGTTTGTTTGTTTGTTTATTTACTTGTTTGTTTTTAATGCATCTAAAAATCTTGTCTTCCCAGACAATGGGAGCAAACTTTTAATATGATTTTTTTCTGGTAAATCCCTCTAATGTTGTGATTTATGAAGAGCACTAGACTGTTCTCATGCACATTCTCATTCTAGGATATGCACAGACCCATTCTACCCTGACCCAGTTGTCTCTTCCTCTACTGCAGTGACAATTCTGTTTCTTCATAAGTAACTACTAAATTGCCTCATATTACTGGCACAACATTAAGGGAAATCTGTGCCAGTTCATGTTTCTACCCTGGGTTTGGAATTGCAGTGATTAGGGTGCTGTTTGATGAGCAACAGCATAGTTGTGCAGCGTTGCAGTTGGATCCTCCATCCTTTCCCACATATCTAAAATCAATATCATCATCATCATATGGTAACTCTTGCCTTTAGGGGGAAAATAAATAATAGGAACTACCAAATGCAGTGTATCATAGAATGCAAGAATGTCAGCCTGAAAGCCATAAGATGAATAATAATTGACTGATAATGTCTATAGAATAAGCTATTAAATCCATTCTAGTGATCCAGTTAAAGGTGACTCAAGAGTATTAATCGTGTTTGTTTCATTATTGTCAATAACAGACAAAACCTTTCTTAGCAGTGGTTCTGTAGTAAAATGACTTTCTCTTATGAATTTAAGTATTTAAGCCAGTAGAAAAGTTTATTTAATACAAAAAAACATATTGTAGTACTAAAAAGTTTACTAAAAGAGTAGTTAATTATTACATTACTCCCCTGAATCATTTTTTGAGATTTTTTCTATATTCTCTGCTGTGTAGTTCCCACATCCACTATTATATTGATTTTGAAGATTGATTGGAAAAAAAAAATTAAAAGTTATTTGCTTTGGCTAAGATGATGCACATCTACACTGTCATATGGCACAGTGTACTCTTCAGTAAACCCACATATGCATTTAACGGTGACTGCAGAGAATATTAGAAAAATTATTGTATGGAACAATATACTTCTTTGAAATGGCTTCTCTATTCTTTAATTCTTTAAACAAGATTGTGTGCTTTTATAAAGAGAGGTGAACACAGAGATTCCCAGTCAAAGTTTGTGAAGTCTAAACAGCTGGATGCATTTTCAGTTCCTAAATGACATTAAAAGCTATGAATTTCTTCATGTAGCTGACCAATGAAAAACACTTTATCTGTGGTATGCCAGGGAGAATTTGCAAATCTGGTCACCCCCTCTCCCTTCATGGGCAGGATGTGACATCTCAAATTGGTGTAGTCAGCAGACTGCCCTCAGTGTTGGAAAGTCCAGAGGCTACCTCTCAGTAATGTGCCAGGGAGGCTATAAGCTGGGAGAGGTATGAAAATAGGCAAGTCATGGCTGCCCATGAAATGTTGGTGCTTAGCTACTTCCCTGTTACTGAGTAGTTGAAAAAGTATAATGTAAGCCCTTATCCACTGGCAATGATTTGGACTCAGAACAACTGGTATGACCCTAATGCTGTAGTGGAAAGAATTACAACACTTGCTAAGGAGTAGAGAATGTGTCTGGGAAAAGGAAAAGCCAACATGTGTGTTGTATTAGGAGTGGCACTGGTGGCAGCTCAGAAAGACAGACGAAAAGAAGGGGAAATAAATAGGTCCCTAAAGGACTTAGTGAAAATGTTATAGGATCAATTGGATGCAGAATCTAAGACCAGTGAGTGTGTTTACATGGCTTTGTCTGATGCACTACACTGGGAAAAAAAAAATCTGTAGAGTAAATTAGAAGAAAAGGAACATGAGATAAACCTTGACTTAGTCTCAGAAAGTGACTCCAGATTTTCCAGTCTGGTTAAATCAGTTGATAAACAGAAGGTGGTTTTGGAACCACTCTACCTGATTAAGGAGTTAGAAATGAGTGGGGAGATATTTTACCCAGAGAATGAGGAGGCAGTAATGAGGCCATTGATTAAAAGCAGAGACCATCAATAGCAGCCAAGATGGAGGGGCCAAGTTGTGTGGTTACCTGAAAGGTGCTGTACATGGCAGCCCAGATGTCAAAAATCCAGGAGAAATATAACAGGCTAGCTCAAGAAACAGAGTTGGAATATGTATGGAGGGTATCTCTGGCTGGCAGAGATCAAATTTTGCTATCAGAAGATGAGGATAAGGATACTGGGGGCCTGGAGTTTTCTTAACTGCCAATGATCCAGCAAGGCGTATTTTGATTTCTTTTAAAGTTGTATAGTTTAGCTGCACAGTGTAGATAGATGCAATTGTAAATTGCTAATACTTTTAAGATAATTGTAGTACAGAGATTCTCACTAAAATTGATGACTGCATTTGGACCTTGAGTGTCAGTTTCATGTCAATCTAACTGGGAGGATTTGCAAATCTGGTCTACCTCTCTCCCTTCATGGGCAGGATGTGAGACTTAAGAAAGCTCTTTCTTATACAAATCTTTTTGATGAGTTCTAAGGTGGTAAGAAATGTGGATACTAACAAACTGTGCATGATATCTACTAAAAAAATCCCAGCAGCTTATCTAGAATTGTAGGAATTTGAGAACTTTCACACAGTGAATTTCTCTTCTGATATGTAATTTTTTAATTAAGATATCCCTAAAACATTTGGATATAATTTTATTTAATTTGATTTACTGAGAGACAAGTAGACTGTACTGAAGACTCTTAAACTTGACTTGTTAAAATAGTGTTTCATTTACATTTTCATAAATAATCAGTGCCAGTCAAAACTAGAATATGAACAGTCTACTTAAATTGAAAGGAAATAGATGAAGTTGTGGGAAAAGTAATAGGAAATGTTTGCAGATTTCATTTGTACTTGGTAATGATTTACTAAACTCCAGGCTTATTTAGGGATTTTCTGGAAGATGATCATCTAGGGGGAAAAAAAACCAACAAAACCACAACACTAAACAGTTGACTTGGTGTCTTGGCTTTGCTCAGATAAAGCTTAGTATTTTCATTGTAAACCTGTCTTGAGTTTAAAGTGGATTCAATGTTATTTAACAAATAGCTAGTGCTTTTGTTTCCACTGAGATAAAAAGTCAAAATGAAATGGTGTGTGCCTACAGCCTCTTTGGTTGACTGCAAAGTTTGGAAATCCTAGAAGCTGTGCTCTATTTGCTGTCTACAAACGTCAGTTCGAAGAAACAGTACTTTCAAGTATTGGAAAAAGAAGTTTGCTAGCCTTGTAACAGTGCTAGTGGAAACAAGACAGATGGTAGAGGAAACGCCAAAAATCTAAAGGAATGATATATTGATATAATTTACTATGTGTTCACATATTTCAAAAAAAATCTGATATACATACGTATACAGACATAAGGTACTTCTTAGTGAACTCTCTGCAGAGTTTACTTCCGTTCTCTCGTTTACTCAGGGGTATCACAAAAACTAAATTTCCATATTTAAATAAGCTTGGTCAGAAAACATATAAGATTGCATTCGTAGACTTGTGGTGACTTTGCTGGAGTGAATGAGCTTTTGGGGGGATCTTGGCTGGGATCTTAAGGTTTTACTAAGCCACTTTGTGTTTTTAATCCCCCTGGTGAGGAGATTTGATTTCCAAGATGGAATGTCAATTCTCTCATGAAAATAAATGTTCTGTGGATCAATTGGTAGGCTATGGATATAAGCTTATATGATGCAAAAAGTACTGCCTGGTATATAGCACTGCGGTGCAAAGGGCTGATAAGCAGCCCTCAGTATGCTGGAAAAATAGAAGCAGCTTTCACTCTAAGCATTGCTAAGGAGACAACTTCTCTTTCTGAATTCTCCAGTTTCATTCTCCTTGTTCATTTCTGAACATAGTTTTGTCTTACTGAGAAACGCAGGCAATGTGAGTCAGGATACGTTTTCTGTCCTTGTAAAGAAATGACATGAGACAGCTTGCGTCTAGATGGCATAGCTTTCCTAACCCAAACTGGGTGGCTGCATCCAAATTGTCTACAGGGAGCAGCACCTGGCATCTGCGCTCCACTGAATTCTCCTTTGGAGAATGCTACTTGACTACTTCTAAGGAAAACCGTTCTGGGATACATTTTCCTTCTAGAAACATTGAAAATCTATAGTTTTGTTTTGCAACTCTAGCTAAGCAGTAGGTTTTTGTGTCGTCACATAGTGCTTTAGTAACCGGTAGAATTTGAAGTTCCTGTCTTCACAAGGAGACCTCTTATAAGCTGTTCATCTCATTTTGTAAGTTCCCAGCAACCACACGAGATGTTATTGTAGTTGCCTCAGTCTGTCATATTAAAATCTAGCCTTCTGAGCACTGCAATGCTTTACTACAAGATTTTTTTGGAACAGCATATAATATTTAATTGAAATATAATAGCCAGTGGTATGAAGTAAGTTAATTTCTTTATATACAATCTGTTTTGAATTTGTCAGCTATAGATGTATTCCATATGGATGTAGGCCCAGAATTCTATGCTGCTGATTTACACTATTTGCTGCTGATTTCTTTAGAAAACTCCCACTGTGTTCATGGAGAAGAAGGAGGGCAGAGGAGGTGACAGTATTAGCAGTATATTTAGTTTTTTCCAGGTTTGTAGTTGGGATAAGGGTCATAACACACAATTTGTGATGCTTCTCTCATTCCCAGTCTTACTGGAGTATCTGAGCAAACCTTACAATCACTAGACAGACATTGACCTAATCAATAAGAAACTAATTTTCAGGACATGCACTTGGCCAGGGTCACAGTTATCATGTCCATGAAACTGTATTGTTTCATAGAGACTCTGCTTTACTGGTCTATTTCCTTCTTCTACACTGGATGCTTCTGAATAGCCACTTTTACTTTTGTAAGAGACTGTTTTGGAATCTTTTGTCTCAAAGTTTGCTGTGAGAACTCTCTTGTCTCAAAGTTTGC
>WBMW01003121.1:0-48950 GCA_013396635.1 Penelope pileata | reverse complement strand
CCTGCGCTCTCACTCCCTCGCTCCCACACGGTCCTGAAGACATTCCTGGTCTGCTAGAACGGCGTGGGATCCATGGTGGTGACTGTCCCCGCTTTCTATATGTAACCCTTGCTCTTACTTCCTATCTTTTCCTATTGCCTGCCTCCCCATCCCCGTCTCCCTCACTGGCCAGAATTCCCATTAAACTGGTCAGACAACATTTGACCTCGTTTGTGTCTTAATCTCACTCCGGGTATGTTACAGAATCTCCCCTCACTCCGATAATCGGAGCGGGACAACTTTGAGGGTGCAGGTCAGTTTGGTTCTAATCTTTATCATAACCTCAATTAAAAATATAAAAGAAAAAAAGATTTATGAAGCCTCTAGCTGCCCAGTAAAACAAGTAAACAAATGACTGGTTGGGGATATGAAAGTTGAGAGTAGTAATAGGATGAGGGGCAGCAGGCACAAACTGGAACGCGAAGTTACATCTGAACATGAGGAAAAACTTCTTTACTTTGTGGGTGACAGACCACCCAAAGAAGCTGCCCAAAAAGATTGTGGAGTCTCTTTCTCTGGAGATATTCAAGATCTGCTTGTGAAATGAACCATTTTTTCCTAGTCAAATTGGTTTTTCTAAAAAAATATACCAGAAACATGCAGAGAAGATTAATTGAATCACGAAAACAACATTTGTGAAAGTGGTAACAGAAGGGTGTGTGTGACAAAAAATAAAACTTATTTGGATAAATTAAGTAATGCTTTTCTGCTATTTCTTCTAATACAATACCGTAGGATCAGAAGAAACAATCAAGAAGACATTTTGCAAAAGCAAATAAATAAATAACATTTATTGGCCAACACATTTCTATATTGTAAAATTCATGACCACGGAATTCTTTGTATTCCAAAAGTTCAAAGAAATTATATTTAAAAGTAATCAGACAAGGAGAAATACATAAAGGTCTGTTAAAATCTCAGTAGAAGCTGTGGTTTAGGAGCTCTTTTTAAGCTGTATATTGTGCAAAACTGGGAGATGCATATTTGGAATACGTAGGGAAATTATCACTTACCATATGCTTTCTGCCTAAATACTTCCAATTAGCCATGGGCAAAGACAGGATGCTGATCTCATCTGCCACTGTATCTCAGCGTATACATCCTTATATTGTCTCAGTACCCAGGAAATACCTCCCTCCCACATGTAAGTGAACCTCAGCATTCTGCAGCCTCAGCTTAAAATCCAATTTTAACAATTCCAAGCTACTATTGAAATTCAGTTTGATTTCTTCACGAATATCCCTGTAGCATTTCTGAAGTGCCCATACAGTTTACAGTTTTCTAGCAGATAGTAGATGAATTGAACAATTGGAGAATGTTTTAAGAGGAAAGAACACTTGATGTTACTATTTCCCAACAAATACACTGAAAGACATCTTGCACTGTTGCATCTCTCATTGGAACAGTCAGCCTTCAGATGCTTCTTATTACATTTTTTCTCCCCTACTTTTGATTAAATGTGAGGTTGAAAGTGACTCCTCACTACCTAAGGCACTTGAGGGAGATGGAAGTTCATTAGTAAGTGAACACAACAAAAAGGGAAAGGGCCATAAAGATACCAAAAATTTTGAAATGATAAGGTTGCTCCAGGAACTTGCTTTATACTGGCATCAGATTGGTGCAAACAGACATCAAGGAGCAAACCCAAATCCAAGTGTTCAAAAAGAGTCTTATCTCCATGCTTTGATATATTTTGGGTGTATGCTTTACTTTAGGCCTCTCTTTGCCTCTAAACTGTATGCTCTAATTTAGAATAAAAGATAAAAAAAAAAAAAAGAAATAGAATTATTCTGGCCCATTCAGACAGTCTGTCTACAGTTTGCAATACATAGAATTTGTCTTTAAATGAGTTTCAGTATTTATACTTTCAGTACAGGCATTTCTTACATATTACTATATATAGTGTTTGAATATTGATCTCAAAGCTGGGTAGAATTGTTATCAGACTGGAATGAGGATGAGAAGTTCAAAGCAGAGGAAAGATAGGACTTGGAACAGCACTTGCTAGGCCTGGATCCCATGTCTGCCAATCATTTTAAATGCATGTAGATTATGTCTGTCTTTCAGGAAACATGGGCAGTACTTTTTTTCCCTTAATCTATTTAATTGGAAAACGTGATATACAGTAGAGACAGATTTTCAGCATGATGTACAAACTATGTAGCTCATTCCTTGCTTTTCCACTAATAACAATATAAATGTTAACACTTTATAAAAGAATGCTTAAATCAGAAACTAGATTGTGTGTCCTAATAAACAAGTTTTGATTGGCTTGTTTTTTTCATATAAATACGAAATATTTAATATGACATATTAAAAATTTAGCATGAAGGTATCTATATCAGCCCTGTAAATATGTAGTTTAAATGCTAAAATCTCTACGCTTTTTTAAAAAATGCTGTTTGAATGGGCTTTACATTCACTTAATGAACAGTGTTTGAAAACAAATGATTGCAATGAAATTATCTTTGTGTACCTGAAATTGTTACATAAAACTGATATTTTTACTTCAGTAGTGTTCTCATTCTATTTTTATTAAAGTGAAATCAGTAAGTCAGAACTCTTATAAATCTCCCAGTCTTGTAACTTGGAACTATTCAGTTCCCACATCAGGAAATAAATCTCTGAATGTGTAAAAAAATTGTGTTCTGTTTTCTTACCTATCAAGATAATAGTCCTTTCTGAATTTTTTCTTCTTTATCAGTAACTTTTTTGCAGTATAAACTGTCCTAATTATATGGGACCTAACCAAGTAGGTCCAATTCCCTTGTTCCAATCTGCATGTCCGAGACAACTTGAAATGATTCAGATACTTTCGTACGTTTTAATGTTTTAATGAATGGAGAATTAATGAATAAAGTAATTTGTCTGTTATTGCTGTTGAAAGGACAAGATGAAGGTCATAATAACATTCAAAGAAGCTAACTCAGACTTCTACAGACAAGTCACTAACTTTGGATGTATCTCCCTTACTAATAAGTAGGTCTGTCTTTACAACTTGTGTTTTTTAATGAAAAACAAAATAACAAAAAATTGCAAACATCTCTCAGTTTTAGGATGAAATAAAACTTCCCAGTAAAATTTCCTAGAGAAGACCATGAAACACATACTGGGATATGACAGCCCAAATTTTAGTATACTACAAATAAGCATTAAAGCAGAGCTCCCGTAAGAAAATATAAAACTCCAGCTGCATAAATCATTGTGTTTTGTAACTAATATCAGGAAAGTAATTGTACATATGTCTGATTTTCAGTGATGTTGGCATGCCATATTGTATTTTTCAATATACTTTGATTAATAGAACAAAGATAAATGCCATTTACTGAACAAGGTAAGTTAAAACTTTTAGTTTGCTCTTCACTATGCCAGATACAGATATGTAGAGCATTCAGTAGTTAGTTAATTCAATTGACTTAAAAGAATCAAGAATTTAGATCAAAGGTGGAAAAATACCTCTAGAATTGTGATAATGATAAAGAATATTATTAAGCTTTAAATGTGCTTGAATTAAATTGGTCATGCTGGTCATAATTTTCACAAGGTAACAAAAAGAAGGATATAATTTAATTCAAAGGATTAATAGTTACTACAGACTACAAAATAGAAGCTTTATTAAGTAATTGAACACATTTAAGGAAATCAATATAGCACTGTCTTGCCATGTAGCTATGAATTATTTTGAAGTTCTTTAGAAATTTATGAAAATTGACAGAATAGGTTTTTGAATTGTAAACATGAGAACAAATTCATTTAATATCATAGAATCATAGAATGGCCTGGGTGGGAAGGGACCTCAAGGATCATCAAGTTCCAATCCCCCTGCAGCAGGCAGGGCCACCAACCTCCAGATCTGGTACTAGATCAGGGTTGCCCAGGGCCCCGTCCAACCTGGCCGTGGATGCCCCGTCCCTGGTGGCATCACCTCTAAGGACAGGGGATCCACAACCTCTCTGGCAGCCTGTTCCAGCACTTCACCACCCTCTCGGTAAAGAACTTCTCCCGACATCTAATCTAAATCTACCCTCCTTTAGCTTAAAACTATTCCCCCTTGTCCTATGAATGTCTACCCTTGTAAAAAGCTGTTTTCCCTCCTGTTTATAATCTCTCTTTAAATACTGGAAGACTGAAATGAGGTCTCCCTTCAGCCTTCTCTTCTCCAGGCTGAACAAGCCCAGCTCCCTCAGCCTGTCCTCGCAGGGGAGGTGCTCCAGCCCTCTGATCATCTTTGTGGCCCTCCTCTGGACCCTCTCCAACAGCTCCTCGTCTTTCCTGTACTGGGGGCCCCAGACCTGGGCACAGTACTCCAGATGGGGCCTCACGATGGCAGAGTAGAGAGGAACAATCATCTCCCTCTCTCTGCTGGCCATTTTAAACTTTAATGACAGTTTTTTAAGTTGAAGCATTCAAAAATGGCTACTGAAAATCTACCAAAGATGTCTCTTTAAAGAGCATTGTGTGTCTCTGAAGTGTGGTGTTGCTCACGGTAGAATGACTGGAGTAAAAAGGGATATGACCACAGCTTATGAACTAGCAAAAGGTAAACTGGTGCTCTTAAATTTATTTTCATATAGCAGGAACAAAGACATGTCCGGTAAAATTGATACTCAACACAGCACTGCTAAAATGCAATAGATTAAATAAGATGCAGAGAAATCCCATAGAAAGCAACGTCACAACTGTTAAAACCAAAGTTTTAACCATCTTCAAAAAGAGCTGACATTTAGAGGCAGGCATTTACAAAATGAGAGCTTTTACCTATCCATAGCAGAATTTAAAGATGCTACAACTTTTGTGGTTAATGACAGAAAGGAGCTGCTTTAGCTGGCTGAAACCTCAGTCACTCTGGAAACATGTAACTTCTCCTAATTCTAGAGGATTTCGTATTTACGTACTCAGAAAGAGGGACTCTGATATCTACTATAGAAACGTTGTTATTGAGAAATGTTAAAGAAAATATAATGTAGATCAAATTACTGGAAGCATTAATACAATCCTCTAACATTCCACGTATATTTAAAATTCCTTAGACAGCATTTTACTTCTATTTTGTTTTGTGAGGAGCACTAACTGGTAATGTTTCAATAATTATTAGCAGCAGAAACATTTGCTCTTGGGAACTGAGTTGTTCCTTTTAAATAGTAAATCTAAGCATGAGACAAAAGAATTAGTGACATGAAGCTAAACCAATAAATGAATGAATGAAGAAGCCATGGACACCATCAGGTACATCATTGTAACAAACAGCTAGTTAATCTATAGTCAGTTCTTTGCTATCAACAAAACCTTTGTACTTAGGCACTGCAATTTTTCATCCAAGTACATACTTGTGTATTCCTGAAACAGAACAGATAAGCAATCATACTCAAAGAGGCAGGATGGAAAACAGGCGCATAATTTTCTGACACTGTTGGTCATTGACCTCCTATCCCTGCTAATAAGGTAACAGTAAGAATTCAAAATGCTTTATGAAGGTCTTTGTGGAATGAAGAGAGGAAAATAAAAGTTTTCTAATCCCCAGAACAACCAATCTGACATTAATAACAAACACAGAGCAAAGGGCTTAAATATGAATCCTACATGTCCTGTTTTTTCTTTTTTTCCTGTTTTTTTTTTCCTTAAATCAAAATTCTAATATAAATGTAAGGAATAATCCTGAAATTTTCACTGAATCCATTCCACTTTCACAAAAAAAAACTGGTAAGAGTTAATTGAGAATGTTATGAGTAAAAGCCATAACGCTTTTTGTCTTCTTTTGTTTCTTTTTTAATCATCTCTAATCTTAATGGTGCTTTGCCATAAACGAAGCTTGAAATAAAGATGAACATAAAATAACCAATTTGTGATCTTCACAAATTGTCATATTGTCACAATAAGTATTAACTGTAATCATTGAAGTGTAAGTTTTGCATGGCACATCAAGTCTATATATTTCACAGGAGATAGCACTGTTTCTCATCCTAGTTTTATGCAAGACTCTATACAAGTTCAAGATCATTGACTTTGCTGGATTTTCTCCAAGTTTACACCAATACATATGAGAACAAGCAAGACTGATAGCCAAAAATAAATATTTGTGTGTTTCAAATACAAATATTTTTAATGCATATTACATATATATCTAAACAGTTCCAAGATAGGTTAGCATTTGTTTAAAAAAGAAATATTTAGAGTATGCATTAATTTGAAGAATTCCATATAATACTGCTGCAGCAGCAAAAAATAAAATTCCAGGTACTGCATTATGTTTACAATTTAAAAAGTATAAATTAGAAATAATTTAAATGCTAGACATTTCTATTCCAGGTTGACAGTTAACTGTGCCTTGAAACACTTCTTTGTAGCGTAGTTTTAAAGTAATTCCTAACAGATTGCAAGTAGGAGAGAAATAAAGAGGTGCAGCACTTTAAATAAGCAGTCCCAGCAGGTGGGATTTACATGCACTTGCAATTCTTTTCACTGTGGAAACACACCAAAATATATTATATTATACGTAAGAGTGGGTTTTTTTTGTTCGTTTTGTACAAGTAGTACATACGTCAGTGCAAAGGACATAGTTTTAATAATTTCAGAAAAAGTGTGATAATGTTCATCTATTTAATAAAATCCTGTATAAAGATAGTTTACAAAGGACCCAAAGCTTTGGATGTTTAGTATGAAGGGTATCAATGTTTTCTGAATTATTCTAGTGACTCTTTAGATATCCTTATTTCACTGATTCTTGATCTTAGAGGATTCCCAAGGATTCAACAAATGAGCTGATGTTTTACATTTGTGCCTGTGTGTTTTGGAGTAGAGCTGCTGCAGATTATGCGTTATATAATTAGAAATAGATAATATCTGAATAAGAACATCTCATATTTCTCTCATTTCTTGTGAAAGGGGCCATGTAGCCTTAATGCTTGAGCAGTTATTTCAGGGTTTTCCTTTTCTTTAATTCCATAGGTTATGTGGGCCGTAGTAAATTAAACAGTGCTAAGTCAATGGCTCAGGGTATGAATTTAATCCTTTGTTTTACAATATTGTTAAAAAGCTGCCTGGTTCAGTTTTGTCTTGACACATTCGTAATTTTTTACACAATTCCCACGCACAGCTCTGGGGTTAGCACTAGCCAGGCGTCATGCCCTATAGGCAGTTTCCCTGCTTTGGAGGATTAGGGGATATTCTGTGTTAGCAATTCAAACAGAACACGTAGTTGACCTAAGGAGCAGAGAACAAAACATCTTGCTGGTAGAGATTTTGCTGCGATGCTCACCCTGCTTTGAAAAATATCATAACCCAGACACCCACCTCGGCATTGCCATATGGAAACATGCTCTCCTGTGCACTAAATGTTGATTCTTCCTGTTGGGAAAGATTATCAAAATTTCTGTGTCCTAGAACTAAAACAGGAATTTTGGGTAAATAACATCACAAATTGCAGAAGCAGAAATACAATTCAAGTNTCACCGTCCCTGGCGCTGTTCAAGAAGCGTCTAGACGAAGTGCTAAGGGATATGATTTAGTAGCTTAGTGAGTAGGGATGGTGATAGGAGGACGATTGGACTAGATGATCTTGTAGGTCCTTTCCAACCTAGTGTTTCTATGATTCTATGATTACTGAACAACCATGATCAATTTCCAGACATCCTTCTGTTAGAATTTTAAAGCCATTCATTTGTTAAAATCATTATAGTCATTATTTTTGCAAATGAATTACATTGGCATGTATAGACACTTTAAGTAAGACAGTTATGTGTGATTGTTTCATATTCCCTCATAACTAGCTCTTTTGCCACCTTTGCTTCCATTCTCAATGAGGCTGTAGACTAAACTGCCTGCTTTATCCCCTGCCAGATAAATTCAGGTAGGTGGAATACAATTATGCTGATCTGAATTTGGCCCAGACAGCAGAGTTAACATTTCCTGATGGGATTTTTTCCTCTGTAACAATGCAGTAATCTCTCATTAGATGTATTGGCAATATCTACATCTTCGACATGGAGAATGGATGTGCACTGAAGCACAAAACAAATGCTTCATAGGGATAAATAAGTAAATTAGAAACGCTAAATTGTCTCAATGGAGCAGATTCCCAGGGCTGCTTCATTAAAATTGTGCCATCTAAAAAATATTTTTACAAAAAGCCAACAACTCAAAACACTCATATACATTATTAAAAACTATCACACAGCTGAATAATTTATAACAAAACAGTGTAACTAAAGAGGTTTAACAATTCAATTTGCTTTATCCTTCTCTTCTTTCCTCAGTCCTCTAATGATTGTCTCAGGGAGATTTTCCTCTTGCAAAAATTTTCTGTCTTCTACTAAGACATTAGAAACTTGAATATTTTCATACCTAATTTTGTTGAGGTTACCCAGTACTTCCAAAATAGATGGTTCAGCAACCTGGACTGCTATGTTCTTTAATTTTAGTTTCTAATATGAATTAGTTTCAGCATTCTGGATGTAGTACACTGACTTTTTTTTAAATCATATTTTTTAGACGTGTTTTAGTGAGACCGTGATGTCTGCTCTTAAAATAAGCAACTTACAAAAAAATTGTATGCACGTGCATTGGACTTATCCTTCTAGTGACAATTCATATATAGAATCTTTCCTTGTGTTCCATTGTTTGTAATCAAAAAGTGTCAACAGATAAGCTGCAATGTGAAATACCTTTTTTCCCTCATGCCCTCCTGGGTCTTTCTTGATCTTCCCTGATGCAGCAGATTAGCCCCTGGGCGTCATTTTTGAGTGAACTGTCATCTGTTTCTCATGGAGCAGATGCTAGTGTTAGATGATAGATGATAGTTCACTCCTGACAAAGCTCATAAAGGTGGTGTGGAAGTTCTCACACCCAGACTGAAGCCATTTATCTATATTTCATCATACAATTTCAGCATGTCTTTTACAGCTCTCTCAGTCACATAACCTCATGATGTACCCTAATACATGCAACTTGTACCAATTTTACTGTAGTATAAAAACGTCATTCTGGTAGTTTGTGACAGCTCACACAGGATTTCAGGCCTTGAGACTAAAAAATCATAGAAAATTCAGCCATTAATTCTTTTGAACTGATGTCATGTATTGTACGTAAAGTACATCTATATTAGATATAAAATAAAAATATGTAAAAATACATTATTGTCCTACTTTTGGCTGGGATAGTTAACCTAGTAAGTGGTATGATGATGTGTTTTGAATTTAGTATGAGAATAATGTTGACAACGCACAGATATTTTACCTATTACTGAGCAGTATTTATACAGAACCAAGGACTTCTCAGCTTCTCTCACTGTCCTGACAGCAAGGATCCAGGCATGCACCAGAAGCTGAGAGGAGATATCCAGTGCAGCTGACCTGGGCTGGCCAAATGGATATTTTATACCATATGAATTCTCTTGTTCATGCTGAACAATAAAAATGGTGGCATTGACCAGAGAGAGGGCAGCCACTGCTTAGGTGCTGGCCGAGCATCAGCAACAGGTGGTGAGCAATTGCACTGTGCATCACTCATTTTGTACATACTTCATAATATTATTATTATCAAAAATATTGTTATAATTTTTCCCTTCCTTTTCGGTCCTACTAAACTGTCTTTATCTCCATGAGTTTTACTTTTCTTTTTACCTTATTTTTCTGGTTTTCTCCCCCATCCCATTGAAGAGGGGATGAGCTAACAGCTGTGTGGTGATTAGTTGCCTGCAGGCTAAAACATGAGAATTATAAAAAGAAAAAAAGCAATTACGTTAGTTGTATTGTACTACTAAACACAACTGCCTGAACAATGCAGAACAATCATGCCCATACTGCTCAAGTCAAACACCCTTTAAACCATGCATCAGACAACAACGCATTCAAAGTGACTCTGAATTGTACTACAAGCAATATTTTGAAACAGAAGTTCTTTCTGTCCTCTAGCCTAGTTCTTAGCAGCTTTGTTTTAATATAATGTTTACCTTATTTGTGACTGAATAATCTTTGACCTACTAACACATACTTGGAAAGGTCATGATGGTAAGAACTTGAAAGAACTGGGGAAAGATGAACTCTGGTGTCTGCTAGCTCTTTCCTTGTAGGAATGTTCGTTCTAGAGGAGGCCAATTCTGAAGGAAGCCTGAACATTGCTTTTGAATTTAGCTCTTCCCACTGTCTGAAGATCAACAGTTAGCTGAACTCACCAATAAAATCTGTCTTTGGCACAAATCTGAGTGTGTTTGCAGCTTTAAATTACCAGTTTTAAGTATGAATTGAATAAAAGAAAGCTAACAAGATTGAGATTTTTGACAGAGCATGAGTAATGTTCTATTCTAGACCCACAGATCCCAACGTCTGTAGATAATACTGGTTTTGTGTGCCTTCATATAGTAAAGAAGTAAAGAAATATCACTACAGACTTGCAATACTGTTTATCTCTTGTCAGGTATGCATTCATAAATATGCATTCTATAATTACCTTTCAAGTAAGTTCTGTCAGAAATGCCATGAAGAATATATTTGGGGATTTCAAGTGTCTGCACATTCAACTACAGGCTATCTTTAAAGTTTTTACACCTGTGGTGAAAGAAATCAGATGTAATCTCCTATTAGCAGAAACTAAAACAATCTCTGAGTACCGTGGCAACGTTTTTGGCAAACATTGTTATAGTGTTAACAATTAAAACACTGGATATTATACTAAAAATCCTTGTGGTCTTATAACTCCAAGACAAAATTATTGCCTACAGGACAGTGTCTCTGCCAATATACATACTTATTTTAAATTCCTGTGGCTATTCAGTTCACAAGAATGTTTTTTTTGACCAAGTTACATGAAATAATTGCTCTGTCTTTATCTTTTGGGGAACAATCATTATTACAATGATTACCAGAAAATTAAAACCATATTTTAATATAATTACATCAAATCATTTTAAACACTATGAAAAATGTATTTTTAAACACTCTAATATAAAGATCAGTAAATTAGTTACATCTGACCCTAGTTACATAAATGACCCTTGCTAATCAGTAGCTGCTAATTTACCTACTCAAAAAGATGTGAGAAGTTTAAATATCACTGGGAAATTATAGTAAGTTTAAGGATCTAACTCAAAAATTCTTGGGCTGCTATGCTTACAAAACATGTGACTAACCTGGCAACAACCATGTTGGGACTACAGAATTCAAAGAAAATTGTTTGCATAATGAAATATATATAAATATATATTAAATTTACAAATATTTTTTCTGTCTTCAGATTCACAAAAATCTAAATATTTCCGTGGTAACTTTGATATGTAAGCTTGCCAGGAGATATCAGAAAAAGAGTCCCAAAGCAACCTCTTATCTTGGACCTGAAACAACAGGAAAAGTATGTTACTGTTTTCATATGTGCAGGGTCAACACATGAGTTTGCATTCTGTCTGACGTATATGCCCTGCAGGTATCAAGCCAGATCATTTGGCAATCTTCAGGCTCATTCAGGGACCAGTATGTACCAGGGACCATTTCTACTGGGAAGTTTGGAGAAGATCATTCTGTATTGGAGAGAAAAGAAGATTTTGCGACTATGGAAGCAAACCATATAATTCTATCCCAATTTTCCCCTGAGCCAGCAATGAAATATTATAGTCTGTTATAGACCGCACTGTACATGTTTTAGAGATGAAGGTGAAAAAGCAGTGATTTTCTAAGGCATATATCTGTGTGTCTGTGCTCCTTTCTGGCACAACAAACCCACTGAATCACCCTTGTTCCTCAAGAAAATTTTGTTTGCAGTTCCTGACAACTTCTATAGCAGAGGATGTGGTGAGCAATTGCTTTTCACAAAGCATATTTGGTCAACACACAGCCTTTGAAAATTTATTCACCAGGTTTTCTCTTTTTTTTTTATGTTCATCAACAGTTTTTGTTCATTCTCTTTTGTTGTTATTGCTTCCATGCTGGTGGTGGTGGTTGTTTTTTCTGATGCATATCAGTCTTCTCAAAAGGTATCAATGTCTAAACTTTATTATCAGATATTAAATCCCTTCCTCAGGAATCTTTCAGTTTCAAGTTGGAAAGCCTTTTTGTTATATAAGTAAAACTATTCTACTTCTCCCTATGTCCTTCTACTGAAATCATTCATATTGTTTAGTTAAATGTTCAAATAAAAGTTTATCTTGAGACTAGTACGAGTGAAGGAAGAATTCAGGTGAAATCTGGAAATGTAAAGACATTGTTATGATATATGTAACAATATCAGAACAAAATAATATTTTTTCACTGCACTGAACTCTAAATATAGGAGTTGTTACAATCTGTGCCTATATTAATTTTCAGCTGTCCACAAGTTTGCAAGAATTCACGTTTTTCATAGGTAAATGTATGTTAGCAGCTGAATCCAAGTTTACAGCCTTTCAGGGACATATGTCTTTATATAACAGTTTATGAATGCATTCCATTATATCCAGCATGGTTTAAAGTGATAGACAAACTGGTCTTCAAACTGGCAATGGAATCAACATCCATAAAATAACATATGAGATTAAATTGAGATATGACTGAACATAGATACTGAAGTTACAGTGTAAAATCTTCAGAAGCATTGCATCATCCCACAGATGTCCAAATTTTCATAAAGTTTTGTTTGCACTATATTTCTGTTTGTATGAGGACTCAGGACTGACAGCAACTGAACAAACATCTTGGAATTTATGAGTTCCAACTAAGATATTAAAATTAAATTTTCCTTTGATTGCGTAGACAATATAATTTAAGTGAAAGAGGACAATATCTAAAAAATGAGCAGCACTGTGTTCGATAGAAACCTAGGTCAGGCTTCTGCTTTTCTGTTCATGAACTTGTGAGAATAATATTTACCAAAGATGTGGAAATCTTCAGCCCAGTGCTCCCTCATTAGCTTTCAATTTTCCAGTAGAAAATGCTTCAAGATGGAAATTTCTAATAGAAGTTGTGCTGTCTTCAGTTCAAGGTTCACTGAGGCAGAGAAGAGCATCTCCCTCCTCTCTACAAGTAATTTGATAACTCACTTGACAAAAGGAGAGCTGATTTTCTGTTTTTGCTCTTATTATTTTATATTTTATAGTTAGACTATTAATTGCACATGCTTAGAATGTTCTTTGGTGGTTCTTAGAGAAAAAAAATGTTGAATGATTGTGTGATATACTTATCTACCTGCTGTTGAAGATTGGGCATCTGAGCTATAAAGGGAGCTTGTTCAGATTAGAGAAGACTGAGAGGTGGTCTGATCGATGTTTATAAATATCTAAAGCGCGGGAGGCAAATGGGCAGGGCCAGGCTCTTCTCAGTGGTATGCAGTGATAGAACAAGGGACAACGGCCATAAACTGGAACATAGGAAGTTCCACACAAGCATGCACAAGAAATTCTTTATGGTAAGGGTGACGGAGCACTGGAATAGGCTGCCCAGGGAGGCTGTGGAGTCTCCTTCTCCGGAGATATTCAAGACCCATCTGGATGCCTACCTGTGTGGCCTGCTCTAGGGAACCTGTTTTAGCCGGGGAGTTGGATTCAATGATCTCTAGAGGACCCTTCCAACTCCTGAAATTCTGTGATTCTGTGAAAAGAGTGTGCATAATTATAGTTACTACTTTATTTCCCTACTGATTGCATAGTCATGCTGCATTTTGTGAGTTTTAATTTTTGTTTTATGACTGAAAGAGGTAGCTTAGGTATGCATTTCAAAAATCAAAGCTTAAAAATGTGGATGACAAATTCCTGTGTACCTAAATTTCTTTGTAGGTTTAGCTCTGAAAGACTTCTCATCTTCAGATATTCTAAGAAAGACACTTGGGAGGGAACAAATAACTGATTACCTTCAGATAACTGCAGACCAGAGGTTAAAGTTCAGCCATCCTAAAATCCATATTTCTCCTTAGAAATATCTGTATAGAAAGAGAATTTGAAAATTAGACCATATGCCTAATTTTCAGATAATTAAAATTAGATGAGTCATATAATTGAATCTGAGCCATGATAGTATTGACAAGCAAATTGGAAATTGGTGCAGTTGACAAGCGAGAGGGAAGGGATGCTATCCAGAGGGACCTGGACAGGCTTGAGAGGTGGGCGCATGCCAACNGCCTACAGGAAAGCTGGGGAGGGGCTTTTTACAAGGATAGATAATGACAGAACAAGGGGTAATGGGTATAAACTGAAGGAGGATAGATTTAGACTAGATATAAGGAAGAAATTCTTCCCTGTGAGGGTGGTGAGACACTGGAACAGGTTGCCCAGAGAAGTCGTTGATGCCCCCTCCCTGGAAGTATTCAAGGCCAGGCTGGATGGGGCTTTGAGCAACCTGGTCTAGTGAGTGGTGTCCTTGCCCATGGCAGGGGGGTTGGAACAAGATGATCTCTAAGGTCGCTTCCAACCTGAACCATTCTATGATTCTATGAAATGCACTGCTTTATGCTCCCACTGTAGCTAATTCTGTCACAACATCCTTGTGTTGCGGTAGTGTAAAACGTGAATGTCTTGCCTCTCTCAGAGAATATTTTGTGCTGAAAAGAATCCTACTGACACATGAGCAATGAGATATCTCTGCCTAAAACATATCTTGAATCTCACAGAAGCTGGTGTTTCTTTCTTTTTAAATTTAGGCCTAGATACAGAGTCAACAAAATGCATAAAAATATTTGTTTTAAATTAGGGGAAGGTAATAGGTCTCATCAGTTCAGTGAAAAACTTACATTTTTCTTAATGTAATCCTATAAATGAGTAATCCAAAAGCTCCTTTTTTATTTTTTTTTTTTAAGTGTCCTATTATTTTGTGGATTTAGCTTTAAGAATTTACATTAGGAATTAAGGAATTATACCATTTTAATTGTATTTTTCTAATTCTTCTGTTCTGTTCATTGCGTCTGAACTGTTTTAAAGTCCTAAACTTGTCAGCAGGTTATAAATTAGAACACAAAATAAAATCACTAGGAAAAGGCAGCAGAGTGGATGAAGTGAAGGAAAAAAATGTGAAGAAAAATAAGTTTCCCTTCCTTCTTTTTTTTTACAAATCTTTTCTAATTGTTCATACAGTTGTTTTTACTATAAAGGTTGATGGAAATACGAACTACAATAAGGTTAGCAAGAAGGATTGAACAGTTTGGCACTGGGGAGAAACCAGATCTGTAATGCATTGAAATGTATATCATCTTCAAAAATATGTGTCACCCTCAAGCAGCACATCACTGAAATTGAAAACCACCCAAAAAATGTTGTGTTGAATCAATATGTATTTTTCTTGGTTAGTAAAGTATTTCAGTAGAATTGCTGCTAAATTCAAGAGGATTCCTTTTGGATTCAGAAAAGGTTGTCACAATTGTTCAGGCTTTGATCTCTGAGGATCAGAGATGATAGCAGAGTCAAGCCCGGTCTGGAATTGGCTGTTCCACCATCAGTGAAAAAACAAGTTGTTAAAGGAAGCACTAAACATTCTGTAACAGTTTAAAGTATCTAAAAGCTTATGAGTTTTTAAACTGGAATTATCTATATTTTGTGGGAATAGTGAGATCTTACTTGTGTTCTCCTCTGCCTATACTTCAGGAGGGACATCTTCCTGAAAAAAGTGCTTATGTATTAATCAAAATTGGGCAACACACATTCATTGAGAAGGAAAAATATACATCCCTTTGCATAACATGTGGGGGTTTTACAAGTGTAACTACATGCAAAAAATTGGTACAGTCAAAATTAAATTACAGTATATGCAGTCTGCACTACATGAGAAAACAAACTGCTATGTGTAATATATGCGAGCAATGGAAATAATGAAAACTCTTTTTCCAGAGATACAAGAAGAATCCTTGTTCCTTAACATATCTTCTACAATTCTCCCGTTCCTGCTGTTTCCCATTTTCTTTCCACATCACTAAATCATTTGCAACATCTTCATTTTCCTTCAATTTCCTTCCACCACCACTTATCTTAAGCAAGAAAGCTTTGCAGCTAGCTAGGAGAAAAGAGTATGAAGACATGTAGGATGCTCCAAAAATAATGCCTCCTATTCCATGAAAATCAAAACAAATACAAAGAGTACAATAACACTATTTGATAAGAGGAAAATTTCAGCTACAAAACATGATTTTTCAACAGTCACCACCATTAGTTATGCATTTTTGCCAATCATGAACAATAACCTGCATGCCATGCTCGAGGTTGCTGTGGTCACTGCTGCAATGCACCACCCACCATCTCATTGTGCTTACATCCACTGTTTGGTCTCTGTAAACGTTCAGCAAGTGTTGATGAGTGTTGACAAGAGCAATGTTTTCTGTATGGAGGAATTCAATTCCACACCTTTGCTTCATCCTCATTTCCAAGTCACACGCCACTTTGTCAGATACCCCTCTGCTGCTATCTGTCACATGGAAGAAAATGCAATGGAATATTGGTGGGAAGGTTCAACCTCTGCTGCCATACCACCAACATCTGCCTCTGACATCATAGGACAATAAAATAAAATAAGAGGCATTGCTTTTGGAGCACCCCCATAGATTGGTTGGCAATCTAAAATAACCCAGATAATTCTTTTACCATCTTATTTCCTTATTGAAGGTGTTAATCTGCACTCCTTTTCCCAGCCATCCATCATGTTTCATCAAATTTAATATTTCATAGCAATTTATTATCTTTGAGATCTTAACCCACCTGTCAAATGTTTTTGAAAGTGTCCAGTGAGATCTAAAATGTGCATCTCACAGATGCAGAGAGAAACAGATGGACAGAAAGACAGAGTTGTTATGTAAGCCTTATTTACATAGGAAATTAATTTAAAAACTCAGTTTGGGATTAACTAGTGACTTTGAGCAGATATATGGTGCTTTTTACATTCCACAAAATGTTTATTGCACTTCTGAACACTCTAACTGCAATTTATTATCTATCATTAAATCTGGATCGGAATATCTTCCTATTAATTAGTATGTTTCAATATAATATTATAAGACAAAGCAATTGCTATTTGACTCTAGAAATTCTTTGAGTTATTATTTTCTTGCAATTATTCCCAAATTCTTTATGTATCCACATCCCTATTTAAAAAAAACCTTAACTGCACTTGTATTAAAGGAGTAGAAAATGAGACTGCAAATTAGAACACTAAATGGGATCACCATCTCATACGGCACCAGTACTCTTACTTTATTTCATATTCTTTATAGGAAAAAAATATTTTGTCACTTCTAAAAAACTGGTTACTCAAATTTTTACCATTGTAATCTCAAAAGAAATCTTACACATTAGACTAGTCCACAAATAGACAAACTTAGATGAGATAGATCAGTTGAATCTAATTGTAATAACACCAGATTGTCAATAGCTTTGCCTAGGTTTGAAACAATAGGGTTGATTGCGTGAGATTTCTGCCAATTTTTCTAGCTCACTGCCACTGTTTTAACAAAACTCAGTACTGTTTGCAATTCATTCATTGTAATAAGTATGACATTTTAAGACTGCATGTCTATCTCGTTGGGGAAAAAAGAATACAAATTATCATTTAGTTAAATCTAATTGGCATACCTGTATGCATGTATTAGTGAATACAAATACTAATACAAAAAATAGTGAATAATATTACAGAAATTAAGAAAATAATACAAATAGTTTTAAAATCATAGTATACAAAATATGACTTAGAAAAATAGCACAAGGCTGTGTAAATGCAATAAAAAAAAGTTTAGGAGCCATAAAAAGTCTACACTGTATTGGTGATAATATGATCTGTAAATTATAAATAATTAAGGTCAAGATTTCAATTAGATTGTGCTTTAATGATTTTTCTGGGGAAGGAATGTAGAAATATTTAAATGTACATATTTTTAAATGAAACTTTTTTCAGCTCTAATAATTGTATCCTCAATACATATTATTTGTCAGGTGTTAAAATCTAGATTTTTTTTTTCCAACTGATGGCAAATTTCTTGAGCTTTTTATCTATGATTATATAAACTCTTAAGTTCTTACCTCCCTGGGAATTTTTATTGTGCACAAGGAGAGTATAACAAAAAATCTCAAAAATATTTTTTTTCTCTAAAAGGAGAACAAAAATATTATTTTCTCTTTTAATTTGCATTTCTGAAACTTTTCTAATGAATGCAAAATTTCAGGTGAGAAATATGAGTGAAGAAATAGATTTTAAGTATTTATTTTCATACCATTCTGCAACCATTCTCTTCAAACCTCAAAATCACATTCTGGAAGGATGCATTATGAAGTCCCTGTGACTCAACTAGGCTACACAGAAGTGCAATTTTATACAATAATTTAAGATGGAAACTGCAGTATAGAACTACATGTGGTACAACCTCATCAAGGTTTTCTACAGTGTAAAATTTTTATGAACATTTTCATCAGGAAGTTCTAAGGCTTCAAGTTGTATAGATTACATAGATTCTTCAGATTATGAAAGGAACCTTTCTGAAGCAGAAAAAAAATAGCTGTAAATTTAGCTCCAGAGTAGTGACTCAATTGGTAATATTCTAAATCACTTTGTGGATTGTAATCAACAATGAGCATATGGAAAGGAGAGGAACTCTCATGTTCAGTAAAATAATAGGCTCACCTACTAAACAATA
Source organism: Penelope pileata (assembly GCA_013396635.1). Classification (NCBI taxonomy): domain Eukaryota; kingdom Metazoa; phylum Chordata; class Aves; order Galliformes; family Cracidae; genus Penelope; species Penelope pileata. The sequence goes on along the minus strand of WBMW01003121.1, from coordinate 30,353 downwards.
CTTTACCACGGCACTTTTAAAGAGATTACATTGTCTTCCTCATTACTTGAATTATAGGCACCCATACATACTTCTTATACCAAAAGTAACTTCATAACTATTTTACTTTAATCATTTCTTCCTTCTTATTACTTCCTTTTTATTACGTAAGCTGTCAAACAATAAAATAATCTTTCATCTCATTTTTATGCCTTTTATAAAATTTCCTTACTCACTTACTTACCTCAGTGGAGTATTTGTCTAAGACATTAATAAAGAAAGGTAACGATTTTCATTTGCCCTGTTTTTCATGCTTTTGATCAGAAGATGAACTTATTAAGCATGAGTCATTTTGGCTATATTTCTAGGCCAGCTGAAATCAAAGGCTTTGTGAATTCGAGCTGGCCCAAAGCATTTTTTTTTTTTTAAATTATTACTTGTCTACCAGGTTCAAATGGAGATTGAGATTTGCATATCACATCCTTAATTTCTTCTAAGTCAGAGCTCTGCATTCAAACAGTAATTAATATCTCCACAACATTCCATATTAAATAAAGCTTTCTGAGAATATTTCATTTAATTATTTTTAAAATAAGCAGCTTTTGCCATATATTATCTAAATTATTAAAATGTCTTTTTCTAATGAATTATGAAAATTTTACTGGCTTTAGGGTACTGTACAGTCCACTTAGTCTTGCTTACCCAAAATTCTTTGTTCATTGTGTTCTTAAAGGTACAGATGATGTAGTACAAAGAAGAGACACTATGTCTGATGTAATTCTACTTCTTAGAAGCACATAAGAAGTTCCATCATCATGTTAGCACGATTAATCTAAAGAAAATTATTTTTCTATGGATACCTTCTTGTCTTATTCTGTCAATACCTTAGTTGAAAAGTTGTTTTCCATTCTAGACTTCTCAAAAGGTACCACAGATAGCTCATATTGGGATAATACGGACTGCTTTCATTTAACTCAGATTTCTTCTTCCTGTGTTCTAATGGACCTAAGAGACAAATAAGCCATTTCAGACATCCATTCATTTGTATTGCATTTTTAGGATGAGAGAAGTCTCTCTAGTTGTGCCCATTTTTTTGCACTGCATTTTAAGGAATTGTTTGTTCACTAACTCAAACATCAACCTTAAAAATATAAACTGATGTTGTCAACAGAAACTGAGTCCTTGCATCCCTATTTCTCCTGATGGCCTTCCTTTTCCCGCCATTCCTGCTACCAGCCTGCAGAGAGCTAGAAAAACTCTCCAAAATCAGAACTGAATTTCAAGCCCTAAACCAGAGTTTTCATCAGGTCCAGTTGGGAGACGACAGCATTGGGTGAACATGGCCAGACGTGCAGGGGTGAGGACTGGGGCTAAAGCACAGACCATGGCAAGTGTCTCACCACTGGCTCACACAGCTCATCCCACTTCATCCCAGCTACACGTGACACCCCTCAGCTCCAGCCAGCGGCGCAGGCAGCCAAATCTCCATGAGGCTGGAGCGGGAACTCAGGCAGGACCTCAACACCTTTCAGTGGTGATGTCTCAAGTCTGTGCTTGGTGAATTCAATCTCCCTTTCCATTAGGAGTCTAATGACCTCTCTCAGCCATTTTTATCATCCCTTTTCACTGATGTTTTCCAGTATTTCCCACTGTAAACATCAGCTAATGATGTACTCTGTAACCTGCTTAATAAATGGTGCATAAAAATTAGTATGTTTGCCTGACTGCAAGGTTTCAATTTTATTTTCCAGTTTTAACTTGGAACGTGCATGTTCCCTGAAGGCTTTCACTTCTTCATTTCACTACTCTTTAGAAAATACACAAATACTATATTCATGATGCTGTCCTTGTAGAATTACAATTAAAACTGTCAGTGGTACAAATGGAAATGTTGCCAATGGACCATATATAGAAACATCACAAGGATAGTGCCCTGCAATGTCAGCTCTCATACCTCAGCGACAAAGCACTCCAATAATAATTTTGTACAGAGGTGTATTTACATGCCAGTGAGTTAACAAATCCTAACCCACAGAACCTAAAATAAAAAGAATGCAAGAAACAATTTTCTGCATCTGTTGAACAATCTTTTGCTGCTTCTTGTAACTCTTCATTTGCTTTGAAACAACTATTCCCACTGCATTTAGTGGAAATAATACATCAGCAAATATTGCTACACTGTTTCCTTTAATAGAAATTGAATAACCATACTGAAGAATGTCCAAAGCATATTTATTCCCAAACTAAGAGTAAGTTATGCTGAAAGCTTCATAAGGAATAAAACTAGCATCAGTTTCAATACCTCCTCACTTCTTAGTTTATAAATTATAGAGAAAACGATGAGCTGAAGTGCAACTAAACTAGAAAATGTATATTCAGTAGAGAAGTGCAGATATCAAAATAATATCTTATTTGTTTATAAATCAAGGATCTTCAGTAAAACTAATTACAACTGTAATTGTATAAAATTAAATAAAAATATAGCAACAATAATTGCATAAGCATTTTGAATGTTATAGGATCTGTTGTGCCATGATATATATTTTGGTATTTGATTTTCTGAGAGAAATATCAGGATGCAAAGAGATGTGAGAAGTGCAAAATACAGTTTGTAAAAAGAAAGCTGAGGAGTAACTTCATTACAGTATATATTTTCACACAAGAAGAACACTAGATACCAATAATTTTAATAGCTATCAAAAAAGAAGAAATAAGTACTAGAATGTTAAACTGAATGTGTTTGATTCATATTGAAAAACAAGAATAATGTATAATTTTAATAAAGTACTGTAACAGAAAAAGTCCAAATTCTCACAGCTACACCCATTCTTCATCTGACTACACTGTTTGCCTCATCTGGAGCTAAAGGCCCTGCTCCGCATCATTTTCTGCTCCATTTAGCTCCTTTCTTGTGTTGCTCCCATCCTGCTGCTGTTTCTTTCCAAGTTCCTGATCTCACAGCTTTCTGACCTATGCTTTGCCTGGCTGGTCCTTATGGGCCAGCTGGCCCCCTGGGGCAAACCCACCCCAGGTTCACCTCTTCCAGTCACAGGGGAGCACAGGTGTAAGCAGTCCACCTGTGTTCCTTAGGCCAACTACACTCCTTCAACAGGTGCTCAGTCATCGTTTCAAGCCATGACCTAGCAGTTCTCCTACAAATACCAAGAAAATAGATAGAACCTCACATCTTTTGATGGCTTCAGAACTTATATTTCTAAAAGATATGCTCTAGACAAATAAAAGGTCAAATTCTATGGCCTATGATGTATGAAGGAGGTCAAACAGAATTACTGAATGTTCCCTATTATCTTTCACTTTTTGAATCTGTTTTACAGCTTTATTGAGTAGGATCCTGCAAGGTACAGACATTTATTTATGAATCAAGTTGCAGGAATAGAAACTGTAGAAAATGCCAAAATAAGAGAGAGAAGGAATAGGGAGCAAAAAGATGGTTATGGTAGTAGAATGGTGCAATTTACCATGCATATGAACATTTTTACATTTATCTGATTCTGTATGTGTAAACATATTTATAAGTAACCAAGTTGACAATGCCTAGGAACATTGTATATGTGTCTGACCATATTTTTATCCCTGATGTATATATGCTATGATATATTCAATTGTGCATATTTATTTTTTACAAAACTACAGCACCATTCACTATGCACAGAAAACCAAATAAAGTAGCTGAGCTAAATCTAACTTCATCCTAACTATTTAATGAGTTGTTCTTTGCCTTATAAACATTTTATCAACAAATTTGTTTGTAGAATACTTAATTTTGTTCTCAGTAGTATCTCTGGGTTCCTGAAGTGTCTGTCTTGTGGAATTTTTGTTGTTGTGTTTTTGTGTATTTGTTTGTTTTTTAAAAATTGTACGCATGAAGGGATTTTGAAAACAAGCAGAAGGGATTTCATTTAAACTGATGAATTGCCTTTATCCCATAGGACCGAAAAATAATTGCAATAGAAAAATTTGGAGAGCAGTTTAGAAATACGTGTTTTTTGGTTGAACATATATATGATATAGTTGCCTTAAAGAATGAAGAACAGAATATATAGCAAAGGACAATGTTGAAACACAAGAAGGTGACTGGGAATATCTAGCATGGCTTTTCTACAGGCAAATCATGCCTCACTAAACTAATAGCTTTGTGTGATAATATGACTGGCTTTGTGAATGAAAAGACAACGGTGGCTTTGAATTAATGGTAAAGTATGGTTCAGGTAGGTGTCCTGTAAAATAGATGGAACGCTGGTTGTGGTAATGCAGTAAAAACTCCATCTGTGGCCACTAACAAACAGCATTCCTCAGGGGTGGATAAACAGGTAGTAATGTTTACGGCCTTCATTAATGACACAGACAATAGGACAGCATGAAAGCAAATCTGTGAATGATGAAAATTTGAAAGAAATTTTTAAGCGTGAGAAAAGGGTCACTGTTCAATCAGGCCTTGACAATCTGTAGAAATGGTTTTAAAATAATATGAATTTCGGCAAAGACAAATGCAAAATTGAGCTCCTGCGATGGAATAATCCGAAAACAATCACAAGCATCTCTATGGGCCAGGAAGTGGACAAGGTAAAAAGAATTTGCCATGTCCCTTTGAGGTGAAGATCAACCTCAGAAAGCAAGAACATAGTCAGCAGGACTGTAAGAGAAATGATTCTTCCTCTCTGTTCAGCACTAGCGAGACCTAATCTGGAGATCTGTTTCTAGATTCAGGCTGCGAATACAGACTAGCGTTAACAAATTGGGGTGGGATCGGTGGAGGGCTACAAACATAAATGGGGACCAGGAGCTCATGTTGTACAAGGTACAGTTAAAAGAATTAAATTGAACTAGTCTTAAAAAGAAAAGGATGGGAGAGGTACAGTGAAAGGGTAAAAGAAAACAAAAGCAACATGTAGGAAAATAAATTCTGATTAGACATAATGAAAAACAATGTTCATAGTGAGGGAGGTCAAACACTGGAGCAGATTTCCCAGAAAGGCTAGAGAATCTGAGTTCCAAAGCCCATGTGAAAAAGAAGAATATCACACCAGCCTAGTGGGTGCTGGCTTAAAAGAGGATTGGACTAGATGATCTCCAGAGATCTATTTCAATTGGAATTATTCTGTGATTCTTCATGCACAGCATCATATAGCATGATCAATACAGATCTTTGATACATTTTCTACTATTTTTATTTTAAATACAGTAAAAAATGATGAAAGAAAAATGATCTTAAAAGATTACCTTTAGCAAATTCAGCCAATTAATAACAACCTTATTTTTTCAAATATTACATGAAGGACATTTCTGAGTACTGCTAAGATTTTGGCTAAAGGTTGGGGAAAAAATGGATGGACTGGAATATTTTATCTTCTGCTGTTCCATAAAGCAAGACTTTATGAAGACTATGTCTATTTTGTAAATAGATAGTACCACATGAAAGAAAACTGCTTTAAGTAAAAGAACATTATTCATGTTGCATTTGGCTATTTCTGAATCCAGGTTTTCCAGTATCCTTCTTCCATATTGAATACAGAGAGCACTCAGACTGTGGACTACAAGTTAATGCTTTTGTTTCATAGTCAGTGAAATTCATTTAAGTTTTCCTGTCATATATTCTCTTACACTCACAACAATATAATTCAGTAATACTTCCACCCTATACAGATACAGCATCTGTGAAACTATTCTGCTGTAGTCTCTGATAATCTAGTTTTGAATTAATACCGTGCAGGAGAACAAATTCTGAATCTCTATAGACCAATGGATTAAATAACCTGACAACGTGAAGGGAGAAAAACACAACCAAAGATTTGGAATGCATCATTGTTAACAGACGGATGTATTTCTAGTTTAATAGCATAGTCTGCAGACTCCTATTTGAGGATGGTTTCTGTATACTGTATTTTTTTTGCTATTAACAGTGCTGGGATTTGAATCACTCACAACTATTAGCTTATCCTCTGCTTTTATTTTCTCTCTCTTCTTCAACTCATTGAAAATTCCTAAGGAGATGATGATTTTCTTGTATTTCTTATTGTAGTTTTGCTGCTGGTATAGATTGATTTTAGGTTTATTTTGTAGTCTTCAACATCCAGGCTAAATGAAGAAACTGCTGAATTATTTGTTTAGAAATCAATGATAAACCACAGACCATGATTAATTCACAAGAAATCCTGGGCAATGCTTGAGATATGGTCCACAGATTGTAATGAGTAGCCCTATAACAAATACAAGGCAGAAGAATAATTTGATTCCAAAGATATTGTAGAAAGAGATGGAAGAGGACGAGAGAAAGCCTCAAGGAAGGACAGGAAAGCAAATAAACAAAACCTAAAAAAAGTAAATTTTGGGTGAGGGTTAACCTGGAAAGAAGTTTTGAACAGTAAAACTGATGCTGGTTTTCTGATTGTTCTACCTGTCTAGGTCCCTCAGTATAACAATAGCCCCCTGACATATTAACCACTACTCTCAGCTTTATGTCATCTGCAAAGTTTCTGATGGTACACTTTGCCCCAACATCCAAATAATTAATGACCTGGACACAATATTGACCTCCAGGGTATACTGCTTTTATCTGCAGTCCAAAATATCTACTGAAATGTTTTTGCTTTTGTAAAAGTGTTGTTATTTTAAAAAAATCAAATATTCCAGAAATGGCATATCACTTTTGACAGCTTCCCAGTGTCAATGATAAAATCCTAACTGAGCTTTTTCAGATAATGTATTTCACCTTCATCTGCTGAGTGTAAGTCTACACAGAGAAGGAGTTTTCATGCACATCGGAAAGCAAAAACTGAAAATACCACTGACAATTTGTGGAGTAAGGTCAGGGCTCTGGTTACCGTTAACTGGCAGGCAATCTATAATGGTGTGAATACTATAGGGTTTATAAACACACTTCCTAGGTTTCAAACAACCGATGTGTGGCAGTCATCTGAATGTACAACAAACAGCACTGTGGGAGACTGGAATTTCTCTGTTTTATTAAGGATAACAGTTTTGATCTTAAGTGTTAAAAATAGAGCTAAGGGTGTTCTCCCATCGTGATTAAACCAGACGTACAATCTGAAGCTAAGGACACATATGGAGAAGAGTTGCAAAGCAATTTTTTTTAACATATAGAGTGGAAATTCTTAGATGTGCTGATGAAACAGAGCTGGGAGAAGTGGCTGACACACCATAAGGCTGTGCTGCCACTCAGAGAGACCTAGATATACTGGAAAGCTGGGTGGAGAGGAAACTTATGAGGTTCAACAAAGGCAAGTGTAGTGTCCTGCACCTGGGAAGGAATAACTGCATGCATCAGCACAGGTCAGGGGCTGATCTGCACTAAAGGAGTTCTGCAGAGAAGGACCTCGTGTACAATAGGTTGGCCATGAGCCAGCAGTGTGTCCTTGTGGCCAAAAAGTCCAATGGTATCCTGGGCTGCATTAAAAAGAGCATGGCCAGTAGGTCGAGGGAGATTATTATCCCCCTCTTCTCTGCCCTAGTGAGGCCACACCTGGAGTACTGTGTCCAGTTCTGGTCTCCCCAGTTCAAGAATGACAGGGAACATCTAGAGAGTCCAGTGGAGTGCCACAAAGATGATTAGGCGCCTGGAGCATCTCCCTTATGATGAAAGCCTGAGAGCTGGGACTGTTCTGCCTGGAGAAGACTGAGAGTGGAACTTATCAGTGCTTATAAATATCTAAAGGATAGGAGTCTAAAGTGGATGGCTCTTTTCGGTGGTGTCCAGGGACAGAGCAAGGGGCAATGAGGACAAACTGGAGCGTAGGAAGTTCCATCTGAATGTGAGAATGAACTTTTTTACGGTAAAGGTGGCAAAGCACTGGAAGAAGCTGACCAGAGAGTCTCCTTCTCTGGAGATATTCAAGACCCTCCTGGACACTTTCCTGTGGAATCTACTCTAGGGAACCTGCTTTAGCAGAGGAGTTGGAAAGGTTCCTTCCAACCCCTACAATTCTATGATTCTGTGATTCTGTTTCATATTTTATCCTTTTCAAGTAGAGATTTTACACATGCTGATGAAAAATTTGCGAAGAAAATTCCTACCAGAACATTTTTTCTGCACAAAAGGAAAGAGAATGCTTGTCCAAGCTGTCTCCAAATACCTTTTTGTTGCCTTACTCAATTCATATCTCCTTCCTACAAAGCTGTGAATCACATAGCACATTTACAAATAGGTAGGAGCTAATCCCATGCCTGTAATACAGAAATACACTCACTTGTTTATTGTTTAATTCTCTCTTCCTTTTAAATGGGAATTTAGGACTCCTGCCTCCCTCCATTTTTGACCATTGTGTCTACTTCTTTCCCTTTGGATTTGTTCACATCTGCCTCAGATCGAGAAGTCACTATTGTCCATTTTCCTTGGTAAACAATTCGAAGGAGTCTCAGAGAGCAGGTCAAATTTGTGATGACTCAGAAGATATATAAAAGGAAAGTTAAAGCAGGTAGAGTTATTGAGGTCAGGACTTTACTACATGAACATGCGTTATCCAGGTGAGAAGCAGAAAGGTCTTGCACACTTAAAAAATACAGACATTGCCATATTGTCTAATGAAACATACTTAATGTGTTAATTTAAGCACTGGATCATTAGTATCATTCTGTTGGCAGTTTCCATGATTTTAGCTCTAGCAAACAAACACTGGATATATTAAAGGCTGAGGTTTATTCTCAGTTGAAAAAGGTCACTCAAACATTGACTTTTCATGGTCCTTCTATAAAAAAGGAGCCTTCTAGAAAGGCTTCTTTTTCTACTTTCATGCCTTATCTCCAGAGTATTTAACACATAACACACATATTCCATGATATGCTATGAAAATACTTACTGATTTCCTTTAAACTACATTTCCATTATTTCAGATATTTCAAAATTTAAAGTGCCTATGTGGCAACAGCTATGTCTTGGGACCACAGTGCCACTATAAACATCCTGAGGACAAGGATTGTACAGTGTGGCCAGTCTGTGACACAATCTGTTGAACATTTGTCAGACTGCCCTTCTGCTGTCATCTGTTGCATGGCAACAAAATGTAATGGAATACTGTCTGGAGAATTCAGCCTCTACTGCCATACCACCAACATCTGCCTCTGATGCTGTGGGCCAATATAATAAAATAGGAGGCATTACTTTTGGACCATCCCTTGTATAATGCAGTTCCTAGGTTTGGTCTCTCTATTTCCCTTTTTCTCTGTCTCCTGGATGGGTGTTCTCCAATCTGTATGCAGTGCGTTTTGTCCTGTGTCTTTTTCTTTAATGGTTTTTAACTTTCTGATATGGTAGAAAACTCTTTTCTTTACATAATTCATGTCATATTCCCTTCCTTCTAGCCAGTATCAGTCACAACATCTGTTTCCTTCTCTTCCATAATCCAACTCTTCTCTATAACACAGTAGATGATTCAGAGTGATGGCATGAGCACAATACCAGTCTGCAGACATTCGTACTATTATATTTTTAATACAGTTTTTCTTTGTGCTTTCACCTAGAGAGCACCTGAGCATGGCTCAGGGATGGCATGATGCATGCCTTTAGAAGAAAAACAAACAAACAAGCAAACAGACAGGCAGACAAAAACCACAGAAACGAAACAAACCAGCTTTGGAGACAACTATTTTAACGACAGAGCATACGCAACATAGGACTTATAATTTTAGTGTTAAATTACAAATAATGTAATGACCAAATATTGGAAGTATTTTGTGGGAGGGGGAAGAAAAACAAACAAATATACAAACAAAAACAAAATAAGACATATCTCTCACTAAAGAACATCACAATAAGAAATTACAAATCCTTGTGTCACTTCAGTAACAAAATGACAAATTGCATTTTTCTATTACATGTGGGATCAATATATATTTCTAAAAGTGTGGACTTTACCATGATATTTTTTTAACATGCTTGCCTTTTATTTTTGATTGTTTGTTTGTCTGTTTTCTTTGAAAACATATATACACACACAGATCAATGAAGACTTTCAGAAATCCCAGATTGAACCAGATACTAAGAAAGGAAAATTTGAACCAGGCATTATAGTTTAGAAAATGTAATATAAACTCTGAAATAAGATTTTTAATAGGAAGTAATGGATAATGTAGCAGTATGTGGTGCTGTCAAGTGTTATGCTAGTAAATTCATTCCATATTACTTCATTTTAGGAAGAATTCATGGTAATCTCTAAAACTGTAACTGTCTGGGGAGAAAGAATATAGTCAATGTGCAACCTGTAATTTAAATAGAGGTATTCAATCCTGTTTAATAATTTGTGTTCAGTCCTCATTAATTTCTGCAGTTTGAATGGAGAAAATATTCATTGCAAATAAAACAAGTGTGGTGATTAGTAATGTGACACCGAAAATTCTCTGAACTGCTGCTGAACTCTGTCAAGACCGGGGGAAGTGGACATTATACTTACCTCATATTGTAGTGTCAGTAAAGTAATAAATATTACATCTGTCCCTATGGGGAAGGAGGAGACATTTTATTAATATGAGCTAAGTACCTGAGGTTATTCAGGAGTTTTCTTCTTATCAAGTCTGAGAAGTGAAATTAAAATTAAAGTTGACATTGCAGTAGTGAATCAAATTATGGAAAGCGTTTCTGCTGAAGAAATTTCAGAATACTGGAAAATTAGATTATTTAAGGAAAACAACAAACTCATAAGAACTATGAAAGGAAACCTATTTAAAATTATACTGATATGTTTAAAGATGAAGTCAAATCCAAGGGGCAAAAAAAGGAGTATGTCAAAGAAAATGAAGGAAATACAAGCCTTCAAACAGAGATGTACGGCTTTAATTGCAACAACACCTTGCTTTACAGCATTTGACATATTTATTTACTTGAAAAAACAAAACAAAACAATAAAAACAAAATCACAGTGAACTGATGCAGTTCACAGATGGAAACTCACGAGATCTAGTTTCCTACCACTTCTTGTCTCAGCTGGATATTTCTGATTTGCTACAGGGACACAAAGAAACTACTTCAGATTAACTAACTATCAGTTTAATTTAGAAATCTTTAGCATTCATTCATCATTAGTTGTATTAATTGTTATCTGTTATGCTGATTGCACAATAAAGCGTATAAATACATTGCCATAATTTTTTGTTAGCTTATTTCTTTGTTTTCAGGCAGTTTGCTAGCTATTTCAGGTAATATTAAAACATTTCCTAAAAGGAGAAGACAAATTTATGAATTAATGTGTCAAGATTTTAAAGATCTATTTGTACTACACAATTAACTCCTTTCCATTTTGAAATAGAAATAAAAACCTGACATGCTGCAAACGTTAAACAAATATTAACTGAATTCTAGATATGAAAACTTGTTTGTTTTGTTCACTATGGAAAAAAGACTTGATGTTTGTCTTAGCTTTTAACTTCCTTAGCTTAGCTTTCTGTATAGCAAAATATAAAAATGTACAGAGTTGATATTTGTGAAGTTTTGCATCAGAACCCATGAGTTTCATACTTTTATTAGCCTTTCAAGTTTATTTTTAATGTATTTTATTATAGTACATGTAAACACTCAAAATATAATCATTTGAGGCTGCCTTCTCTTTCTTCCAACTTATTACCTTATTTTATTCTCAGACATTTCTGGCATTGGATGCTTTGTCTGATCGTACCTTCCTTTTTTCATATATTTTTGACTCTGTAAAATTCTGGTTTCTCCTATTCTTTTAATACATCCAAAGTTTTTTCTCCCTTTTATGAATGTTAGGAAAAAAAATTGGAGCCAAGTCAATGTTTATCGAAATAGATTGTTGGACCCTGAGCATAATGGCAATGCATCAGAACTCTTTGCCAGTGTTTCAGAAGCTGGAGCAGATTGGTTTATGTTAAACAAAGCACAGACTTTAATAAAAACTTTATTAAACAATTCTAATAAATTAAATTCTACCTACAGCCTGATTGAAATTATTTCATTTTTTCTTTCAGATTACTAGTTTTGCTTGAGAAAATATTTATATTCCCTAACATTTATTGAAAATGATATTCTGCTAGTCTTAAGCAGAATATGCTCCCCGTGACAACGAGGAAAATTCTCACAGCAAATTGGTAGACAGGTTTTAATATCATAGAATCATAGAATGGTTCAGGTTGGAAGGGACCTTAGAGATCATCTTGTTCCAACCCCCCTGCCATGGGCAAGGACACCTCCCACTAGACCAGGTTGCCCAAAGCCCCATCCAGCCTGGCTTTGAATACTTCCAGGGNATATGTTCATACTGACTTCATTTACCATACAGAGGGTCATAACCCAAATTTGATGTTTGTTTGTTTCTTTATATCTTTCTCTTTCTATGTATATTCACACTGTGAATGCAAAACTCTGCAAGCTGCAGAAGCAGGGAATAGTTCAAGAGTGTATCAGTAGAGTTACTAGTAGTTTTATACATCAGCATTCTTTGCCTGCATACAGACAGAACATACCAATCTCTCTATAGCCACCTTAGGGGTGAACATTCTTACCTTTGTGGTGAGCTATTTAGGCTATTGTTTATTTACATCTGCAGTACTATGTCTTGAAATGTTACTTAACTCATTCCCAAGATATTTTTTTCTGTAGTTTGTATTATATTTTAGAAATAGCTCACAGATTTCAAAATCTATGCTTGTATGGTAGATTTTCAATTTCTATGATGATGGTAGATTTTCATTCAGTAGATTGCACGGCTGTTGTCAGATGCTTCTAACGTATAAGAGAAACATCTTGCTGCTTACCTCTGTGTTTAATCTACATACTCAGGGAGATCATTTGACACATGAAGACATGACACTGACACCCAAAGAAGCATGAAGCACTCCTGAGTACTGTGCATATTTTTTTCTTATTGTACTGACAGATTTAGGCATTTTCAGAGGACAACATAACTCTTCACCATAACTGAGATTTCTAAGGATTTTGGTATTTAAGTAAAGAAATAGAGTAGTAGGAAGGTGATAATTGTATTTGCCTTGATTATGAGATGATGAAGAGTTAATCCTCCATCATAACAAAGGTGAGGTAGTCTGTCAGATTCCAAGCAGAACAGATTCTTCGCTGGGCTTCAATTTACACAATTTGCAGAGGAGATTCTCACAGATTCTTAGCAGAGTAGGTATTTGAGGACCTTCCTCAAGATAATTATTTTATGATAGAAGTGATTCTAATGATGGTGAGATTAAAATAGATCCAAATGGAAAAAAAAAATGTTCTCTCTTTTATTCTTTCCTGAAATATTCTGTATATTTGAACACACAACACTCCTTTCTTTCAGGGTCTCTAAGGATCTGTGCTTGAGAGATACTTTGAAGGACACTCCACTCTATTCTATCAGAAGGAATTTGGAAGGGTTCACACACCAGAGTTCACCATAGGTGCAGCCTGACCAAATCCCAGTCCTCCACAAATCCCAACCAAAAGCTGCTTTCTCCAGCTATAAGTTCGTATATGATATACCCTATCATATACTTAAAAATGTATGGTACATTTCACAGGATAGTCCCAGGCAGGTAATCTACCTTTAAATTTAAATCTACCTTTAAATCTACCTAACCCTATCCCACTTACTATTAAAAAAATATATGTGCAAGACACATCAGTATAACTCCACAAATGGATTTTTTTAATTTTTTTTTTTTAAGGAATGCTGTTGTCTTCCATGTTCATCCTGTCTGTGATTTTGAACTAACCTCCTTTTTTCTATGTTGTGAGACCTTAATGACATGCCACTGCTCAAAGAATCACTTGGAAAAAGCAATGTTCATCCCTTGGGCAAATTGATTTTTTGGTCTTGGCAGTAAGTCTGATAAAGATTGATTTCAAGACTGTGTTGGACATTAAGGTTACAGTCACAATAATTCAGAAGGTCAAAGGTATCTGACTTGATCTTGGCCTAATGTTTTCACTGCATACTATAATCTTTTATTTTCACCTTTGTCAAAAACTTTGCAATTCTTATTTTATTTTTTCAAATGTTATTAACAGAAATGAAGCAGCATAATAAAAAAATCTTTTCTGTATATGTTCATTAGAAATGTCTAGAATACACTTGAGTGTTGAAGAATGATGTATTGATTTATTCTCTAAATTAAACTGTACAACTGCAAGGCAGCTGGCTGGCTAAGCATTTGCAGATTCAAGATGTGTTGCATCTATGAAATAAATGGATTTTCTTTTTCCTTCTGATGGGACAATTGTTCAGATATAGTTAATAACATGTTACAGCAGTTTTTAAAATTTTTTAACGCTACTGTACATCTTTGTTTAAATTAAAAATAACTCTACCAAGACAATTATTTTATATTCAGTCTTGGATTCTACTCACAAAATTGTTTATTCGTTTTCTTCATATTCCTGAGGGGGAAAACAAAGACTTTATAAAATTATAAACGCATAGCAACAGTGTGTTAGGAATTGTTATTAGGCTTTGAAGAAGGAAGGACCAAATAACTTTAATTCCTTACTTCAATGGGGTGGTTGTAGGATGGAATGTTTTAGGCTCTGCTATGGTTTCTGAGTTTTCTAATATGGATTTTGCTGAGAGCATTGAATGAGGATATATCACACCTATTTTTATCCCTAAACATTTAGATAACTAATAAATACTCCTTTTCTAGTCCATGGAGAGAGATAGGTGTTCAGGACATTGACTGATTTAGTCTTGGGCATGAGGAAACAAGTTAAAACACTACATAAATCTTCAGTAGTAAACATAGTTACTATCAGTGTTGCATCCTACCTTTCATGGATCCTGACAGGAGGAATGAAACAGTGCTTTACATTCTGTAGATCTCCAAGTGACCTATACACAAACAATAATTTTGAAACAGTTTGTGATAACTGATTGCATTTGTAGGATATATTGTGTAGGGAAAAAGAGTGAATTTATGTATGATTTCTCTGAACCCTAACTCATAATACTTCCAGTCTGGGAAAAAAAAAAGGCATTGTACATGCTCAAAAAATCCACTTTCATAATTCAGGACAAAAGATGGGTGCCCACCTATCCCCTCAAGCAAACACACATTTATTAGATGTGTTTGCTCAGACACGTATACATTTTGTTAAAAAGAGGATTGCATAAGTCAGCACTTAGTGATTTAAATCCAGATGCCATTATTATGTCCTAGCCCCCATTTCAGACAATGTCACTCTAAGATTAGTACAGAATATATTGTCAATAGTTCAAGACAACAGTCCTCTTAGATACATCTAAAGATGTGACTTCAGTTGTAGGAACAAACTTGTCTTAGATACAGATTTTCTAAATAATATCGTACTAAGAAGATCTGTTGTATTTGCATTTTCACTGTGACTGCAAAAGTTATGCTGTTAGTTATATTTCAGAGGTATCTTGCAATAATTGTCAAATTTACATCTGTATTCCATGCCAGATTTTGAAACTTGCAGACATTTACCAACTATTGCTAATTAAAGAAAAAACAGAAAATTAAATGAACAAACTTTTATCTGATAAAGACTGAAATTATTTGCAAATCACTCCCTTGACATTACTGTAGTTCTTTGTGACTGTGTGTTTTGTTTCCCTTCCTCTCTTTTCAGATTAATATTTACAGGATTCTTAGAGGAACTTTCTCTCATAAAGTAGAACTTGAATTAAAGAGGAAAATAATGTTGTTTTGATCACAAAATGTGGCAATGACTTTGAAACAGAATTTAAAACCCTTTGTTTAGATACTGCAGATTTATCTTAGAAAGAAAAGGCTACAGTAAGTCACTCTCAGCACTGGAATTGTCAATCTTAAAGCAGACCTCTTATGCTCCTGACAACATGCAATAAAAAACATCAAATAGTACAGTAACCGCGCAGCAACAGATCATTTTTAGAACACTGCAAAACAAGTGAAAATAAGAACAGTTTTTGAAAATCTCTTCTTTTTGAAAGTTACTTTCAGTCATAAGTTATGTGTAACAGCTTTTGAGTGTGTCATACCAAAAACAATATGACTGCAGCAAAATATTATGTCTTTGTTGTTTTGTTGTGTGTTTTTTTTTTTTTCCCTAGCCAATATTTGACATGTTTATGAACCCAAGTCTGCGTTGCTCTGGTGCTCACCTGGTATTACTGTTTTCTCCATACTCCTGACTCCATCAGAGGTCTTTAATTTAAACTCTTCTCCCATTCTAAGCAGATTAATGTCATTGTGCCAGAGGGAACCTCACAACATGAAAGATGTTCTGAGTGTCTGTTCTTCCCTGATCTACCCTGATCGTTCTTTCCCCACCGCTGTATTTTGTCTTTCTTCAACCCCATACTATAATGAATATACTCCCCCATAACAGTCATGATTATCATGTTTCCCTATTCTTATCAGTCACGAATCTCAAGCTAACATTTTTGAAAGTTGTTACTACGTAATTCTTCTAATGGCCAATCAGTAAGTGACTGAAAAGCTTTGGTCTTTCTTACTGCTTCTGTTAACATGTGCTCCTTAATTTTTCAGTTTCTGTGTTTATCACTTTCCTTGATATTTGTTATTTCTTTTATATTGAATTATCTTTAGCCAGATAACTTGAGGAAATGGATAGTATCACATTCCACTAACCTATAAAAAAGCTAATAGTTAAACTAGACAACTAATGTAACTTGGACGCGTTTGAAGACAAATGAGGATAAGAGTAGTCTGAGCATCAAAATCTTACTCCAAACAAAATGTATTTCTAGTGTTTTTGACTAAGACCTATCAAAAGAGATATTGTTATCATCCAAACTGGATTATTTAGAACAGACTACAGAATTTCCATGCATTAATTCTCAGCTGAAGTGAATTTTCTTTTGCTTAAAAAAAAACAAAAACACAAAAAACCCCACAACACATGTAATTTGAAATATATATATACATATGTATATGTATTAGTGATAGAATAACAATTCTAGCTTATAAACTCTGTAAGTGGACACTCTCAGTTGTACCCTCTAATTTGAATATAATTAGAAATTACAGTTAAATTTCTAGCATGTGTTTTCTTGATAGACAGGAGAGCTCAAGTTGTTGTGAGTATAATCCAGTTAACTGCACAAAGAAAATATTATGGACATGTAATACATCCTTTAGTAGTCTACATTCAAAATCAAGTTTCTCTTTTGGAAGATTGGGCTACCCTGGGAAAAGTGCATTTTTTAAGAATTCTGCCAGAGTCTGTCTACAAACCTAGTAATTGAAGTGGTTGAGGTTGCAGGGATGTAATCAACTTGAGTTTGTTTTGGAGCTAACACTTAGAAATTAATTCAGCTGATGGGCACCAGAATACAAAATCAAATCTAGCACACACAAAGGCTGTTAGCACGGCAGAGCTAAAAAAAGGTTTTAAAAAACTGTCCATGTCTCTAAGTAAATAGACAGTCATTTTCCGGATTATAATGTCACTCCAACATTGATTTCCCAAGGAAATTCTAATGAAACTAAAACCTTCAGAAAAAACTATTTCAGATATGAAAAAGGTTAAGGAAAATCACGCATTTTAATCACTAGTAATCTGGTAAAATCTGTTCAAAATTTAAAAAAAAAAAATTGTTTCATCAGTATAATTTTAAAGGGTTGTAAAGTGTGCATTTTGCTTTTCTGCCTGCTACCACATTATCTGGCTAAAGATTTTGACTAGACATGCCAAAGTACTTAGATAGTCATGATCATGAATTTTTTTATTCTGTCATCCCAAATTCAGTGTTTTTTTTATTTAGCTGTGTAGTGGGATCTGATGTCGCTATAAGATCTGACAGCTGAACACCACAACAATCAAAACAAAAAAAAAAAAAAACAGCCCAAACTGAGCTTTCATGTGTACCTATCCACAACAACAAAAGCAAGTTTATGATATTCTGAATGGTTCATTAGAAGTGCTAAATACTCATATTTGTAGAATTAATGTCATATTGCAAATGAATTTCAAATAATTTGAATTGGAAATATTTCTAAAGCTATCATAAAAAAGTGACTGATGTGTGTGAACAATTTTACTAACCAATATTCATTTATTTTCTCAATTAATTTTAAAGAGGTATGAAACTGTTAGGATCTTTACTATTTCATTTTACAAATGTGCTTCTTCCAAAGATGAATGTCCTCCTTTGCACCTTTTCCTGTATGTGAGCCTGATCAGGCCTAGGAAAAATATTTATACTCAAACTTTTCATTTACATTTAAATTAAATCATTATAACATGGACGAACTCATTACTGGTCTCCAAAAAAAGAAATGTACATTTTCCAGGGTCTGCAAAATCAAACATTGAAATAACAGACCATAACTTAAAAGAAGCAGAGAGTTATTTCACTGCAATCTATTTAGTTCAGTAGTTGTAGAAAAGAACAGAAACTTGGTTGAGACAAAATAAACAAAAATTTCATGATGAGGTGAGCATGATAAACGTTTCTCTATTTTATTACTGAGGCCAGAGAGACCATAATAATTTTATTCAAAATGTGGAGATAACAATAAAAGTTCTGAGACAGTCTTTTCAGAGCTGGATTAATGTTTTCCATCCTTAATGACATTTTGAAAATATAGAAGTTCTTTAATATGTTTTACCTGTAAATCCATGTTGAGTAGGAGAAGCACAATATTTTCACCTTTAGCCATCTGATGAAACAGAAGTTTATGACCCAAAAAGATCTACAGGGATTTTAATACTAGAATTTAATCAGTTTTACAGAAAGAAAAAGAAAGAATGGAGAGGAATAAAAGCCTCCATTGGCATGATTTCAGGACTATTTTCTGATACATAGATTGTATTTAAGACTGGGAAATATCTTTTTGTACCTTAGTACATTGCATTTTCAATGTGGAGACAATCTGCTTTTACCTACATATTGAGAAAGAGCCTATGGGCACACTGGAAAAGTTTTGTACCTTGTACTTAACCGCATATGTGTCCTTACTTACTTTAAATAGAATATATTTGTTCAAAGCCTCCAAGTTTAGAGGGAGAGAACACAGATCTCCAGGGTGGAATGGGCAAGAGACTGGTATAGAGTCAAGAATGCTTGTTTGAACTAGGTGAAACAAGGCAGAAATATGCACATAAATTTTCTATATGTGCTTCTGAAAACTTATGAATACAGAACTGATAGTACACAGAACTGATTTGAGAAACTATTTCAATCTTAATCTATCAAGGAGCAATAAAAAGACTTCAGATTTTAAAGAAACCCAGACATAAGAGCTCACTATTTTTTTTTTTTTTGTGAACACCCAGCATTACTCTAAAGTACAAATACTTCAGAGACTGATTTTTTTACCACCTCTTGCTCCTTAAACTTTGCAGTCATATGTCCTATGATACAGAACCGATGAAAAGCAGCCAAGCAAAAACTAAGGGGCAGAAGCTTCGTGAATATCTAGATGTCAGGTGCTTTAAAACTTCACAATAAAAATAGTGACCTTATTAAATTTTCCACTAGCAATTCAATCTTGCTTTTCTTGAAGTCAATTAAAAATCTCATTTATTTCTGAGAGCCTATTTAGTTCCTGAAATTATTTTGTGTATCTTGCATTTTTTTCATCTCTCCATATTTTCTTTAAATTCTAGGATACTAGGATTCTAGGATACTCTAGGATACTGAATTCTAGGATACTAGGATTTAAATCCTAGAATACTAGGATTCTGCTAAGTGTTTAAACCCACAAATCTCCTTGAATCCTCATGATCTTTCATCACATATATAAAAATATATCTATCGTTATTTTTCAGTAGTTATTTCATTTTAGATCTTTTTAGCAGAAGAATAGCGTTCTTCTTAAAATGTGCTAAACAGCGTTTCTGTTTCCTTTCTTTTTCACTCCTTACCAGTTTTATTACCTACTGGTTATCAAACTCATACTTGCCACACTTGCCAGTCTGACTCTCAGCCCTGTTTAGTTTTTCATGAAGGATTCACGTTTATGACATTCTGCCTAAGAGACCTACTTGGTATTTATAAACAAAAGGTTTTGTCATCAACTGCTTGTAGTTTTGCCAATTATTTAACTCTTTAGATTTACATTCTATGTTCTGGGCTCAAAATGAACATTTTAAGGAAAAAAAAAAAAGATTTTTTTCCCAAGTAGGTCAATCTTGAATGCTAATCATATGGGAAAAGAAAATAGCATTGAGTGATAAACAATATATTATAAATAGAAAAAGAAGAAAATAAATTTTTACATTGGTATAGTCTACAGGACTGACAGTCTGGACCAAGAACATTAAAGAGCTCTAAAAATATCATTACATAAATCAGATTTTAAGTATGTCTACAAAACTTTAGCCACAGCCACAGAAATCCCAAAGAAGACGGATAAGCACAAGTAGTTTTCATTCTGATAAGTCTGAGGTGGTATATGCAGCCATTTATTTGAATGTGGTGTGTTTCTGTTGATATACACAGGTTGCTCCAAAAGTAATACCTACTATTTATTTCCATGAAAACTGCAAGAGGTACGAAGAGCACAGTAACACAGCTTGATAGAGAAAATCCTCAGCTACAAACCACTTTTTTCAACACAGCTATGACCATTAACTATGCATTTTCACCAGTCACAAACAAGAGCCTGCATGCCACGCTTGCCAAAATCTGCACCAACGGAGGCTGACCCACTGCCGCTGTTGACAATGCTGAAATGTACCACCTGCTGCCTCACTGTGTTCACATCCACTGTTTGGTCTCCATAAGCTTTGAGCAAGCATTGATGTCAATGGGTGCAGTTTTTTTCCACATGGAGGAACTCATTTCCACACCTTTGCTTCTCACACACTTCTATGTCAGATGCCATTTTGTCAGATATCCTTCTGCTGCTATCTGTTGCACAGTAACAAAATGCAATGCAATGTTAGTGGGAAGGTTCAATCTCTACTGCCATACCACCAACATCTGCTTCTGATGTTGTGGGCTAATGTAACAAAATAGGAGGCATTACTTTCAGAGCAACCTTTGTACATATTTGTAAGCATGGAATATCAATATCAGGAAATACTTTGAATATGGCCAGACTAGAACAAATTTCCAGTAAAAGACAAGTTGAATGCATTTCTTTCATTCTGAGGGATGTGCCTTCCTCCTTTGACTTTCCTGAGCCAAGATTATAATGGGACCTTTTGTCTTGTAACTGATGTCACTGTTCGAGGTTTAAGAGTATGGTTAAGCAAAGCTTCAAAATGTCTGATCTAGTTTTATTGTTACTTTTCTGGGTACAGAATACAGTATAACCAGATGAGTGAAGACTAACATACTTTGTTAAGGCATTTCTGAAACAATCATTTGAACATAGATGGAGATTTTAAATTTTTGCTACTCTTTTAACATGCTTGACATTGTTCCTTTGGCATAATTTCCTTTTTTTTTTTTTTTTTCATTATTTATTTTACTTGTATTCTCTTGACATCTTGTTCTTTCCTGCTGGAAAATATCAGATGATCATTTCATTCATCCACAAAATATCTCTCAAAATTGTGTACTACAGAGGATGCTAAAGTAATATGGTTTGTGCATGCAGGGAAAGATCTGAATGAGCTTCCCCCGTTCCCAATTCAAACAAGTTTAAATGTTTACTATAGCACAATTCCAGGCCTTTTTAACCAACTTAGGCTCTGTGTAGATAGTAATCAATGCTCCTGCTCTTTGTCTAATATCATTTGAGTAGACACAATGCTGTATATGAGAAAAGTTTGAAATAAGGAGAAGCTGAAAAGAATTAACAAAGAGGCAAGCTTTGTAAATCAGCTCTACAATCAAACAAGATACCTCAAGAGAATGAAGAATACAGAGAAGCATAAATGATAGCATATGTTCCAGTGAAGTGGAATATTTGTTAAGTGTAAGTTTTAGACTCGTGAAAGTTTCTCCAGAAATAGCATGAATCATTTCTCGGGACAATGTCTCTCTTTGTGCATCTTCTTACTTATTGCTATTGAAAATAAAAGTTGTCTCCTATGTCTATTGAACCTCTCACATCTGTCAGCACTATGCAAAGGGACACACAAAACAGAATAAAGGTGTGAGGTATTGTGTTTATGCTTGTGGTTGTTTCTTTCACAGCTAGAATCAGAGGTTTTATAAAGTCAAGTGCCTGTCTCATTTTCACATTTCTCATCTGTTCTATTTTTAGATGGTGTGAAGATCACATCTGATTCCTAGAGGCTATAACTTCCTTTATTTCTTTTGTGTGTGTTTGTGCTTGTTGTTGTTTTGCTTTGTTTTTCAGTTTCAAGACATAATTACCTTAATCAATATAATTAAGTCTTGAGTTAAGTCTTGAATCTGAAATTAATTAATATGATGAAGATAATTAATCCCAGGAGTTGGAGATGGGGAGCAATCAGGAAAAAAGAAAAGAAAGAACATCATTTAAATATTATCTTTAAAAAACAATGCCAGGAATAACATATCAGAGCACAACTTAGCAAAATCCAGAATTAACACCATCTATTCATCTTCAGCTCAATTCCAATGTTTTCATCAAATTTTAAATTTTTAAAGAATCTTCAGTAAAATGCCTATATTTCATTCGAACCGCTTTTTTGTCAGGCCGAAGAGGACAACCACTTGTTGGCCAGAAGGTGGCCAAACATGATAACCAATTACAGGACAACTGTTTGACGGGTCCCTCAGGACCCTGCAAGCTCACACTAGCTCAGGCCAGCCCCCTTGGGGCTTTCCCTCACCCCTGCACATTGCCAAGGAGCCCTATTTCAGCTCAGCTCAGGGCCAACAGCCTGTAGATGTGCCGGTGTGTGTCCTGTTCTTCCTAGCTGGATCTGCAGTATAGGTTACCTAGTCTCCAGTGCTGTCTCTGGACCTACTGTTCCTGTCTGCATAGACATGACTCATTTCCTTACCTTCTCTGTTCAGATCCTGCAGGATTCTGACAGGGTCACAGCCCTGACTATCACTCTTTTCTCCTGGCTCGTCTCCCTCATGGACCAGTCCTGCTGTTGCTGCTCCTTTCAAATGAATGCCATTTTAACTATTAATTTTGTATCCATTGTAGCCCATTGGCCTTACCTGAGACATCTTATTCAAATCATGTTTAGGATCAAGAATTATAAAGCCCTTCATTACAAATATCAGTATAACACTTTTATCATTAACTCATGTGAACACGTATAGTTCTATAGTATGCATGCTATAGTATGAATTGAGAACTTATGATACTATGAACTTATTCTCAAGAGGATAGGAAGAGAAGGCCCCAGGAATGTTTTCCATCACGTGAAGATGAACAATTAAAATAAAAATGTTTTAATTTTTCATTTAACAAAAATATCATCTTCAGGCATCCAATACGATTACAGCTTTATTTTTCAAAGTATTTAGCATTATAATTTTATAGTTTCAAAGTAGATCTCCATTTAATTTCAAATTGTGAATTCCTAGCATGTTTATCTATCAGACCACTGATTCCTGTACTGTGTACTCAAAAAGGAGACTAAAATGTACTAGAAGTTCAATCTGTTACAGAAGAAATAACAGCTTCCCAGTGCCGTCTTGCTAGGCTTAATTAATTTTGTTCATGCCTTCTAGGTTGAATTGTTGAAATTTTGCGCTGCAAAACTTTCTAACTCAGTGCAATTCATGGAACTAATCATTGGTAATGTCTCTTTAAGTGCCAGCCTGTGGCTATCCATCACAGGTTATAATAAAACTAAGAGCTTTATTAGCTCCATGGATGTTTACATCAGCCTGACACAGTGTTAAACATCATTAAATAATGGTGTTAGATGGGATCAACCTTAAGCACCACAAGACCCAAGGAAGATTTTATGATGTCCCAAATCACTTGTAAAAGCAGATTTGCCTTTTAATAAAAGTAAAGCTGACCTCAATGTTCATGATTTCATAGTCTCCCAAGTCAGGCTTTTGGCTTTTTCATTTTTTCTGCCTTTCAACGGTGTTGTATTTTCCTTACCACTCTTTCTTGAGACGTGGAAGTTCAAATCCCAGAGTATGGAAAGAAACATATCACACAGCAGGAACTCCAGCTTCATGCAGGAGCAAATTCTCACAAAAGAGCCTCCCTATTAGCTGTATCTGTTCAAGGGCATACTGCACTGCATATGCACACTAATTTTAGGTTTACTATCTATTCATTAGATAAAAATAAAATCTTCTGATGTCTTCAAGCATGTGGTAACTAAATGAAGAGAAGGAATAGATACTAAGGCCTCAGAGTAGGTCCACAGTAAGGTCCATAGTAGTTGTTTGGATTGATTGTGCTAGTTCTAGCTATGAAAATATTTCAATAGAAATAGGATAATCTACTAAAGGATTTAGAGGATCTATTTAAATTTACAATATCAACTGTTAAAGGATCTTCTAGCTTGTCCACACAGGTTATGCAGTCTCCAACCTTACAGGTTTCAGGACCTGACTGGTCTTCAATCTAAGTCACCTGGCCTGATCTCACAGCTGACCTGCTTTGAGCAGGAGATTGGAGTAGAAACCTCATGAGGTCTCTTCTGATCTAAATTATTCTGTACTTCAGTGTTTAATAGGGGGGAAGACAAGAATGAACAATTAAAAGGTCAAACTAAGGTGCTGGTGGGGAGGGTTGTTTTTTAGTTTTTGTTTTTTTCCAGGATGACAAAATTTAGACAACAGTATATTTCTGCCTATATTTCCAATATGCAAAGGTTAATTGGAATAATCTTTTTTACGGTGCTTCAAATATTGCTGAATCCAGTTGTTTCGGGACTGTGAGTAGAAGGGCCATGGAAACCAAAC
The DNA here is from genome assembly GCA_013396635.1 of Penelope pileata. Lineage (NCBI taxonomy): Eukaryota > Metazoa > Chordata > Aves > Galliformes > Cracidae > Penelope > Penelope pileata. The sequence goes on along the minus strand of WBMW01003121.1, from coordinate 5,655 downwards.
CTCAATGCATTTTGAAGCAGTTATCCTGTAAGAACATTCTGTTACTGCTAAGTTCTGTAGTCAAAACCGAACACAGATAACCTTAAAATGCACTCAATAGGCAAGTGGAATGATCTACATGGAGTTCCCTGTGTTATTTTAATTGTAATATATACATATATATTTTCTGTCTCATGAAGTATTACAGTTTTAGAAGTATTTTATTTCTTGAAATTGCTTGAGTATGCTTAGATTTTCCTTGTGTTACAGCTGCAACAGATGAAAACAAAGGTAAAAGATCTCCAGCTTTTGTTGTTCGTTTGCTTAATTAGAAGGCATTTGTTAACCAATTTAATTTCAATTTGTTTTAATTTCAATCAGTTTAATTTCAATTACTTGGAGGTAGGTACTTTAAATGCACTCAAAAAGAATAACTTAAAAATTATAATAATAAAAAGGACATAAAAACCTTGCCAGTTTTGTCTCTATCCAATTAAAAAAAAAATTATTCAGCCATGAACAATACATTTTCCTTCACTGTTATATTAGCAAAGATCAATGTCATCGTAACAAACAATAAACGACCAACATCATTTATTCTCATCTTCTGAAAGGTCCCTTGGCTTCATGTGTTTTGTTCATTTACTGTAATTATATTACAGTACAGGCCTTCTCAATGTCCATCAAACACAACAAATGGGAGAAAGAGAAATATAAATCTACAATCTTTACTTTCCATAAGTAAATACAACTGATTTTTTTCTGCTCAGTAGTGAAGTCACCAGAACACTTAAGCTAGTCAGCATGACACCTTTGAAGAGTTTGGAGAAAAATGTAGAATTAAACATAAGTTTGTTTTTTCATTTGCTTTCTTCTACATGTATTTAGTATTCTCCAAATAGTACTTTTCCCCTTTATCCCAAGGAACACTAGATGTAGACAGTTTTTCTCTCCCCAGAACAGTCTTCTTCCACTACTGGTTTTGATACATCTATCTAGGCTCCTCATTCCTTAAACAGTGAGCGTCATAAAGTTTTAATCTACCCGTCTTCACAATCTGACTTTTTTCATGTGTAGGCACACCTCCGTAGGTCTAAGATGCTCATTTGTGTTCCATATTCCTTTTTTGCCATAGTGACATTTCATCGATGAGAAAATGTATTTAGTGTATATGTATGCTTTCAGGTATTACTGCTATGTATTGATTACAAAAAATGGGTTATGAATTAAATAGTTGTATTATTTTGGTAACAATTTAGTGCACCAGATAAATTTTGGGATTGCTAATCTAGATGTTTTGCAATTGAAAATGTCAAACTACTAGAGGTGGAAAGGGAAAAATAAAATGTGCCTTTGTTGCACAGACTCAAGTAATTTTTAATGCAAGTATTTTTTTTATGTATTCCTAGTCAGTTAGAACTGAATAAATTGTAGTACTATAAAGTTATCAAGAGAACTGTGAAGGAGAAAAATGTCTGTGAGGTCAGGAAAAGTGAAATAGGAAAAAAAAAGACAAAAATGTGGACAGAGTGGATCAGAGCCGTAAAAGTCAAATTAAAAGAGCATACAATCAGGAGGAAGAAGAATGATAAAGGTTGACATTATCTCCTTGGTATTACCTAAGGAAGAAAAAACCTGCTAACACCCAAGTATTGTATCTCTTTTAAAGACTGAGCCACTTGTGAATAGTTCATAAAGAAATGGTAAATGGTGATTATATTTGTCTTATTAGTTATGTACGATTTTTTCAAGAAATGTTTTTTTCCTGTGAAGCAATGTGTTTGAATAATTGGAAAGAGGTAGTTAGAAATCTAAGGATTTCTGGAAGGAAGTGTGCACAAATCAGACAGTGAAAACAGCTATAAGCTGGATAAAAAAGGTATTCACCAGAAATTTCTGTAGGGTATTTATGGAACTGCGTATGCATCCCTCAAGCACATATCTTTTAAAATATATATTTTTAGTAAATATTGGAATATTTGTGGTCACTCAATGCCTGCTCTTTAAAACTACCACATTTTTCGTGCTTCCATGATTTGCATTGAAACTATAAACTGTTTTCTATGATGAAGATTTCTTAATTATTTTGTTTCTTGCAGAATTTCAGTCTTTTCATTTTTTTTTTTTTTAACTTCAGCAGTATTGAAACTTAAAGTAATAATATGCACATACTATATTGTTTAGCAGTGGGTTAAAGAAAGGTTGTTAACTTCTACTGGAAGGTGTCCCTGCCCATGGCAGCGGGGTGGGAACTAGGTGATCTTTAAGGTCCCTCCCAGTGTCAGCCATATTATGATTCTATGATTTTTTTAAAATTTGTTTTTTAGAACACAAATTTATAAGGGTTATTGCATATCAATTTTCCTATGGTTTGATATGAATGAAGAGCAGAAAAATGTTCTACCTGGATGTACATCCAGGTGAAACTGGCACATGTCTTATATGTGTTAATTGTGGCACTTACCATGCTCCAAAAAACATTTCAAATATTGTGTGCAGCAAATCCAAGCTATGAACCAACAGGTCAAATTTTTCCCTACTGCAACTTTGTGAGATTGTACAAGGTGGTTGTTACACATGTAGAAAAAGAAAAACGAGTTAGACATTAGTCTAACATTAGCCTTCTAAGTAACGAAGTACTCCATGAGAATGCAAATTATGCGGTTTTTGCATTGATATTAAACAGCGTAAAGAAGGAAAATTCAGCAATTCTATGTTCCTAGGAACTGAACACAACTGTCTTCTAATTTGAAGTATTTTATTTCAGTGGTTTTGCAGTCATTGTGTTCCTGCTCTTAAAAATCCTGCTCAAGTGCAGGCAAGCATTTAATACAATTTACATAAGAATGGTTTGAAGAGAGAAAATAACATTCATTAGTGAGTCTCAGTGCCATCTTTCTTACATTATCCTGGGGCACTCCTACTTTGTTTTTCCTCTTCTCTGTACATCAAGCACAACATTAAAAAAAACACCATTCTAGTGTTAATAATTCTTTAAAAATGATGTCTCTGGGAAACTCATGCAGACTTTTATGACTTGTTCCATTAGAAGAAGAACATGTATTTATATAATCATGTATCCCTGACATCTCTGAAATAACACATCATTCTAGGTGGTGTATATGATTTGCAAAGGCAGAAATGAAGTCATATATCAATATAGAACAAAATTATGTAATTAAATTACATAAAAATTAATAAACCACTGATAAATTGTAGAATATGAGATACCAAACATTTTGTCACTGTTCTTAGCTCTCTGAATATCTGAATGAATTTGTAGAAGCTTGTATGCCTTTAATATTGGTATAATATTCCCAAAATGTGCTCACTGGGAGAGGAGAACACAATAATTTGGCCTGTCCTATGTGGTATTAATACTTTAATACACTGAGTAACACTATTTCATTTTTTAAATGTGATTCTCAGGTTTCTGTTAAGAAAGGCACGAAAAACTGTCATTAAAGTAGTCGTAAAGAATTGTTTTCAAAGTGTTTACTAGAGTCTACTATTCTAGTACAACAACTGCTATAGAATCAAATACTTGTGACTAATTTCAAAAGCAATCTATTCAGTATAATCAGTGTAACTACACATACAGTTCAGTGAAGGAATTATGGCACCTAAATTAAAAATCCATCTAGGTGATTTTAATATAGCTCCCAAATTTGTTTATTATTAAAACCTGTATTCTGTCTTCTGCTCTTCATAATTTTTAATATGGGACAGCTGCAGTTCTGACTTGTTATGATTTTGTAAACATAAGTGCATAGCAGAAATATTTACAATCCACAGAGTGGTAAAGATCAAATCATAGTCTGAAGAAAGTCTTGAGTTCATCATCCAGACAGGTAGCTTTTGCTGTTACTTATTTGTCTCTGTATCACAGTATGTATACAATTCAGTTAGGATCAAAAAGGATAAGACAATAAATTAAACATGTTCTGGAGATGTCAAGCTCTATTTTGGTAGCTATCTCATATGTAAAGTCAACTTTACCAGATGAGGAGATCTTATTCTACTGAATTAATTATAATTATAGAAAATGCTGTTTCCTAGATATACTCCTGTGGTTACTTCAATTACTTAATGGACTGAAGTGGGAAGGTTCAAAAGTATATTGCACATACAATTGTGATAAAGTGCAACAATGACTCCTATTAGAAGTAAAAAGTGTAAAAGAATGGAAAACCTTGCTCAGAAAAGGGATGTAAAAGGACATGATGGTAGCAAAGTCTGAAATCACCATAGATTTCACCAAAATTCACCAAAGAGCTCTAAACATATAATAGAAAAGGAAAATGATTTGAACTTTTTTTTCCACCAGTGTTCTCATGAAAGATTTCTTCGAGGAAGTTCCTTTACCAAACTTCCTCTCTGCTGGAGAGGATTACTAAGAAGTGTCTGAGGAAATTTCAACATTATTAATACAAAATGTTCCAATAATAATAACAACAACAGAACCAGATGGTACTTGTCCACATGTTCTACAGGAAGTCAGGGATGAAACTTCTGAAAAATTATTTGGTATGTTATCTGTCAGTCCAATCTGTTGAGAGTTAGAGGAGCAGTATTTTGCAAGAGTGGCACCATCTTCAAAATAGTCTCCACCAGTGATGCAGAACTTACCAGGTATTAGCTCAGATACATAAACCATATAACTGGGTGGAAGTGGTAAATACAAATCTTTTAGTCAACACATGATAAATAAAGGGAGAGTCAATGGAATGTTTGTAAAGGGTATTACGTCTTGCAGAATATTAGAATTACTTGAAAAAAGGAATTAATATTTGAAATGAAGAACTACAAAATACTGCATTTTAAAATTTAAATATATTTTTATATATATTTATAAAAGTCTGACTGTAGTGAAACATACCTAAGACAATATCTCAAAATACTTAAGGAGATATAATCCTCTTCTTATACATGATAATGTGTAAAGAGAATAATTGCACCAAAATTATGAGGTGTTTGGACACCATGTTAGAAAGAGATATGTGAACAGAGATATGTCAAGGTCAGAGTTTCTTTTGGAATTCAGAGATGGAAACAGAAAATATTATCTTCAATACTAAAATACAAACAAACGCATTTTTTAAAAATACCAAGAAATAGACATAAAAGTAGTTCAAATAATTAACCATGCAGGAAATTTAATGAGTACATTCAGAAGAAATATGCAGTCCATAAATTTAAACAAAATAACATAAAATAAAAAACTGAGATAGATTTGACGCAGATATTTCTAAAATTACAAGGGCTTTCTTTGTTTTCTTTAGTTTTGGTATTCCATTTTTGTTGTTGCTTATTTTCTTACTTATTTTTATTGATGTTGTTTGTTTTGTTTTGTTCTGTTTTTCTTTCCTTCAAAAACTATTCAATAATAAACAGGAAAACCTCTGTCTGGAATCAGTCTGAGGACTCAAATATTTTAACTATTTTATGCAATTAATAATTGATTTTTCTAACAAATAAGCAATTACAAGGTTATTTAATTTTGAATCAACTTTAATACTTTCCTGTTAGAATTATCATTTAAAAGTTATAATTAATTGTCACATACTTTTTATTAGTTGAGAGAGACTTAGTTTTAATTAAATACAAGAATAATTTATTCTTTAATAAAAAATGCATTATAATGTCCCACATTAGCAGCGTGCTCTTGCAGCTTGG
>WBMW01003120.1:152296-228374 GCA_013396635.1 Penelope pileata | reverse complement strand
TACGTGAAACAGCAGCAGTGGGTTCTCTTACACTCTATGAGCACATGCAGCCCTGTACAGTCTAAGAGGCAAGAGATGTGCCCAGAAATGTATACCGAGGAACCGCCTAAACAATGAGAAAGTGAGGTGTGTCTTAAGCTCTTTCACCAGGGAGAGATCCTTGTCTTTTAGGTGGTAAGGAAATGTGTTCTTCCCTTTTGAGTCTTCTGTGTGAAGCCATCCCTTCAGTGTCTGTTACACGAGCCAGCCCCTCTCACAAAAACTTTAAGGACCTGAAAAACCTTGCTGACACATACAGGCTGCACAACTAGGAATCTGCAGGTGAAAAGAGAAATAGATAACAGCACAAGACTGCAGCTGCACTGATCTTTTTGTAATTCAAGCCTCATTTCTGGGGAGCAGCTGAGCACTGGGGGATAGGAGGGCTGGAGATGACTGCCAGCATGGAAGGAAGGCAAAGGTTAAATGACCATTTTACTGTGCTCTGTAAAAGAGGTTTGGGGATCTCAGTTCTGGACTCAGCTGCCTACTGGGACAAGACAGACAGCAATTTGATGGCTAGGTTTTTCAGTATAGGTTTAAATATTCCTGCTGTAGGATGTGCTGCTATGCATTTCTGTCCAAATGAAGCCAATCCCTACGATTTTTTCCCCGTGGATGGAGGCCTGGGTGATAGCGGGTAGCATGAAACAGGAGCAGTCACACTCTTAACAGCTCATTTTGCTGTCTGGCAATATCAGCTTCTGACTTTCTTTTCAGACAAAGTAAGTTGCCACTCCGAGTTACTTGCATAGCTGGGGGTATGGACATAACCTTACATGCAAGACTAAAAAGTCAGTACGTATCAGTGCATTTTCTTGAGAATTCCTGTTCTGCATATGAGAAAAGGTCAGGGTAGTTGCCACTGTGTAGAAAGTTAGTACATGCTGATTGTCTTAATGTGTGTTGATTTTTCTTTTCTTTCAGATTTCTCCCATGGTAAACATAATTTATTCTCTGCAAGGAATAAAAATTAAGTCTCTGGGAGCTTAATGAACTTGTTTGACCACATTGTTCTAATAGATTACATGCCAGAGTAGGAGACAAAAACATGAATTCTGACTGCGGTTCTGACATGTGCTTGCAATGTAAGAGTACAGATCCCTGAGGTTCATTTTCCCAGACACACAATGAACTGTGGGTCTCTTCATCTGAGGTTAATTGGAGTCTCTGTACCTTTCCTTAAATTAAAGAAATGCCCTGAGGAAAGTGATGCACTCAATGTGTCTCAAGAACTTTACATCCAGTTTAAGGTGGAACTCAGAATGGAAAGAAAGGTGGCAAGTGGTGACCACAAGATGAATGCAGTAGCAAAATGGAGCAGTGCATAGCAGGAATGCAGGTAACATGGACACTTTCCAGGGAAGAGCAAACCCACTGCCACTCTTAGCAGTTTCAAATTCCTGAAAAATCTGAGGAAATCCACATTGTAGACCCGGTAGGACCGGGATACTTTCTAGTTCTGCAGGCTGAGTTAACACTGTAATGAAACATTGATTTTGCAGCTAGAAAGGTCTGAACACTTCTGGCTGAGCAAACAGAGGACAGACACCACAACAGTTTGTGCAGTACAATAAAGGGAGCGGACTCCTGCTGCCCCAGCACTTGGCAGAATCAAAATCTAGTGAGTTGTAGTTTTTTTTTTTTTTTTTCTTTTTTTTGAAAGAATGACTCTGAAACTGGCAGGTAGTTTCAGAAACTAATTAATCCCTTTTTGCTCCTGTTTGGATAAATGTTAGCCTGAACCGCCAGTGTGCTGCGGCACCCAGCACAAACCCTGGGGGAAAACAAGGGCCCCATGGGAGGGAGTGACAGAACTGAATAATGCCTGCTGAACAATGGGAGGCAACCCCGTAACAGATGAGTTTTCGATCTCCCTTGTGGGCATTTTCAAGTTTTAGCTGTTATCTCAGACAAACGACCGAGGAGCCAAAAGTCCTTCACTAACGCTGAGTAGCCACTGTGAGCGAGTAGGGCTCGCACACCGTGTGTAATCTGCTCCTTGGTGCTCTGCCCAATTCCTTTCGTCCATATGCTGTTTTCTTGAAACCATGGAAGATGGGAAAGTAGTGGCAGTTGGACCTAAACCTGTAGGTGTAGGACATGGGTTTCTACTGCTTTCAGAATTTTTTCTTTCTTCTAAAGTTAACTCTGAATCTCCTTGAGCACACAATAAATGCAAATAAAATCTGACTGCTTCTTATATGAGCAGAAGTGTATTCAGATTGCTCGTTTGTGATGGTGGTGGTTCATGTTGGGCTCCTGAGTTGTTAATAATTTCACAAGCATAATTTTCCAACAGAACAACTTTTTCGGATGTAAAGAATTTCTCCACTGAAGTCGAACTGCCTCTCTCAATACCATAAGGCTTCCCATCATTCTGGTGAGTCCACATCTGTATTTGGAGCTGCACCACACTGGAGCCCCTACAACAAGTAAGGCTAAATGCACTCTTTTTTCCAGGGTTTGAGTATGTCATATTTCAGGATTCCTGATGGGAGAAGCAAGATCCTCAGTCAAAGATGAACTTCAGTGCCAGTATTAAGGAACACCTATGAGGTTTCTCATCAGATCTGATGCATTCTGTGTATTTTTGGAAAACAAGTACTGAATCAGGTGAGAGGCAAAGCCTTAAAATAACCTTACAAATTTCAACTATCAAGGAAGTGCTCTTTTCAACATCTTTAGAAAAAGAAACAACGTCCTTTGAAGTGGAGGCAGGTTGGATTTCAGAATGAAGCTGCTTCGCAGATCTAGACATCTGCTTAATTAGAGGATGAATGTGAAATCCTTAAACTTAAAAGGGTTTTATGAGGCAGCACTTCAGAGAACAAGCATTCCTCTAGCATTGGTAGAGAAGAGCTGCAAGCTATTATCTTTGGAGATGGGTCAAAAATGAGTATATTAGCAAAAACCACTCTCCATAGGTGGTGAAAAGGACCACATATAATCCCCAAATCTCAAATAGGAAGTTTTTTTTGTAATAATCAAGGAAAAGTGGAATCACGAGTGCTTTAGAAGCAATACACAAATCATCGTGTAACCAGAAAACAGAAAGAGTAAGGAAAAAAAAAAAAAAGCAAAAAGAAAACCAGGTAGGCAGATAGCAGGAACACAGTCATCCAAAGACAGTTAAAGGAATATTTAGTTCATGATACTGTTCTTGTTCAATGGTCTGTCCTATGCTCTCCATACAGCCCACTTGGGAATACCATAAGAGAACCTCCTAAATATTAATAAAATAGGAAATAACAGAGATAAGCAGGAAAAAAAGCAGCTCTTCTGACAGAGCAGTGAAAGGGAGCTCATTAAAAGTAGCTCTAAGAAATGCTCACAAGAGCAAAGGTCTCTGCTGTGTCACTTTATGAATTGGTAGAGGCAAATCCACAATAACCAGCATCTGGTGACAAAAATACCAGATTACATTTTTTTCCCTCAAAAGAAGAGAAACTGCAAAGTTCATAACTGACAACTGATGAAAACATTCAGCTAACAGCAGGGAGTTTCCTTTTTCCAGTACACTGGTCATGAAGACAGAAAAGTAATGTGATCCTAATCAAAACCAAGGGCAAGGCTTGGTACACAGCTGCTGCAAGACCTCGGTCAATGGAGAGCTTGGATCTGCTTGTTTATGTAGAAATGGAAGTTTTGATGAAAAAAGCCCTACCTGTTGTGTGCTGGCGTTTATGCAGGGCGCTGCTGCAAGAATCGGGTCTCCTCGATAATATTAAGAGCTCTCAGAAGAGCAGCACCTTTACATCTCACTGTATTAATTACTAGAAGGAAGAGCAAGAAAATAGTCACATGCTGAAGAAACAAAACTTTCTTTGCCTGACTATGACCAAAATATTAAGAGTTCTACAGTAGTAATCAAGGTCTGCATCCTCTATTCAAAATGTGACCTGGACTGACTAAAATCTTATTTAAGATTTCATAATCTTTGTAAATTACAAAGATAATAAAAGAGACACAGAATTACAAAAATTCTACTTGAAGATAGCAATTTCCTACTGTGGATTACTTATTTTTATTTCCCTTCATAGCTCATTGTCCTTTACAAAACATACAGTTTAACTTTACAAAGTAGCCAACTTCTTTTCTTTTAAGATATTGATTTCAGACTCCTTTTTAAAATTGCCTTTATCGTATTCAGTGCCGAAAGCAGACTAAAGAAAATTGACGAATGTAGTCAATAAAATATAAGTAGATATACTGCAAATAAAACATGTGCTTGGGAAACAGAAACAATTATTATAGCTTGAATACAGCTCAGGGCAAAAACAATTTATTTAAAATACCCAGGATGCAACTAATGTAAAATACAAACGTAAGCAGCCCATTAATTCCTGTAAAATAAAATGAACTAAGAAAAGACCATGAGGCCACAAACTAATTCTTTAAATATCTAAATGATAAAGCATGTATTTTACAGTAATTTCTACACCAGTGTACGGTCAGCATTCATGCTATATCAGTTCTGATATCCAAGTACAGTAAATACAATAAGTAGTGGTATGATGCAAGGTTTTGTGAATTGCCCTCCATTTTTATTCCAATACTGCCCCATATAATAAAGATTTTATGTCTTATTGCTGCTACATTACCCTGCTCCCGTATGCAACTACGTTGTTGTTTTGGGAATGGGCTTCAGCTGCACTGTTCATTCCTAAGTTGAAAACTCCAATATTCCACTTAAATTCATTTTCTTATTTTTAATGACATCACTACCTTACAGTTTTCTTCACTGCTTTGTGGGCTTGTAAAAAGGTTTAGCCTGTGCATGAGCTTTCCTCAAACAAGTAAAAAAAAGCCCAAGGGGATCCCCTTCCAGGAGAACCAGCCAGACTGTTACCACATGCACCAAGAGCAACTCCATCAGCGGAACCCAACATCCTGTTTTGGTTTCCTTCCAAGTATGGATGTTTTGCACCAAATAAAATACTATCAAAACAACAACAACCAAAAACACCAAAACAGCGTCAAAAACAAAAAACCAACAAACCTACACATCTTCTTTTTGTTCCTACTCAGGAGTAAATTTCATTTCTCCTCCACAGAAGAATATCAGGCTGCAGTAACACATGTATTTGTCATTACTATCCAGGAAATTCACGGGTCATTTTATCTGAAAATGGATGCAAACATACACAAGCTTCATTGGAAGCTGAGCATTACTGCTTTCCTTCTGCAGTGCTTAAATCCCTGTGGAAACATCAAAGCTGTGATCTGTTCTCTCCACGGAGTCTCAATGAGTTCCTGAGGCCAGTTGAAGGCACAGATCCCACATTTTAACAAGAAACAGAAAAATCAAACTCGATCTTCCTCAAGGCCTGATCTATATCAGCAAGCCTTTGACAGACTTTCTTCCCTAAAAGACACAGTAAGAACACCTCCTTGTAGCCCCATATCATACTAGCTGCTTCTCTTGGAAAGGCCCCTGCCATGGCCCTGGAAAGGGAAAATGCCAGAAGACTCATGGCATCCCACGTGTTATGGATTTTCTTTTGAGGCATGATGATACCACCTGATCAGTGGCGCATGGAGCATTAAACTGTTAAGCAAATTTTGTAACCTCTGCAGATGTACTCTTTTTTGCACCTGCAAAAAGATGGGAAAGAATACACATTCTGGGGCTGAATACTAGGTTGAGGCAAACTTACACAGCTAAACTGAAACAAAAGCTGTGCTGATCTCTAGGGTATGAGGATCTGCTGCAACATTTCATACCCACGGAGAGATCTCCAAACCTTTTCAATTTCCTAATTTTCTAATTTCCTATGTGACCAGTATGTTGCATTGACATTCTCATTACAAAGCTTAACACAGTATCCTTGACACCCTGACACAGCAACGCTTTCGATAGCTTCTAATTAATATTTTCTAGCTGTATAAGCATGTACAGAAATGGGGGAGTTACGTTAGGATCTGCATTCTTGATGTCTTTTTGCTTTCCTTTCCATTACAGAATACAATACAAATCTGGAATACCGTACTCAGTGATGGGAAAGAGGTATCTGACTATTTCCATTTCAAACGCATTTACAATGTCAGCACTTACTCCATGTGTAACACCCTAAGAGCTTAGCCTGCCTCATAAGCAGCGAAGACATATGAAAACTTGTTTTTCTATTCATCTTGAGCTTTTACAACTGTGTATTTGCAAGTAGTTTGTGAAACTAGCAACACATTTATTTTTCAAATGAAATGTCCACAGCCTGTAGAATAATTCAAACAGGTGCTAATTAGGTGTACAGAAAGGCCACTGAGGATAATTTATATATCTCCCTGCAACAGAAAAAATGAATAAATGTTAATTGCTTATATTATACAACAAATGATTTTCTAGAATGGCACTAAATTAGCTGCAAATATTATAATTACAAAGTAGTATGTAATTTACTAAAGATTAATTGAAATGATTAAGTGCAAATGGCATAATTTTGCAAGGTAGTATTAATGCATTTTGCACAGAAATGAAAAAAAATAAACAAAAAACCCCAGTGGTTAGCAGCATTTAACGAAGCACTTTAAGCACCTCACGAAAGCATCAGCGGCCTCTCCCTTGTGTGTCCTTCTCCAAGAAGGGCATTATTGCTGGGGAAATCACTGTAGTGTTGATAATAATTAGAACGTCTGACCCAGCCTATTAAAGGACCAATTGCATGGGAGCGACACAAAAATAATGTTTCATCGTCTGTGCACGGTCTTCTGCAGCCTGTTCTGGAAGCTGTACGGACTGTGGATATTGGCTGTACAGGAACTGAAGTAACTGCAGGAGCAGTTTGAATGCATTCCTCATAACCAGCAAAGGGAGGCATGCTTTAAACAAGATTTCAAAATAGCACTCTGCAGCAATAGTTTTAATTAATTTTCCTGAATTTGGTGCAGCAGTCTCTTGCATATAAGCTCCATACCGCGCTGTATGGAGTGCAAAGGAATGGGGCTGAACATGGAGAGAGGAAAGGGACTCGAAAAATTGTTCTGGTTCAGAAAGGATTTGTTGTTTGAGAGTATTCTCTACTTTCAGTACAGGGTACTTTTCTGAGTTTGTTATCTACTTAGTACAGTTCTTGGCCTGGTTTTTTTTCTGGTTTAATATTTAACACAATTCAAATGTGGTTCCTCAGACAGTGCAAACCAAAAAACCATTCCAGGGTTTTGGGGAACAGGTGTAAGACATTATCACATTCTTTTTAACTGAAACACGTCCCAGCTGTAATGATACTGACTGTCAGACCTTTCACTTTTCATTAACGTGTCCTATGGCACTGAAAGAAGCATTGTCATTAGTGAAAAGCTATAAATGAAAATAAATGTCTCAAATGCTTTTGGCTGATTGTAATGTGAGCAATTCTGATACTAGTCAATGTGCAAGATACGTTTTAGGGAACGTCCCTCACACGTACAGACTTAACTTTACCCCTACAGAGAGAGATGAGGAAAGCATATGTATCAATTAATACATATTGTGTTGTGTAATCTCACTTAAAAAATGTACTGAAAACCCCTTGAACCCACGTTAGTTACGAAATTTTGACTCTAATTTTAGCTAAACCTTATCATCTGTTTAATGTGAAGAGGCCCATTCAGCAACACAAGGACTTTCAGGATTCCTTTCCTACTCAGTATCTCACTTTAATGCTCTTCAGCTTCTTTCACTTGAACAGGTTTTACTTAAACCTAACCATGTGCAGTATTGAATAAGAACGGCTCAGTAAATTTGGGCAAAAAGGCTCATCTAACATTAAAAGGAAGGCTGCACAGAGCATCCATTAGGAGAATATTAACACCCATACGGCATTAGAGAGTCAAACGGAAAAATAATCAGACATGTTGCAGTCCTGGTAACAAAAGGAAACAGGAATATATTAAATACAGATCCGATTTAGGAGATCAAAGAGATGTGAACAGCCAGACACCCACACACAGAGCCTCTGACATAAAGGCAGCTGGACATCGCTATTTGCATTGCCCTACCAAGCTCTGACAGGAACCTGCACCTCAGAACGCTCGTTACGGAGCGAGGTCAGCAGCACTCCTCTTCACACAGCCACCGGGCACCCGGCCTCCTTCAGGACGGGGCGTAACGCTCCCAACACGCAAACCAGAAAAAAAAAGCAAGGTTGACAGAGAGTGGCCAGTTTTCACAGAGCATGTAAACTGCACAGACAGCACAGTGCCTAGGAGGTGTCGGTGAAGCTGCCTCAAAATGCAGTCTGTAGACTCTCCTGCTGCTCTTTGCCCGGCCATGCACTAACTTGGAGGGCTGTAAAAGCTGCTGGAAAAATAGAGGGGAACACTTGGCTCAGGGCCTCAGAAGAGACAACTGGAGGTTGTCATGCACTGGTGCATGGCGGACGTGCATGCTTTTCTCCATCTGTGTTCACGTTTCTCCCTGATGCTTTAGCAGCCATGAAGGAGAACAGTGACAGAGGAACTTCCTGAACCTCTCACATGAACCGGACGGAACGTGTTGGTCAAGCAGCAGTGAAACACTAAGAAGTGACTGCATGTCCATTGCAATTCTGCCTTGTTTAATAAGAAGTCTACATCACTATCAAGAGAAAATTATAGGCTGACTTTACTCACAAATGCATGACAGCAGTTACTTTCCAATGCTGGCATTGACAAATGCTGACACAGCAAAACATGAAAAGAAAGTCATAGCAAAACAATAAACATTCAAAAAGCAGTGGTTAAATACAATTCATAACTGTTAGGCAAAGCTACAGCAATGGTCTCAGACTGGTGTGTTATTTTACACTGAGATTACACAGACAAGTTCAAAAGTATTTTGAGCCTAGACCTTCGTAATTACTGAGAATTACGAATGTCCTTGATATCAAAATAAGATTTCGTGAAATAGGGACCTTATTCATCCAGAAAGAACTACTTCCTGTCTGACACAGCCAGTTGGTTTTGCCTTTGCTAGTACAGATTTTCTGTTTGATGTAAAATACTTTCCTATATGTAAATGCAACCGATCCTGAGGAAAAAAAAGTCATGAAGTATCAGTAAGAATGTGCTGCATTGCCCTTTACAGCTGCACCACTTCTGGCGCACACTATGAACATGCTGGTTTCACTTGTACTCTTCTTGCAGTGTGAAAGTACATCACTGCGAAGGGCATTAGGAGCTGCTGAACCCTCGGTAGTCTCTCTCCCTGTCCCGTGGCTACTAAAATATTGACTGAATCCAACAAAATTGATTGATGAATCTACGTTACCCCCCATTTGAACTTGTTCTGGTTTTGTCACAGGAGCTTTAAAAGGGTTGTCTAGTTTAGCTTGCTATGCCATACAAATGTCTGCTAACCAAACTCAAAATTCAAATAGTTAATTTTTCAGAGGATTTTGTTGAGCAAGATTATGAGATTTAGCAACAACAAAAAGTCCCCTGGGTGAGTTACTCCATACATGCTGACTTGAAGTGCTTCTGCAGCTTGTTCTGCTACAGCTAAATACTGAGGTAGCTGGAGCACTGCTCTGGGCTAAAAGCACAAAACCTTTCACAGGAAGGAAAGACTTCAAAAGGATGTGTACGTTCCGGGTGTTCAAGTTCCCACTCTCCACGTGAGAAATGAAAAGGCCAAGCTGCCCTGCTGCAATACGGTTGCATCAGAGCCCAGCCCTGAAACCCTATCGCTACCCACAGGAATACTGATGGACACTTCAGTGCGCAAATGCCGAAGAGCGTGCCGGAGCGATGACTTAGCATCTCAAATGTGAGAACGTGTCGCATTTGCAAGCACGAAAAGTCTGAATTGCTTCAGTGACGTCACAGTGACTGGTATTACCCGAGGAGCTGGTAATGCCTGCACCAGAAGCACAGTTCTGCGTGTACGTGGAGACCCAGCTGACACAACAGAGCCTTTCAGGCTGCGAGGGACGATGGTGTCCTTTCACAGTACAAATGACATGACTTGCACAGCTCCTCAGCTAAAAGTTAACTTTTTCAAAGGGCACTGAAAATGAATACGAGGCATTTGTAATGATGGTTCAGCAGACTGGTGCAGCTCACAAACTCTAGCAAGCAGAAACGATAAACATTTCTGTACCTTTGGGAAACCTGATTTTCACTGCTATGATTTGGAAAGCACTACTTAGTGATATTAATATCCTCACCATTTTGAAAAGTCAGAATACAAAATACAAAATACTTAATGTTAACATACGAACCTTCTTCTATTTCATCACCTCGCTTCAACATTAAAATCAAATGCTTTTAGAAAACTTAGTTGTTTTTACTTTAGAGACAACTCCTTCACAGCTGTGTGTGTTGACGGTTCTGATTACACTTTCATGTCTGTAAATGTGAACTTACAGCTCAAATTAAAAAAAAAAAAAACAACTAAGGCCCCACCTCTACAAACATAATTAGACATGTTCACTAACACTGTCTGAAAACACACAAGTATAGTGAGTCTTTGTCCAGTCGATGTGTGCTTGTCTTGTACTATTGCCACATATAATGATATTCAGTAATACTGGCACATGGCACCTTCTTTAAATCAGGATGTCTTTCATAATTAAAGTTTCCAATAAAATGCCTGAAGCTGGTTAGTACGTTACAGGGCTCTTCTTTTGAATTACGTCAACAGCCATGTGACTCAAAGCTTCAAAAGAGATGTTTTACAAGAAAATAAGGATAAATGTTTTACATTAAATCCTATAAAACTGTATATAATAACAGTCTACAACATGAAAATGGCCATTAAACTGCTATAGTAGTTATGAAATGTAGCAACAATTCTAATGTTTCATATATTTACCATAAATCATTGTATTCATACAGTTGTGTTTGTATATATATATTCAATGGCACTGTAAACATAGTTGTTGGAAAACACACATGAACTCTTAACCCATTAGAAGTTCAGTACTTTTCATTGGAACAGATAAAATATATCAAGGTATCATTGATTAAAAAAAAGACTTGCAATATAATGCACATTGTGACATTTTCTAGGGCAGTGATCAAGACGAGACATAATAGAGAATATTCTAGATCCGACTGTTTTACATTTACACCTACCATGATAGAAAAATTTAAACATTAAATGTAATTAAATAATACAGAGTTTATGGAACACTTGATTTCAGAGATCCACAATGCCCCAAATCTAGTTTGTGTATCATGGCAATTCCCAACAACTTAGATCTCTGGGTCCTTTATGGAAAATTTAAGTCATTTTCTCTTTAACAACACATAGGCAAAGTGGGTTTGAACTGAATTATCTTTCTCTGGACAAAACTGCATTCAACTGGAGAAACTATTATTTTTGTACTTCCCATTGCTGGACATTCACCCTGTGAGCCTTGAGCACATGCTTGAGCATTTGGTTATGGCATTCTGTGGGTCAGGAAAACTCACTATCTCTACCTCTCTCAGTAAACAAAGTGTTTCTAATTTTTTCCATGGTTAAGGCAACTATACAGATATATTAGACACACCATATGCTTCTGTGTTGCTTCCTACGATCTAAACAGTAACAGTGGAAAGAAGTTTCAAACATGCTTTGATCTTCTTGACCACGTAGGAATTTCATCAAGTTGGTGAAAGTACCTCAACGTGTTTTACAACTGCAGACATAGGTCATTTGCTGCTCACTAGAGAAATAATGTACGTATAGGCTTGCATTTGAAGACTGACCATTCATTTAGTTTACCAGAAAAAACTAAACAAAAGCAGCCAGTCTGATTCCAGTGAACAAAATTGAGAAAAGCAATAATACGCATACACAATTTTTGTGCTCTCAATTATTTCTACCCCATAACTTAAGCTACTTGGACTTCTGTCATCATTCCCTCTGCATCCTGGTTGGGCTTTGTCAGACGCTATCTTCAGACACTGTAAGTGGCAACACTTCCTATCTGCCAACTCCAGCATGTTGCTTAATATTTATTCTAACATATCAAGTAAACTAGATAGCCATTTAGCTTTGTTTTCTGTGGGTAAGGCTGCAGGTATAAATGACAGTGAACAGAAATGCCTGCGCAGCGGCCGCAGTGCCGTGCAGCTACAGCGGCCACGGCCACAGAACTGCCAGTGCTGTGAAAACAACCAGTGAGGAGCTCAGGGCTGGGCTGCTCCCGCTTCCCGGTGCACTGTGTTTAGAGGACGACTTGGCAGTGCTTGTGGTGGTTGTGGTGTCAATCTTCTTCGCAGCTGGTTTTGGTTCATTGCTGTTTTCTGGATGGGTTTCCTTGTCCTTGAGTATATCTGAAAATATGAAAGTAAATGTAAGATTAATTACACATCTTTCAAATAGTGGCTGGAACTTGTACTCTAGTCTGAGAAGCTGAACTATGTATGGAGAGCGACAGGGCACCTATAATAATGGTTTAGTTGAACTCAGTAACCGCACCGTTTTGCTAAGCACCCCCTATTTTGCTCAGGAATTCTGGCCTACTCTACTTGTAGACACAGCCTAAACCTGGACACAGAAGATGGTTTTATCCCATCAAAATACCTTTGTCTTCAGCTGGGATGGGAACTGGCTCATGCTTTAAAATACGATGCTAGGGTTGACTGGTTTTGTAACATGCCCCAGTGGAATATTTGTCAAGTTGTTCAGTTGCCACAGGAAGAGACTGGAGAGCATATTGACTTAATTCAACAGGCAGCGTCCCAGTGTCTCGTTGCAATGCCTCAACTTCAAAGCAACACATGACACGTGATCCTTAGTTTGGAAGGACAACCTTGCAAGAAAGGTTTTAACACAAAGAACTACACAGGTGTCTCATAAGCCTCGACAATGGTGAATAAAGTGGCTACAAACAGAAAGTGCTTCAAGTTTTGTCTCATTGTTTTCCCTAGCAATGACAAGGACTGCCTTGTTTTGTCACTAAAGTGTGGAACAGTACCACTGATTTTTTTTTTTTTTCTCCAAATGCATTTTGGGGCAATTTGAAGCATCTTTTATATGAAGGATTAAATACAAAAGTAGCAGTAATCTTTCCTTGCAAAAATACAGACTTTAAAAATGAGAAAATGATTGATAAAGGTCTTCAATTATCTTGACATTTGCAAGTATTACTGTGACCATATTGCCATTGAATCCTTCACTGGCATTGTGGGAAAAATCAGTACTTCCTCTGACGATGATATGATCTGTAAAAGCATACCTAAGTGCCTGGCAAAAAACCCAAATTCTTACCTGGAAGAATTTATAACTTAACAATAATTGTTCAGGTCCAAACTTAAGGGATTTTTTTTGTGATACTAATGAATACAATGCACATACACACAGAAAACAAAAGGTACAATTTCATAATGCAAATTAAACAAGAGTCCAATCTTAAAATAAAAACTCTGAATCATAGAAGCAAGTTCCTGGCAGAAACTGCAAAGGCAGAAAGTATTCCAGAAATGTAAATGCAATCTGAGATCATTGTCTGCATGTCAGTAGTTCTGGCCAACCATCAATAAACCCACTTGATAATAAAAATGAGCTATTGTATTGGGAAAGCACGCATTGTTCTTGCCAGTATAAACTGTAAGAGAAATGCAATGAATTCTTCCATTTTATCATAATAGCAAGCAGCTGAACACGACACAGCCCTTCAGTCACTGCCTTCCCTCCCAGTGGGATGGGGGAGAGAATCGGAAGAAAAAAGGTAGAACTCGTAGGTTGAGATAAAAACTGTTTGCTAGGACAGAAAAGGAAGAGAGAAACAACAGTAATGATAGTTCTATTTATTTATGTATATATACCTCTGTTTACAAAGCAAGTGATGCACAACACAATTGCTTACCACCCACCGGCCGATGCCCAGCCCGTTGCTGAGCAGCGTCCCCCTGCCCAGCTCCCCTAGGTTTCACAGATTTTCCACATGATGTCATATGGTACGGAATGTCCCTTTGGGCAGTTCAGGCCAGCTGTCTGGTCCTGTGCCCTCCCAGCCCCTTGTACCCCAAGCCCTCTTGCTGGCAGGGCAGTACAAGAAACTGAAATATCCTTGGCTCTGTGCCACACTGCTCGGCAACAACTGAAACATCGATACCAACACTGTTTTTCTCCCAAAACCAAAACACAACATCATACCAGACACTATGAAGAAAATAACTGTCCCAGTTGAAACCAGGAAAATCAACACGGTCCCCAGAGGAACCTGTGATTCCTAGACCCGATTTGAGGCTGACTGCAGAGCAGGACACTGCTGGCAAGGAGCACAGTGGACGCAGTGGGACACAGGCAGTCTGCCCCTCCGCTCAAAACTCATTATGGCAAAATGCAGACACAGTTCCCCCTCAGTTCCAACTTGCAGTGGAGCTAACAGAAGGGAGGGGGAGAAAAAGCATGCTGTAAATATTTAGAAAATACCAGTATTCTGAGGACACAAAGAAAAATGGACAACCTTCAGACTGTCATTAAAGTAAATTAAGAATAAATCATGGAAATAGGTATGCTCTGACACTGCCTAGACTCCTTTCCATCACTGTCATTCGCCTTTTCGACTGTGGCAAATGCGCTGTTTCTCTGCTGCCTCTTATATCATCCCAGGCTGCTGACTTCAGCTCTCTGGGGCCAGCTGATTAAATTAAGACCTCACTCAGGTAAATCTGCTCCCCCCTTTCACTTGGCCATGTCCAGCATTGTAAGTTGATTGGCCTCTGTAAATTGGGCAGACTGAAATGTATTAATTCATTTATTTTCTTAATATTGACTTAACCAAAAACCTAAGGTAAGATTTAATGCTGTCAGAGAAGCTGTTGGTTTTTAAAAGCTCTCCTCTCAGTGCAGGCTTAATGCACTACATAACAAGCATTAAATAATACATTAGGAAATTCTGCCTTTACCCTTTCCATGGAAAGGACGACATTCTGAATTCTCTCTCTATCTCTACAGCAGAGTATTCTCTGATGCTGCTAATGGCCAATTCTAATTCAGGACTTAATTGTGCAAAACTGGCATTTTATTTAAAATACTCTTGTTTCTTTCTTCTTAAAAATATATAAATAAAAATAGCCCCAGTCCTAATCCAGTTCAGCATCTTTTTCAATCCTGCATTTAGTTTTTAAGTTGCATATTTCAGCAATCATACGACTTCATGTTTTTTTATGTTTTTTTTCCAGTTTGCTAAGAGTTCCAGCTGCTTATTCACTCCAGGGTTTTGGCTGAGATACTCAGAGTTAAACAAGTTTTTCCCTGAAATCTTTTTCTCAGAGTCAGGAATGGTTGTGTTCAGCCTACTACTGACATTCAAATGGCAAAAAAATAGTGAGTATACTAAAAAAGTGTCAGTGTGAAGACTAGCACAGAAGTGGAACTTCAGCCTCAACAAAGCAAACCACAGATGTTCAATGTCCATGAATCAAACCCGGAAATCACAACTTTATAAAACCAAACCGAGACCACAACTTTAGGTTGTTCTGGTATTTACCTTCTGCATTTTGAAGTTTCATGGTTCACAATTAAAAGCTCTTTCCCTTGCTACAAGCTTTCTTCCCATCATCACTCCTTCTCTCCTTTCCAGAAGTGGAGTAGCTTAAATCCTTGAAGACCTCAGCTAACCTCATATAGATGGCCTTTGGACCTTGGTATATGAATATTATTCTACACTGTTACTTTTCTAATGCGATATATTTAGAACTTCAGTATACAGATTCTTACATTCATTTTAAGATCTGTGATACGCTACACAGTGATGGTGATACAGCTGCTGTGCTGTCCCTTATCCAGGCTTGCAGCGTGAATACCGAAATCCTGCCAGCAGGCAGCTGACTGCCCAAGCAGCCTTCGTGAGCAGCCTTTCGGGATGCTTGCCAAGGACTGTGTCTGCTGGGGTCAGTGAAGATGGCTCCAAGTCCCCTTAGGCATTACTGTGAGTGCAGAGAACAGCCCTGAGTCCAGGGGATGGACCTCAGCTGATCTTTCATCTCTGTTAACTGCAGTTAAATTCACAGCTCGACAAAAAAACCAAAGCACATAATGAAAATGACTTGACCTCAATGCTTAGAGCATTTAGGATTATCTTCACATCGAGGATGTAACTGTGGATTGCTACCCAGTAATGCACGCGCTGCTCAGGTGGCACCAAACTTCTCATAAATACTTATGCGAATCAATGCCATTCCTCAGAGAGACCAGGCAGGATAAAAGGGACAATCAAACCTGCCATTGTCATCTAATTTCGGGGCAGGAAGCCTCATCTATGGGGAGGGCTGCATGTGCCTTTCAAACATGCTCGGTGAGTCACACATTAAAGCACACCTTAATTTTAGTAATGATAGATGAGAAATAATAATGTGGTCATTACTTTTTTGGGTTATTATCAAGTTATCTGACACGAGTTCAGCACTATTGGCAGCCCAGATGTTGGTTATGCCTCCCTAGCTTAAACCTTTGGCAGTCTGCTGCCCTGGTACTGGCAGGAACCATCAAACTACTGATTGGTGCACTTGCATGCTATCACTCTCTAATGAACAGCATCAGTAAGGTCTACATAAACGTCTGTAGAGGTTTCCTATTGTCCTGCCAAGGGACAAACAAGTTCATCAGCTTAAAAAAAAAAGAAAAAACCTTTCCAATTTTGACCTTTTCTTGACCTGACTTGAGCTCAGTCTTTTCTCTGTGATTGCAAATGATCAGTGTGATAAGGAGTCTTTCCCTAAAATAATCTGCCAGCGCCGCTGAGCTCTCCTTATCTCCTGACAGAGTAACGCTCAACAGCATCTCAGTGACATGAAGGGTAAAGGCAAAGACTCCCTGGACACTGCTCCCAACAGTGAAAGTACTTCTGGAGCAGAAGAAAAAGGCAGCAGAATGGGGCTGATCTCACACAGGGGAAGCTGGATCATCTTTTGGGAAGCTGTGGACCAGGCAAATGTACAACTCCTGTGAGAGTATTTGCAATAAAACCAAAACAGACCTGCCAGGCTAGTCCTGTATGTGTTGGCCAAAGCAGCCCGGTTTCTAGGGGGCTGGTGTGCTGACAGTGGAGAATCGATGCCACCAACCCACCAGGCCCACAACAAAGCGCAGATTTTGAACATGTTTTCAAGGGTTTTACTCTAAGAGATGCAAGGGAGAACGTTCCAGCCAGGTATTTGGGGAGGAATGGAGAGTGGGGAAAAGAAAGGAGGGATTGTTTATTTCTGCTTTCCCACATGAATTACACCCAGCCAGACCCATCCGTTTCTTCCTAGGCTTTCCTGCAAACACTGGGCTTTGAAAAGACAGAATGTCAGCACCTGCAGTGGGAAATTAACAACGGCCCCGGTCTCGAGTGTCTCATCAAGGTTACAATCAGAGACAGGCCTAAGGTGAACTGGTCGGGCTCTGCAGTTCCTCTCCACCTTGTTGCTTAGCTGCTTGATTTCACTTCGATCGTAGGCTTGGTTTTGGCTGATGGCTTTGGAAGAAAATTAAAACAAGGTGCAACTTGGTGGAACAGGCTCTTAAATTACAGTAGATGCTGCAGTGTTATTATTAGCTTTTTATCACCTCTGGTAGCAAAAGCTGAAATTACTTTTACATATTCAAAAGAAGGAACTCCGAAATTGCAAAATAATGCTGTCGCCATAAAATGTAACAATTTCCAAATGATCTATTATCCTGACATTAAGACCAGCACTAATTATTTCCAGTTACAGCTGCAGCAGACATGGAAACAGGAGCGCTGTGGAAATGGGAACATGAGAAATCCCAATGTGTGATGAACTCATGACACAGTTCTCAAAGTTTGGGGTTCGCCACTGTCCACTATATAATATGAGTCGAGACTGCACAGGTTAATCAATCTGTTTCATTTTAGTTTGCAATCTTTGTTTCTCTTTTTAAGGAGACTGGAAGAGGAGTGTGATCCTTAGCAGATCACTTCCTCCCCACAGGACAGCAAGTGAACTACTTTATTTTGCACACACTTTGTGCATTCCGAATTTAAGTTCTTCAGGATGAGAAGAACCACAGCTACTCTCCTCAAGAAATAACACCGGCGGGGACTTTCAGGAGCTACAGTTATAAAAGAAGAGTCAAAGGTAACAAAGGAAAAAAAATGCAAGACAGAGTCAGGAACAACTGCAAGGCAATTTGAGATGACAGGTGCCTGCAAGTCACACTTACAAGCAGCGACTCCTTCCCCATTCCCAAGCAATCTGTTGTCTGTACAATGAATGCAACTTAAATGCAAACTATAAATAAATAAGAATATATAGAATAACACATGATCTCAACCATACTAGTGTAGGGAAACCCGCCACTGTATGTGTTTGGCTTTTGATATACAGCTGCCATAGCAAACCCTGCATGATTTTCATGAGCTGTAATAAAATTCTATTAGTTCTGAGGGCTGAAAAGTAAACCCGCATGTATAACTGCCTCAGCCCCTGCAATGGTGTATGTCAAAACAGAACACTTCATCTTTTCTTTGGGAAGAAGCAATCTAACCTAACAACCCCTGTGTGATTCAGCACTAGTTCCATTAATCAGTCAGTCGCTGGCAAGCAAAGGTTTCGTCATTTTGTTTATATTAATGAGACTTATTCAAATGCAGACAAGCTGAAAGTATAGGCTTAAAACATGCCAAACATCTTTTACATTTCCTGGAAACATCTGTTTTTAGTCTAGTCCTAGGCACATGTTTGTGGTTGTGTGTTTGAGCTTGTTTGGTTTGCCAGATCCCGCGTACATCCTGCAGCACAGCTGACATGAGATCCTGAAACACAGCATGGAAGTATCTGTGAAACACGACGTTCCCAGTAAATCTGTTGAACTTTTGTTGTAACTTTCTTGTAATGAAAGAAGCAACTAAAAAGCTCTGTGACAGCCTTCTGCCATCACTGTATGGTGCAATTAATTAGATAAGTTTAGAAATTCTGAACATGCCTCACTGGTAATATGCAGAAGACTGAGAGCGATCCTGATACCGCATGCCTCACATGCTCAAAACTTCTATTAAACCTAATGGGAGTTTGGGGGGATGCGAGGAATGCAGGGCTGACCTTTATGGTTAAAGATGAATGTGCACTCTAGACTTCAAAGATTAGGTACCCCTGCCAGTCTGGAGTGTGCGAGGGATCAGCACGCCAAGCGCCAACGGCATCTGCGAAATATCACGCCACAGCTCAAAGCCGTGTAATTAAGAAAAATATAAACTGGCTCAAGGAAGAAAAATATTAGTAATAATTGAAAATGCTTTGGCTGTTGCTTTTGTCCTGATGATCTCATTAGTTTTAGTTACAGAAACAGTTCTCACACTGGCTGACACGGGGCACGCTTTGTTTGTGTTCTCATTCTGCCCACATCTTTCCCAGTTAACTTTTATTGCTCAATACAAAGGTCAAATTGAAGGCTTAATTAAATTGTATATGGGGAAACCATAAACTTATTTTGGAAGGGAGTACAAAACATTTAAAGCCATCCCAGCTCCTCTCCCCCAGACACTCCTTATTTTCTTGGGAAGAAAAAGAGCATGCATTGTCGGCGCTCCCTCCCTTAAGGCAAAACCGCACCTTTTCTTGTTTTACGTGTAACAAATATCCAGCCTTTTCATAATCTGTTAATTGTATGGGCAATTGACACTTGTAACTGCAATTTTAATTTAGCTCTGCAGTTCTAAGCAGACAAAGCTCCATTTTGTATGAAGGTTGGATATGATCTTACGCTAGCAGCAACGTAAGTTCAGCGTGCACCAGGGACCTGAACTTCATCTGCCTACCTTTAAGTAAAGGTCTTACCAACAGAATAAATACAGTTACTCACCCACCTGAAGCTGGGCACATGTCTCTCAGCCCCAAGGCCGAAAGCTGAACAGAAGCTTCTCCCTCAGCTGAAAACACGTCATACCAGCACCCTTTACAGTTTCCCCATGCCTGAACGGGGAAGAGTCACACAGCTTGAGAGGATGGTTAAGCCCGAGCACGCTGCAACCTGTGCACCAGCCACACCAATGCACAAAATGCTCAGGCTCGGGTGTGACGCTTTGGCAGCCAGTCCCTGCTGGCACCACGGGGATTCTCAAAGCTGCCACTCAGCAGCCGTCCGGCCCCGGGGCTCAGCTCCCATCCCCAAATGCCCCACGCCACGGCCATTTGCTACTGACCACGCACACAGGCCCCAGGGAGCTGTGAGCTCGGTGGCACTGAGGTGGAGGCAGAGGAAGGACACCAGAGCTCCTGCCCTCGGCCAGCCCTCTTCGGCATGGGCCTGCAGGGTCACACCAAGCATGGGAGAGCAGGCAGCCACGCGCCAACAAGGGCAGCAGGTGAAATGGTGACTGAAGGCAGCTGGGTTCAGGTCCTTCCCACAGCTGAATCAGGAGCGGTCCTGAACCCAGGCCTCTTGCGTGCTACCCAGTCAGCCAGGGGCCTCAGACTGGAGCAGGCTCTGCAGCATTGCTACGTGCTCTCAGCACCCAGGCCTGCCCACAGAGCGAACAAGCAAAATATACTGGAAGAAACTATTCAAAATACCAGTACTCAAAGTATGAAAAAAGAGAAGAGGCAACAGAAACAGCTCTCTGCTGCTGAGCAAGGTCTGTGCCTCCTTCCAAAAGAGAAGCTGAGGAGGACAGGGAGATGGGCCGCTAGTCATGCTCTCCAATTTTAGCATCAGCAGATGTCGTATCTATAAGGAATAGGCAGAGGAAAATTAACCACAGATTTCCCCTCCCACCAAAGTGTTTGGTGACTCAGGGCAGAACCCTTTCAGCTCACAGCTGCCTTTGTGAGGCAGGATGGATTCAACACATCCACTTGAAGCAGCCCAACGAAATCCCTGAATATAATAAGCACAAGCAAGGCATTGGCTTCCAGGAAGACAGTCACAGAAAACCAGCCACAAACACTACAGACATCTGAGAGGTTCTTTTCTCCCTGCAAACACAGCGTTCTCTCATCACTCCTCACTCTTTAAAAGCCAGTCAAATTTTTCCACTTACTCCATTGCTCCCCCAAACCTTTGACAGACATGATTCCTGCTGTAAGATTTTTAACTGATTGGATCTCCATTTCCTTCATGTTAATGATGGCAGCAGTGAGGATTTCAAATGTTTCCTATATTTCTGGCTTTTTTAGCACAAATAGAACCTTATACTAAAGTTCTTTTAAAGACATTCTCATAGGATATAATCGTAAATGATATTTAATTATGGAATAAACACTGAAATCACATCAATCCATATATCACCTGATTTCTCTTGCTGTGGATGACAAAAAAAGATCAGCTATAATGCCACCAGATAGCTCTGGTGCTTAAGTAACTCAGCAGGAAATATTTATTTATTTGAATCTTTCCAGCCTTTCCTTTCAGTGAGAATTGAAATCAAAAGAAACTATGGCAAGATATTATGCTGGATTACCAAGAGCAGTAAAGGAAAACATCACAGTATTAGACTCGCTTTGGCTCTGGCACGAGAAGTTTAAATTAGCCTTTCCTCCTGCTCTAGTGTGGCAAATATTCAGCATGCATATCCTCTATTTCACATTGTCAGGTTTATCCAGCCAACCAGAACCCCAGCTCTATCACAGCTGACAGTTATTGACAGAGAGAATGATTAGAGCCATCACTCTACTGAGTATCTGTAGCAAGAAGAACGTTTCATGTGAAAATACTAAAGGGCTTAAAAGCGTTATTGTATTAATAGCATGCAGCAAAACTGATGAACCCTTATCACATTCAGCAGGATGAAGAATACCCAAATCAACACAAATGTAAAGGAGATACACAACCAAGGGTAAAAAAATAACCTTTTCTAATAAAATGTCTTAGAAAATGAAGCAGAACCTCTTAGCGTATGCAGAAGACTATGCTCAGTCTATGCAGCAGCAAATTAAAGGAAGGCAATTTCTGTCCAGAGCAGGCACTGATTCCATTGCCTGCTTATGTCCTGGGTGGAGTGAAATGTTCCTTCCAATTTAATGGCAGACATCTACATCAAAAATGCCAGCGCTGAGTTTAGCACAGTCCATTGTGGTATATGTCAGACTGAGGGCTACAAACCTTCCCCTTGTTCAGAGTAACAGCGTTGCTAAACTTTACATAGGTCAGTAGTGACAAAGTGGAAACCACTTGCTTCTCCCATTTAGCCATGTGGAAGAATCTGGCCATAATCCCACTCATCTAATAGCAACCCCTTGAAGTATTAATTCCATCACGAAAATGAAAAAAAAAAAACACTGTTTTGAGAGTGATGAATATTGCATTGGGACTCAAAGGCCTCCAGCTTTCAGCTGGCTTCTCTCTATACAGCTGTGCTCAAGCTTGACTGCCCAGATGGGACTAGTGATAAAGCCAGTGTGTTTGACAGAGCACTTTTCCTGGCACCTGCAGCACGTCTCCACTGGATTGTGCCCAGGTGCTGAGGGTGGTGATGAGAAAATATCTTCGTTTTTAAGCAGGAAGGCATCAGTGTCTTGCTGCAAGTGAGAGGAGTGGGACGGGAGACTCAAGGAGAAGGAATGGACTGCCCTGTCTAGGTCAGCTAAGGTCCTAAATACAGTAAATACATAGAAGACCATCTCCAGTTGCTTCTCTGCACAGAATTGGCATGGATATATGCAAAGCACTTCTTAGGTGACTGAGCATGTAGCTTGATTTGTGTGTGCTGCCAATCCAGCCAAAGAAGCTTTGACAGGCACTCAGTCTTCTCTTTGAGATTTATCAGTTATTGACAAGTTCTTTGTGTTATAAGAGCTCCAATAAAGGGAAAAGCCCACTGGAACTTCATGAGAGCTGACATCATGTGCTGCACTGGAGCTGTTGGCACTGCTGTGGTCTATTATGCAAATACGCATCAGTGGACTTTGTGAAACATAAATTATGGAAATGCCCATTTAGAGCCTCTTCAAAATGCAGATTACTTGTCTGATGTTTGGGAACAATTAACGACTCTGATGTGAACCTGCACTCAGGGGCTGCTATGCTACAGCCTTTGGATGTCAAGGCCTAGCCAACTATTCTGCATGCAGATTCAATCTTGGTGTGACAGAATTTTGCTGTAAAAGTCAACTGTATCACAAAGAACTTAAGCGGCGTGTCATTGACACTATAGGTTTTCAGAGACCCTTCCAATTGCTCTGGCATCAGCACTCTGAAAGATCTGATCTGGAATTCAGCTATACACTCGGGATTATGAAGGGGTTTCCTCTTTAATTAAGGCTTTGTATTTTTAATTGATACATGCCAAATGCATACACGCCACGTTGTTTATTCCCCTGCGGCGTAAGGGTGTGAGTCCTGGTTCTCCACCTCTGCAGTGCTGTTCCTGGCTCTGGGTTGGACGTGAGTCAAAGCCAAACCACCAACAGCACGACCAGGTCTTTGGGCTTGACCACGCGCTGGTGCTGCACGTCTGTCACGCTAGGCAGAGCTCGATTCCTCACAGTGCTCAGCACGCATCAGGAAGGCTGGGCTTCCACCGAGGAAATAAACCAAGCAGTTAATATTTTTCAGAGCTTACTAGGCATCTTATATTGTTCTCAGTAGGCTCCTCCCTAGTTCTGTGATCTTACAAAAAAACTAGGTCAAGCAGCATATACCTTGCTAGAAAACATCACTGAGTATCTATCTGGGTAAAGAGTCTGGAGAAAATGGGATATCAGGAGTAGTTAACTCAGCATCTGTTGTACTACATTAAATTCTTGTTTAACTCCAGTTGAGATGGGTGAAATTAACCTTTATACCTCAACAGCAATCTTTCTATTTGAAGGAATTGAACCAAAGTAGCTTACCAAGGGCATCTTTCCACTTTAAAACTTCAAAGAACAGAGATAGCATACGAGGATCACATAATTGGAGCCAGCTGATAGAAAAAGGGTCGCATACTGAGCTAGCTCGGGAAAAAGACATCTAATTTAAGGATGGGTTAGAGATCTGAAGCAAAGTTCATAAAGACTGGTGTGTTATAAAGCAGAGGTAATAGTTTCCCAGACTGGCAAAGACAGTGCAGTGTGAACAGAGGAGTCTTTCTAATCACTGTTGGCTGAATGCTGTTCTCCAAGTGATGATCCAGGTCCTATAAAAACACAAGGAGCTCAGAACATATCTACAACCTCTCTAATTTCTTTACTAACCTGTTTAGGCACTTTGAGACATTGACAAAAATGTCTGTGGGTCTACAGGAGCCAAGCACTATAGGGTCATGCTCTTGAAGGAGGTACTCACGCACTATTGTCAAATCAAGTGTAATGGTGAGACAAACATGGGAAGACATATACCTTGACAAGTAAAGGATAGTAAAAAACAACAGTGGGTAATTTAGATTTAATTGAAACCCAACATTTACTGGAATCTGGAGCAGTTACCAAGCTATTTAGTAAGGCTGCAATCAAATGTTAAAGCAGAAACGCCATAGATTTGTAGCCATCTAGTTACAAGTTTAGATCAAAACCATTCAAAATAATTATATAAGAGAGAAGGACTAATCATTTCACTGAACCACATTCAACTGATTTTTGTTGGGACATGCATTAAACAATGCCGTCCCATCATCGACTTGACACATTCAAGCAATGCTAACTGCTATCATCTTCAGAGCTTAAAGGAAGTCAAGACAGGCTCTATGACAGGAAATACAGCTACTCTTGTGATGTCACCATGACACAACAACCCGTAAGTTCTGACACAGCTATTCTGTAAAGAAGAAGACACTGTGAGATGAAAGCTGGAAATACGCAGAGCCACGGCTTGAGAGAAGAAAAGGCATGACAGACAACCTCACACCTGCTCCTCTGCAAGAAATCGCAGCACCTCACTGAGTGTCAAGAGGCAGTTTATTTCTGCCATTAACAGCAAATGAAAAAAAAATGCTGTGGAATGACAGTGCTTTCCAATGTAACAGTTTTCTTGTAAATTACCAAGAGACAGAGTCTTGCTTGTGTAAGGATCAGTTTAGTAGGGCTGATGCTGGATCTGTCCTGAATTTCTGCTTTTCTGCCAATTTCCACTACAAAAGCAGAAACAAATTGGTTAATTTATAAATTTATAATTCTTACACCAAGGTGAGTTTGAAATTGGGCCGGGACAAGCGCCTGAAGCTTGCTTTGGACTTCACTATTACTAACCATATAACATATGCAGATGTTTTTCACTATAGGTTTTGCTTAAAACCAAGCATCTGAAAAGCAGAAATAATTTTACCACTGTCTCTCCAGCTGGGTAATCAGAGTGTGGTAGTGTGTGGGCAGGCAGGAGGAGAGCAGGCAGAGGCCTGCACGGTTTGGCCAGGACTCCCCTGCTCAGCCAGACAGGTTTCCTGTGGAGGCACAGGGTGGTGGGAATGGGACACAGTGACAGCCAAGAGACGAAAACCTCCTTCTGCCCTGAAACTGGCAGGGATGTGAAGGGCTCATCGGCAGGGAAAGGGACACTAAAGAAAACACGCCTGCCGATGAATGACACCAGATGTTGGAGGACACACAGAAGGCTGAGGGGTTAGGAGCCTTCCCTGCCATGGCTTTACCACCAGGCTTGGGTTCCTGTGGCTGAGTCTGGGGAAGTGACACATTACCTGCAGCAGAAGAAAATCAACTTAGGGTGTGCATGGTGGGGCTGGGATGAGGACTAGTATTAGAGCTGTGCAGGACGCTGCCTATGGGAAGCTCACTGAATCATAGAATCATAGAATGGTTCAGGTTGGAAGGGACCTTAGAGATCATCTTGTTCCAACCCCCCGGCCATGGGCAAGGACCCCTCGCACCAGACCAGGTTGCCCAAAGCCCCATCCAGCCTGGCCTTGAACACTGCCAGGGAGGGGACATCCACAGCTTCTCAGGAATAGGAACAGGGCAACCTGTTCCAGTGTCTCACCACTCTCCTAGGGAAGAATTTCTCCCTTATATCTAGTCTAAATCTACCCTCTTCCAGTTTATAACCATTACCCCTTGTCCTGAAGATGTTAACAACCAAGCTAGACACACAGGACTGGTTTTGCTAGAGCTGGCTCTGGTTTGCAGCATAAGTACACACTAGATAAGCTTCTTCATCTCTGTTTTCAATCTTTTGGTGATCTGTTCATTTTGATGAGTCTATTCAACACGAAAAGCAAATGAAAACGAATTATTCAATCAGTCTGTGGCTAAATTTGTTACTATCTATAAAAACGGAGGGCGAACAATTTGCAAAAGGAATATACATTGGCAGCTACGGCTGATGAAATGCTATCAATAGGCATTAAAGCTGCAAATGGCAAGGTGCTGGCAAAGCGAGAGGAATTACTGCAGAAGTAAAAAGCCAATCTGTATGATGAACAGAGTGTACATAAAGTAGAGCAAATTACCAGACACACAGACATGAGAGCACAGAGGCACAGGAGCTGATTAAGAAGTCCTTGTGAAGAAATCTTGAAGGCTGGCCAGTTCCTCCTCATTCTCTGGCATCCGTTCCAGTGCTCAGCCAGAGAAAAGAGCACTGTCTGTGATGTGTGTGCACGTGGTCCCGCGCTACAGGGAGGCAATGGATGTGCACCACCACTGCGAACGGCTGCCTCGGACTGCCACCCCCTCTCAGAACAATCCTGCTTTTCAAAGCCTCTGTAAGCTTGGAGAAACGCCAAGGAGGGAGACTTGAAAGGCCCAGCTCCCGAATTCCTCCGTGAGGAATTAGCAGGGCGTGTGGCGAGACACACTGCGTGCCACCAGCACCTCCAGGGTGTGACAGCTGGAGGCTCTGCTGCCGTGGTTTTACTTTCTGAGCACCTCATCCTGCACAGCTGTAAGCTGGGAGACAGGTGATAGCCGTAGGACCTAACAAGATCCTGGGCTGCTGTTCTCCTTAAAACCAAGACTGCTTTCTATTTATTTTTATTTCTCCCATGTTAAGACATACCTTTTCCTATTTTTTTCTAATAAATTACAATGAAATCCTGCTCTCTAAACTTCTAACTGGAGAAAAAACAAATGACTTTCTGCACAAGGATATGTATTATCTACCTGTAGCAGTTCAAATGGTAGCAGCTAAGCAGCCTCTTTTTTTTTCCCTGTTAAAGGGAAAATATGAATCATTTGAGGTTTGTCTCCAACATTGTTAATATTAGGTTGTGCTAGGGAAAGATTATCATAACTGGACTGAATTTGATATAACTGAGACCTGAGCTTGCCGTAAAGTCATAAAGCAACCAGTCATGCTCAGGGTTTGCATTGGGAGCTTATTCTCTGCTTTACCTGCTACCCGGGAAAATTTCAAGATGTAGAAAAATCCCTAACGCGACCAAAAGCGTGATTACGTGGCCATTTGGAAACTACTGGTGCTTAAGTTCTTCCCTTTTGTGAGACAGTCTGCTGTAAATGAAAGCAGAGTGGGCAGTGGTAGCCTGGAAAAAGATCATTACCAACATTCTGAGAACGTATTGAAAAGGAAATGCCCCTCCTTCCCTCTCCTCCCAAACTGCAGACATGCCTGCTTTAACTAGGGGCTCTGGGTGATACAGCACTGGAAAAACTAAAGTATGCATGAGATTTGGATTGTTTAACTTTCATCAGCTTACTTTCTTCATAGTTCTACGGTTGAAATAATAGGAAATGGGAAAGCGCAAGCATCAGCCGAATGCTTTTTTGAAGGGAGTGACTTATTTTCAGGTAAAATGTAAATCTAACACCCACTAAAATCAAGACCTTGAAATGCATCTTGGAGTAAATCCAACTGCAGTGCTGCAGCAGACCAGCTATTCAGTTTCCCATGCAGTGCACTGCCAAATGATGGGAGCAGCCATGCTCTGCCGGACACGTTTCCAAGTGGTGTGCCTGCAACCAGGGTGTGTTACAGCGGCTGGCACAGAGATGGCTCAGCACAGCCTGTTTTAGCAAGGTCAGTGTCTGCAGCAGCTCCACTGGGTGCACGCCAAGGAGCAACCACCCTGTCCCCAGCCCACATCGTTGCAGCTGCCAGAGCAGCAAACAGCGCAGCAGCAGCACTCACCGCAGCTGCGGACAGCAGCACTTCTGTGTGTGGAGCGGAGTAAAAAAGGAGACTGTGAAAGATGGCGCGAATCAGGATGGTTAGAGAAGATGGAGCTGCCTTCCACACATCTCCATTATGACCCATATTTCGGCCTTGAATGGCACGGCACAGGGTTTCACTTTTCCTTTTAAAAAATCTGGCTCTTGAAATGGAAAGCACGCTGTATGTGCGGCCACGGGGCTTCTCCACTTCTCCTCCCTATGCTGTAGTCCCATCTGCCAACTCCATGTAAAACACTGCATTCCGCTTCAGGATGAGGAAAATGGTGTCTGGCCTTGCAGAGCTCTCAATGGCTATCTTAAGTTCAAGGCACTTGTGGAGCAGCTTCCCAATATTTTTTTTCCCCGTTTCAATCATTAAAAGCTTCTCTTTGGTCTGGGCAGCAAGAGGCCTGTGGCAAAGCAGAGCCCAGCACCCCAGGTGCGCTCAGCACGGCACGGTGCCGTGCCGCAGTGCCAGCCAGGTGGGAGGCCGGCAGGGACACAGCTGCAGCGAGCAGGGGGACAGAAAACCAGCAGGCAGATGAGCAGGCACACAAACACTGCCTGGTACAGCAATCGTCTAACTCAGGTGTAACTGCGCCCTTTTCCAATATCTCTGAAGCTGTGCTGCTGGTGCATCACATCGTTTCTAAAAGATCTGCCTGTAAAACATGACTGCAAAATGAATGCTATGAGACTAAGCAAGGCCCCGCGTCCCTCCCAGAAACACCACATCTTCTAAATCCTGGAATTCTTTAGTGGTTAACATCATACTTCAGTTGAATTCCCAATAAAATATATGATACAACAGCCAAGTAATTTATATTCTTATTTACAGTGAGCTTTCTAAATTCTTCCTTACTACAGATGCCAGCTGCTATAGTATATTCTGTCATTTGCCAGTGAAAGCTTTTCTTCAGAGTTCAGACATTCAGATGAATCATGTTTTCTTTGCATCTTTTTTACATGAAAGGATTCCCTGTCTCTGCAGTTCCCATCCCCACCCTCCAGTTTCTGTTCTGTTTGCTGTACAGACCCAAGCTGTGATATTTATTCCCTTGCTCAACAATGAATAGTGCAATGCATCAGTGAAAGCCCTTCTGAAACCAACGGGATTGCTCACAGTCTGATTCCACTCCTCGTGAGCAGGAGCCTTCCAGTCTGCCCAGAAGAGAGACCTAAGATGACCTAAGTTGAAACGAACACAGTCACTCGCCACTACAATACATGTGGTAAAGAGAAAAGACCTGGGCAGATGGAAAACCATTTCAGCAGCTGCCAAATCTTTTGGCCTCCTAAAGCAGACATTGAGAGACCATGGGAGGTCTTATATCAGAGCATTGCTGTCTTGACGCTAATTCCACTAAAATGAATGGAAGACGTGGCAACAACTTCATTCCAGAGTCCTAACGGATGTTACAAACAATAGATGTGGCATCACTCCTAGAAGTATTATTCCCATTTTTCAGATCAGATAACAGACATAAAGAGATTGAAATTGTCTGGGTGGTGGTCACGGAGGAAACCTGCAGTTACACTGAGTCAGCAATACATCCACATCCTTCAGTCCCCAAGCTGATGCAGGCAGATGTCAATTCATTCTAAACCCATACCTTTACTAAACAGTCATTTACCTTATCCCCGAATCAACACAAATTGTATAAATAATATTAGGCTGTATTTCAAATTTGTTGCTCACATGTGGCTCATGATTATTTAACGAGGGGTTGTCTTTGTTCTGTTCCTATAGGTCTAAGCACAATCGTGTCCTGATCTAATCCTGGGGCACGTGGATTACAGAAAACCAGGAATATTTGGTACATGAACAATCATTCACTGTGTTTACCTGGGGTGCACCAAAACCGAATGGTTGATCTGGCTAAGAACAGGATGGGCATCAAAACCAGAAACTGTAGGATGAACTGTAGGATGAATGATGTTATGATTCTTAAAAGAAAAAAAAATCATCAGATGTGATGATACATGTACATAACAGTTTCTGCTGATGTGAGGCGCAGTAAATGATAAGCAGAAAGTATCAGAAGCAGCGGGGAAGGCTGTCAGCAAACAGGCATCAAACAGTGTAAGATAAAATAGCCTTCCCCAGATTACGCAGCCGCTTGAAGTTTCCTATCTGATGTGATACTGGCTACAGAAAAGGCCTGATGAGATTGGTATCTTGTGTGGGTGGTGGTTTTTTTCAACATTTCTTACAGTGGAAACAAATTATACCAGGTTCCTGAAGCGCTTCAGGCTTATTGCAGACAGTTATTATTTAATTCAGAAATTCTCTGTTTCTGTAAGAAGTCACAAAGCCACCCAACCTTCCTCTAAGAAGTGAAGCTACCCAATGACAACATATGCCTCAGCATCTGGAGATTCCCATGCAACATATGCAACACATGTGGTCTGCAAAGACAGGGAGTAACTTGTTTTGCAGACCACATCGTTAGATTATTATCCTCAAAATATACTGAACGGTCACGTTCAGGTAACTTTATGACTGACCAAGTACACAACGCAACTAACATTCTAAAGCCATTTGGTACACGTCTAATCTTACTGCTGTCTCTGCATTTCTCCCTGTTCCATTACTGCACATACTTACTTATTTTTGCTCTAGGCCTACGCTGAGCTATCGTGCAAGCCCCTCCTTTCAGGCCAGCATAAACCTACAGGTGGCTGGGTGGCAAACAGAAGGCACACTGGGAGAAATGAAGGGTGAGGGAGACTGGATTGCAAATATCACTAAGAAACATGAACGTCATCCGTGAATGCTTATCATGTGAACGGAAAGATCTGGACCTCTGCAAAGGGCTCTGCCCAGCGGCTGAAGGACCCTCAGGAGGTGCCACACACCAGGCAAGACGCTCTGGTTGGTGCGGTGCCGGGTAACGGGAGGCCCGAAGGTGACTGAAGGTCCCTTCTTGCTGAGAGCTGCAGGGGGAGCTTTGCTTGCAGCAGCAATGGGATAGTGGCAGTGCTGACATCAGTGCAGCGGAGATAGACAGCAAGGGCTGCTCCTGCTGCCATGCACAGCACAGAGCGGCCTCGCTGTCAGCCCACTGTTGTCACAGCTCAGCTGTTTGACTTTGGTACGCATGAAACCCTGGATGTTTTCCAAGAGAGATGCTGAGGGCAGAAAGCACCCCTATATTTCTGAAAGGAAAATGAATATTCTTCCTAGTCTTTCCCAAGATATCTCTAAGCAATTTGCTTTTTCTTCCAACACCTCTGCTTTTCTGCACATCCCAATTGCTTCTTGGAATCAGAGCTGATTTTCCTGTTTGCTCCAAACATTTTTGGGTGCCTCCTCTGCTAAGAGAACAGCACAAGTCCTCTGAGCTGACGCTGACCACAGTAAGACCTGCATGGCAGCGGAGCTCAGCCTTGCCCTGTGATGGGCTGTGCTGACACAGGGAGCTGTGCCAGTGTGCAGGGCTCTTGCTCAAGGAGACCTCAACAGACCCGGATGGGAAACCTTTGTGCTCATCTCACATCTGGCACAAGAGAGAAGATATGGTCTGACTGATCAGTGCACAAAAATGTAAGGATCACCTGTTTTAGATGGTAAAAGGTGGTTAAGATTTATCGGGAAGGTGATAACACAAACCTCCCACCAGTGCCCACTCTCTGTGGAAGCAAACGGAACGGGCTTCACACACAGGCGCTACAGGGAGGACTGCCATCCTATCCTGCACAGCCACTGCCCTTTATGGCAGCCATGGGCTGGTGGAAGCAAAGGAATTCACTTGCACTCATATAAACACAGCTTTAGGAATGTGTAGTAGCATGCAGAGCAGCCATTTCCATTTTACTTGCTTATGTACCTCTTGTAAAAATAATCATTTGCGGGCATTATAAACCCGATCTAAGATAAATCGAATGAACACATCAGCACATTATTGCTGTCTTCTTTGGTCTAGTTTCTCCGGCTACTTGGTTTGTTAGCACTTTCAGGAACTGAGGTTGCCAGTCACCCCAAAGCACGTGCATGTAAAGGACATTAAAGAGACAGGGACACAGTGAGGCTGAGCACTTGCAAGGAGCAGCTGCCCCAAGTGGCAGCTCGCTGCCCTTCCAGATCTGACAAAAAGCCTCCGAATGCCCGGAGTTCAGCTGTGGGACAGGGAGGACACGCGCCCCATGGCAAGCGGTGCTTGGGCTGCCTCTCAGCAGAGACAGAGTTGGATGGCTGCACGCTGCATGGCAATGTCAGAAGCTTTTTCCCACTCCTAAACCAAGGGAATTACAGAAGTTCACACAATATCTCGCCCTATCCTCCGATCTGCTTGCATCCTCCCTGGGGCTGGGAAGGAGCTCTTCCTCCTAGTGACAAGAGCAGGAGGGAAAGTGCAGCCCAGTGTGCAAACCAACAGAGGCTCAATGGGAAAAACCTTTCCCTAAACATTTCTGACATCTCAGGATATGAATTACTTACTCTTATTTATGCTGGAGAAGTGCCTGGAATAACCTGGGGAGAAACAAGAGCCTCTGACTCATGGAAGTTAGCAGTGTTGGGAGGAAAGCTGAAGGCGCTTTTCGCTTGTAGCCAACAACTCCTAGGTGCAGTCTGATGGGGACCGTATTTTGTTAGGCATGAAAACAAAAAAGAGCACAGAGGAGCACAGTCCTGTAGCAGAACCTCAAAATCCCAAAAAGAGTTTTGAAACAATTTTTTTCCTCTTGAACTAGTCACTGCGACTGCTCAGACGATTCCCGGTGGGGAAATAAACCTCTAGGACCTTCCTGTAAAAACTCCATCGCATTTCATTCTTCTTTGAAGATAACCTGTGGTGCTGAGAAAGAAAAGATGGGGTCCGCTATGCCCAGCACGGCGAGCTGTCCCCACAGACCGGGGCTCAGGGGTCCGCGGCCACGTGCCACCGGGCTGCCTGCTCTGCTGCCAGCCTCTCATACACGGAGAGTACAGGGGAAAAAGCTAAAACCCAACTCACACCAACCACATTTAGAACCTCTGTTGTTTCCTGCTTATTTGCCTCTATCAGTAATACAATTCATATCTGAAATGCTTTATTTTTTTTTGATCTGGCTCAAAGTGAAGAAGTTTTTAAAAGCAAACAGAGTACCACTTTTATCACCTCTAAGAAAATGTTACAAGATCCTGAAATTCTCTCTATTTCCTATCCAACATTTTGCAAGATGGCATTTCTACTCAGCACGCAGCTCAAAATGCATGCAGACAGGTATTTGCTCTCATAATTACCTTTTGATAGCAGGGATTATATTCTGTCCTGAATCTGCCACCTCCCTCTGGAGCAAACTTGGCTGGATGAGTAACGTTGATGAGAAACAAACTTAGCAGTATTTTGACTTGACATCAATCGTTTCCTCTCTGGCAGTTCAAATACACCTTTTTATTTGAAAGGATACAGTAACTCACACTGGCATTCGAAATAGTGGCGTCACCAGGCCTCAGAGAGGAAGGGGACGATGTGCCACCGCAGCAGCACGCGATGCGTGCACTGCCAACTGCTGACGGATGCAGTGCCACGTGCTGGGTCCCCACACAGTACAGTGCCTTGCACAGAGCAGCACTGTGGGGGCAGGCAGAGCTGAGGATGGAAGAACAGCAGGGCTGCAGCCGCAGCTGGTGAGCCTTGCTTGCTACTGTTCCTGCTGCCATTTCACGGCAACTCCCCCTGAAGGGGAGCTCTCTGCTCTTTCTCATTCTCAAGTCCATGGGCCCTGAAGTCCTGGAATTTGGGTAGCAGTGCCTCAGCAACACCTCCTTCATTGCTCTCTGGGAATTGCAGCAGAACACCAAATTGCAAAGGTGCTTCTAACGCATGCTGTGAAATAGATGGGCTTACAACAATGACACCTCTGGCAGCAGGAAGCTACCAGCGTGGACACGCTGCCAAGGCCATACAGAAAAGACTGCAAACCCGCTGACACTTTCCTGGAAAACCAGACTGAAAGGAAAACACAGCACTGCCCCAAAACAAATAACCTGTTGGCAATCACCTCCTCCTGCCAGCTACCGAGACACAGAGAATCAGCCCTGCATGTGGCCAGAGCTGCTTCAGAACAACCGTTAAGCACCTGAAGGCCCTAATTACTAACTGAAAGTAAGCATTCACCAGTGCACCAGAAATCTCATGAATTTGATTCTTTGTTGTAAAAGACATCAAAGCAGAGATAAACATGAATAAACAAACTGAGGCAACAGAAAATTCATCCAAAATTTATTTTTTAGACATTTGCCAACGCACGGAAAGCAAGAAAAATAAACTAAGGGTCACACTTGCACAAAAATCAAAGAGAATTCCACCATGTATTTACAAATATTACAGGAAACAGTTCTTTACTGAAGTCGTCTATGAGTTTGATTTTATCTAAGCCCCATTACCGAAGAAAGCATATTTTAATTAAAATCCTTACTGCGCCAAACTCCTCAAGTCAGTATTTCCATCCGATTAACGTCAAGGAGATGCCCTTCAGTGCTTTCCCAAATAGAGACGCTCTACTGAATTTAGGACGTACCTGCAACACATCAGCTTCCACTGAGTCAGCTTGTCTCCTGACAGCTTGTTCCAGCACTCGAGGGCCACCGGGGTACTGACAGCCCACCTGTGGCTGTTCTGCTGGAGAGGCTTCCACACAGTCACACCGTGAGCAGCCCGGAGCTCTGTCACACATCCTCTTCACTGGAAGCCACCCAGCTGAGCCACAGCACACAGCCGGCCCCCTCACTGCCACTGCCTGGCTTCTGGTCAGAAAAGAATGGGCAGGGGACTCCCTGAGGCCGTCACGGACAGGACAGTCTGCAATGACCTGAGTGACACAGTCTGCTTCCAGCAAGGGCCACCCTCCTCCCTGAGACAGGGCCGCACTGGACACTTGTAGCACAGTTTTCATGGTTGGTTTCAACAACATGGTTCTGCTGGGGAAGGGCTGCACTTCTCCATCTCTTGCATGGTGACACGAACAGTTATGGGGACCCTCCAAAAGCCCATGCAAGGAGAAGGGCACTCAGCACCTGAAAGGCTATTTCGGCCCAGCGTTACGAGGCTGGGAATGACAACAGGTGGTTTGATCTCCTGGAGCAGCTGAAATGCAGCCAGGTCTCTGTAGGGGAGCTGGAAAAGGACCTCAGTGACCCAGTCTAGGAAGGAGATTGTACAGGGCCCCCGGCCATTAGCACCTGGGTTTCCTTGGCCTGTTTGGTACAGTCACCACCAGCAGCAAGGCTATCTTCATGGGCAGCCGGAGCAGTAACAGCCTGCGCTGGGCTCAGGTATCCACCTCGGAGTGCTTGTGGCACTCAGCAAGGGAAACGAAAATGCTTCCCTTGGCAGCAGATATTTACTTAAATATAGCTCTCAGACATGTTTGCTTTTGTTTTGTTGCTGACAGAAAACACTGGCAGACACTAGCTCTTCCATCATCGTTAGAATGCTAATGGATGTCTGGGAGTTTCAGTAACCTCTTGTAACGAAACTGAAGAATGAAAGAATGTGGGTGCATGAAGAAAGCTTAAATTTCACCGAAAGGGTGGAACAAGAAATAATAAAATGTTTCATTTTTAACTGTTTGCATGCACAAGATTCAGCTACTACATACGGTGAATTGTAACTGCTACACAGATATAAAAGGCATTTAATTTCCCTCCCATCAAAAGTTAGTGCCTGTTTTGTACACGGAAAGGAAAAGAAGCACTGGACAGCTTGGGACATTGGACAATCATCTTGTTTCAAGCCAGTTTTAAACATCCACTGGGCTCAGTGGAAAGACCCTTGCCACCTAGCTTTCAATCAAGCACATTAAGATCTCCATCGATGAGAATATACAGTTCCCAGGATTTCAGCATTCTCTTTTCTCAGACAGCCAACCATTATCTCCTTCGTTACCAAACACGCTGTTTCTCCCTGCCATTCTGTGAGTTCTGACGCTGGTGCACGCACCCGCTGGTTGGAGTGTGCCCGTGGGCCTTCCAGAACCTCAACACAGTGCAGCAGATGCTCAGTGACCAAATGGCACACACGCAGTGCCCGTAATGCTGCCGTACACACCGCCGTAGCAGCCTGTCCTGAGAGGCCTTGGCCCCGTGGGCCGGCAGGTTCTCAGCACCTCCCTGGATTGGGCCCACACATTTTGAAACGGGGCATGCCAACAAAGCATCTGTAAATGCATCACCTCTCTTGGTTGGTCTCTAGTGACCTAGAAAGCAGCAGTTCAGAGTTCAGTTACCAATCCGGCAGAAAAGCAGTAGCTGACTCAGCAGGCTCCTTGGGAAACAGATCCCCTTTGCAAGCTCATGCTGGCAGCTCTTGAAGTGGAGAAATTGTACGGCACAGACAGTGCAGCTATTGCTGTTTACTTTTATCATCACAATTATGAAGAAATATAACTTCAGCTGAGGCATCTGCTGAAAACACCCACCAGAATTTCTGTATCACCTCCTTGAATTAAAACACATCCTCTTCCACGTGGCAGCACTGCACTGTGGAGTAACCGGCACTGGCTGCGGAAGCTTTCGGGTAAGTGGGAGCTCTCTAAAGCTGATAGTGATGTCATTGCACTGATGTTTGGTGTGTCTTGCTGTGACAAAACACTTCCAAGAAAAACTTAGTAGCATAACGATTTGTTTTCTTGACACAGGATTCTACACTGAGTGCATTTTTCCCCATCATTTTGCCTTATGAGGATGACAGCACTCTGATAAACAGACTGGCTTTGTATAATTCATCAGCAGTTTCAACAAACATTGTTTCTAACTTCTAATTCCTTCTTCTTAACCCCTGTGGCAAATTCAAGCTAATAACTCCTGGCAGATGGAAATCCAAGAGCAGCTTTGGGTTTGCTAAGCTCTAATAAAGTCTGTCTGTACAACATTTATATACAAATCCTAAAACAGATGCAAAGTATGTGATTTTAATGGTCTGAGGTCATGTTACTGTAGGTGCATAGCTCACAGTTTACATGATCTGCTGGCTGGCTCGATTATCGAATTAGGCAATGCTGGCTAATTGTGTTTTATATGTCTGAGCTGGGCTGGGTGAAGGTCAACCTGGGGCTGGGGTGCAGTAGCGGTAGCAGTTTGCAGTGGGGAGGGACAGATGAAAGCGGAAGGCTTGTAGACGTACAGCCTAAACCTTGGGAACAAGGGCAGGGACCATCTGAATGGAGAACACGACTGTGGGCACGGCCGATGGCGGCACAGGATGCCTGAAGCCTGGAAAAGGGGAGATGTACTTTCAAACTCATCCAGCAGCAGGAAGTGTGGCAGAGCAAGCCGCAGGCAAGGGACAAGTGGCAGCGGCAGAAGAAAGAACTAAGAAAAAAAACTCTGGGAAAGCACGCGAGGCAGTGCTGGGATGAGGAGAGGAGACCCAGAAGGCAAAGGGAAGGGACAAAAGTGGAGGGAGGCAAGAGGAAAAAGGGGGGACGGGCGAGTCCACAACAATAGGGCAACTGTTACTGAGTGGTAGCTGTGACAAACACGCCAGCTGTTTGATCCGGCACAGACATTCAGAGCCTGACGCACGCAGCATCGGGCATGGGGCCAGGACAGACACATAGGGCCTGGTTTTGCAAACTCGTTGAGAGTCCTGGCTGGGAATGGTGCTTGGTAGCAGGAAGAGGGCTTCCCCTTAAAGCCAAGTCAGCTCCCCAGAAGGTGTGGTGCACAGCACCTCTGGAAGAACTGCTACCTGAAATGCCAAAGGGAAAGCTTTTTCTTCATGATTTTATGTCCTTCTGTTGCTGGACGGGGTCTGCTGGGGATTTGCTTGGCTACTCTTGGAAGTTCTCCTATCTGCAGCTACAAATGCCTTTGAAAATCTGGCCCCAAACACAGATCTGCATGGCTTGCAGTCTGGTCTCCAAGTCTGAAAACGCCAACAGAGTTTCCCGGGACAGCCTTGGGAGTCTGGCTCAGCCTCAGCATTTCCGAGAATGCTGCTTTATTACGGTAAGAAGTTTTCCAGCCAGAAAAAAGAATGCCCTCCGTCTCCTT
Organism: Penelope pileata; assembly: GCA_013396635.1. Lineage (NCBI taxonomy): Eukaryota > Metazoa > Chordata > Aves > Galliformes > Cracidae > Penelope > Penelope pileata. Next base: position 190,474 of record WBMW01003120.1, on the reverse strand, counting down.
GCAAATCATGCTGAGGTACCTTGTGCTGAAAACTTCTCCAGGGTAATTCTGAAATGGACATCCAGGACAAAGATGTGCTGCGTGCTGTCACCAGCCCTTCCCAGATCTCTGTTAGGCTATGCACTAACTGGCCTGCAGCACTTATGCTCAAAGGAAGGGATAATGAATTAGACAAAAGCAGCATCCTTATGCATTTGTCTGGCGAGAAGCAGATAATGACATTTTGTTTGTTTCCTTTAAAAAGAATTATAGTAAGATTCATTTAAGCTGGTCTCACAGACAACATTACAAAGAATTACACATCTAATATGGCACAATTTTTGCACATATACGTGGGTACGTGTGTATACACAGGCTTATGAAATCATGTTTATCCTGAACAGCTGTGGGTTAACAGATGCCTTAAAAGCATAAGACTTGTACTCAGTATGTAGATGCTTTGAGTTCACCACCTGTAAATACTTGTTACAGAATCCCTTTCTTATTTCAGAAAATCTCCATGTAATGCACACCCAAGCTGCCCATTTAAAAAGAATCTGCCTACTTGAGATAAGCTGCTCCCTACACATTTCTGCATTTATCAAATATGACTTAACCGCGAAAACAAAATAAAAATCTATTAGCTGCAATTCCGAGCTGTGACTGCAGCATAATGGCTTCATCATGAGCAGGATGATGAACACTGCCAACCACAGGCTCCTTTCAAAGCAGCTACCAAACACGGGCCTGCACTGCTGCAGCAGCTCCTCCCCTCCCCTCCCCTCCCCTCCCCTCCCTGGAACGTGCCCAGAGAAGGGCAACCAAACTGGGGAGGGGGCTGGAGCACACGTCTGATGAGGAGCGGCTGAGGGAGCTGGGATTGTTCAGTCTGGAGCAGAGGAGGCTCAGGGGAGACCTCATTGCACTCTACAGCTTCCTGAGGGGAGGTTGTGGTGAGGAGGGGGTCGGCCTCTGCTCCCAGATAACTACTGACAGGACGAGAGGGAATGGCCACAAGTTGCGCCAGGGGAAATTTAGATTAGATGTAAGGAAAAACTTTTTCTCTCAAAGAGTGGTCAGGCACTGGAATGGCCTGCCTAGGGAGGTGGTGGAGTCACCGTCCCTAGCGCTGTTCAAGAAGCGTCTGAACGAGGTGCTAAGGGACATGATTTAGTAGCTTAGTGGGTAGGGATGGTGATAGGAGGACGGTTGGACTAGATGATCTTGTAGGTCCTTTCCAACCTTGTGTTTCTATGATTCTATGATTCTTCAGGACTGTGAGGATTTACACCAGAATATAGCTAAAATCCTTGCTTTCTAAGGGTTTTTATTAACTTCACTAGAAGAGGTCTGAACAGACACTGCCACAGGTAAGGGGAGCTGTTTGCTGTGGACTTGTTACCTGGAGAAATCAGAGGGCTATGCTTCATTAGACTGTGATACAGCCCAGAGCATGAAGGATCAAAGCCCACCCCTCCACGCAGCCCCAAGGCACCAGGTTCACTCCTGGCCTGCACCTAGGCTAGGGCTGGAGCCTGGTCTGTGGGCAACTCGCTCCCCTGGTCTCCAAAGAAGCCTGCAGGAGCCCTCATGTGAATATGTCCAGAGTAAGGTGCACAAATACAAGTGCAAATACATGTGTGCCTTGCATACATTCCATTTGTGTTGAACTTGAATTAATCACTTAGAAATCCAAATAGAAATTTACTAATATATTCACTCATATATTAGAAGCTTTTACAGGAAATATGGGTGAGTTATTTACTATCCACAGAGGGCTGAGGTTAGACCTTTAATAGCAGCTAGAAGACCAAGTCCTGGGCAAAACCCCACCAAGCTTACATGCTCTACGAACGGAGCATAAAAGCCTGTTGCTGCTCTGAAGAACAAGGAAGGGATTTGTTCAGAGAATGCTGGAGAGATGTGGTAATGCCAGCAGGCCCCTGCAGCCAGCCTTGAGGAAGGTGCTGTGCTAGAGCTTTTAGCCCAGGTCAGGACAAACAAGAAGACAAGAAAAACAAACAAAATAAGGAAGCTGCACAAGGAACTTCAACCTGCATGGTTAGAACTGACCCCTGAACAGAGCAGGCTGCTTTAACTAAGCATAGCCTAGAGAACGAATGGCCAAGATTACCCAGTCTGCCCAGAAACACAGCAACAGAATAATTAAAACCACGTTCCCAGTTTGTAATGCTGTTGCTTTATGTTGCTCATCAGATAATGAACTGCTTCTGCCCTGAAGCTGTGCTAACCTGGCACTGAACTCGAGTTCACATTCAAGTTCCCACCTTCAGACACAGCGAGACCCTTTCTTACAGCACAGCATGGAAGCACAGGGCAAAGTGTTGGTGGGCTGGGCTCTCGGTAACATTCCTGAACATCTTAGAAATTAGAACCTCAGTAGAAATATTATTTTCTGCTAGATTTAAGAACAACTACGCTCTTATTCATCTCTTATATGCAAAATACATATTGTTTAAATACATTCCCTTTATTCCACAGTTCCATACTTTCTGTGACTGATATTTTGGGAATATTTCATTTTCTCTAGAATTAATTCCTCCTGCTGTCTCTGTTCCTAGTTCATAATTGGGGTCAACATAAACCTGACTTGTACACACTGGTCAGGTGCATTCACAGACTGGGATTATTCTCCTCAAAATTCCTAGTTCTGCTACCCGGTGTCCTGGGAAACCCATCACCTTACTCTCAGAGAGGAAGAACGTGGCATGTCTCCCTGAGTATGCAGCCTTCTACAGGAAAACTCTTAAGATGTTTCATGCTTGCAATTAGCTACATGCAATAATGCAGCTAAGATTGAGAAATCAAGTATTTGGAGATCAGGAAATATTGATAGAGGCTGGAGATCTTCACATCTGAACTGCAATTTGGAGAGAAATCATAATGTATGGCAAAAACGCAAGAATGGCTGGACCTCTTTCAACAACACCAAGATGGCTAAGGAAGTCCCTAGGACAGAGACTGTTGGAAACTGTGAGAATACACTGAGGGAGTAGTCAAGTACACACTTGCAAGATTTTTGTCAGAGATAAAACGAGACTACACTCAGATGCTAAATTTTGAAATAAACTTCCATGCTTACCTTAAAGAAAAAAAAAAGGAAAGGACTCCTACCATAAGTGCGTTGCATGAACTTGAGGAATGTGGGCCAACTGTCCCTGAATTAAGGCCACCAAACATTAGCTGCACACTTGCCAGAGGCCACCTGAATGCCCTGGACAACACAGATCTTAAAATTTAGTTGGCACCTTTAGGTATTATAAGATCAATTCTCAGAATTTCACTTCTATTAAACACCTCTTAACTACTTGGCACTAGCAGAATTTGTTCCCATTAAACTTAATTTATGCTAATTAAGTGCTGCTCATTACCATTCTCTATCATTAGGCAAAATTGTTTTTTCTGGGAAAAGTCATAAGCAAGAGGCAACTTCATTTCAGAATATTCCAATTTTAAACAGCATTCTGTAATAAAGTTCAATTATTGAGCAGCTCGTTACAAACCATTTTCCAAACACTCCATGAAGCATTTTAGCACCAGTGGAAAACCCAACTTGGAACAAAGGGGCAGCAGGCAACCTGTGGGCAGAGTGCTCCCAAGCAACAGAGGTAAGAGCCCTTTTTTAAGGGTCCTGAGACAGCAGCAGTAAGAGCTTGTCTGGGCCAGAAAAAAGTTAAGTGGCACATTTGTACATCGGCAGTGGACAGCTTCAGGGCATATCCCCATAAAGACTCTTAGGGGGAGAAAATAACAAGGTGCTAATTCTTTCCAGGATGAAAAGCAAAAGGCGAGACAGCCTGAAGCAGTGTGTTTGCAGCCATGCCAGGTGGTCTGGAGGGGTGGCACGGGGACGAAAGGCAGTATGGCCACAGTGGGCTGGAAAGCCAGGGCTGGGGTGTTACAAGGTACCTCAAAGGCAACTCCCATGCTTTCAGTGAGAGACAACAGGCTGACACTGAGCAAAATGATGATGTTGGCATTTTGGAAAGAGAACATCTGGGAGAGAAAGCCTCCGAGTGAGTTTGATTAGGCTGGGCTCAGCGAGAAGGCTGAGGATTTCCAGATGGCTGCTGGTCAGGACATGTGGGCTTCCAGCACAGGGACAGTACTTGCGGGGTGAGATCCCTGCTGTGTTCAGTGGGAGCCCTGCTGAGCTGAGAGTGACTGCCTTGGGAAATCCCACCTATGCTGTTTTAGAATACCAGNTTTTTTTTTTTTTTTAACAATTGTGTCCTTGTGTCCTTTGGGGTAGCTGTGGTGCTCTTTCAAGTAAAATTCTGCCTCACCATGAGCAACTCAGAAGTCCTCTTTATCTAAACTCATTTAACAATTAGTACCTTTTACTTTAAAAATGCAAGTCTCACAGCAGCTGACTTACTCCAAACCTTTTCCCCTGTAAGCTTATAGTCACCTCAGCAATCCAGAGAGTGCAGGCATACAGTATTCCAACTCACTGTCCAGTCAATAAAGTGAAAAATGCCATTCCTGTTTTAGCAGATGGCAGCAGAAATGCAATACAAGGAGCAAGAACACTAATACAGAAATCAATATCTATTACAGTTTAAATCACATTGCAGTACTGAAACGATAATAGCAATCCTTTAAAAGCTAATGCTGATCCTGTTTGTATTAGAAATCGGTTCAATGTGTTTCAGGTTTTAATTCTGTTATAAAAATAAGTACGTTTTAACCTAGGCCCTCCCATCCCAAACGCTGTTCCCAGGAAGGACAACTACCAAGCTGTAAAAAAAAAAAAAGTCCCCAAACAAAAAAAAACCTAACGTCTTCCTTCCTCAGGAGCAGGGGAAGGGATTTTTATAAAGGAGATGGCTGGGAATTCCCATGACACAGTAAGTGCAGACACGTTATTCGGGCATATATACTATTGTGTGAGGCCTTTTCTGGGCAACTCCAAAATATAAGGGAAAAGGAAGAAACTGAGTCTTTAGACACTGCTGACAGAGCAAGCTTTGTTTCGTAAAATTTAAGTCTTTATGCTACAAAATGATCTTTTAATATATATTAATCGTCTGCATTCAGCCTGTGATTAGTACCAAAAGAAAGTTGTTTGATGAATCATTCAGGTGATAAGTAGTGAAGAATAAACATGGGAAAAACAGCAACCCAGCGTCTGCTGCATCACCTGACCAGCCTGGTGGTAGGTGAATAGAACAAGTCCCAGCCATGCAGGGAAAAAGCTCACAGGCTGACGGGAGCATCCTGACAGACCATGACCTGACCGTGGGCTTGGGAAGCAACTGTTACAGGGACTAAAGTCCTTTGGGTATGTAACGGGAAAAGTGAATAAGGTACATCACCACTACATCTATTGCCACTACTGCATGCAGAATATTCCATTCAGCATTGGTATTCACACATCAAAAGAGAGCTGGATAAACTGGATATAGGTACACATTGTAGGATTGATTAAAGGATGGGAAAACACATCTTACAGTGGCAGCCTCAAGGAGTTCAACTTATTCAGCTTATCAAAGAGAAGGTTAAGGCATGTCTGATCACTGACCACATAAATACTTATTTGGGGAAAGCGAAACTGATAAGAGCAGGCTTTTCATCCCAGCAGAAGTGCAATGGTCTCGTGGGTGGTACATGAAAACTGTTATTCCCAAAAGCCAAGGTCCTTTTTGCACATTTGTCACCAGACCGCAGCTAGAGAAGCACAGGACCTTTCCCCTCTGACTGCCCTGCCCTGGGCTTCTCCCTCCATGCCCTTTTCTCCTCACCTACCCTGCTCCTGCCCACAGTGCCCACAAGCCCAGAAAAGACCTCAGCCTCCTCACTACACCTCCTCCTCAAAAACAAAACTACAAGTTGCCCACAGCTCTCAAAACACATGGACAGGCAGGGCCTGAGCCCCTATCCCCTGCAGAAGCCACTTCACCTGTGACAAGCTGCCACTCGCATGCTGGGAGCGGCGAACAAAGAAGAGACAGGCTCATCAAACATCCCTGAACGGGGCTCTTTATAAGAAACGGCCAGGCCAGCAGAATGCATAGGTGCCCAAAAAACCCTCACCACAGCCCCCAGCCAGGCAGGTGGGCTGCCAACCCAGCGCTAGCCCACTGGGGTCGGTGCCAGGCATGAGGTCTGCTGGCTGCTGCCCGGCCTGCGCGCCCAGGTGCCCCCAGCTGCAGAACCTCCCTGCTGGCAGCTGGGCTTGGGACCTTTTGGAAGCGCTGAAAGGTTTCCACCCTCAGGTGTCTGTGCAGTATTTTGGAACTGCAAACCAATTAGAGCTTTCTGTTTGTCCTGCGTGGGATGGGAAGAGCATGAGGAACAGCACTGCCAGGCTGGCTCTCCTGCCTGCCGGGGACCCTCCCAGCTGTGCTCTGAGCCTGGCAGGCTGGCGGGATGGGGGCTGAGTCCTCTCATGGGTCTTGCCTCTGTATGTATCTACCTGAGATGCAACGTATTTATTAAATGTACCTGCTGACTGCTTTCATTCAATGACCAGTCTATTTGCCAACACAATTCCCCCTGGCCCAGGGGGCTGTCCCCGAGTACAGCTGAGCCCCAAATGCTCACATCACTGCCAAGAGCTCCAGTGCCATGTACAAGCCCTGAGCCCCTGCCTCTCTCACTGGTAATGCTGTTTGCTGATCTGGAGTTACTACACTTGGCAAAACCTGATTTTTGGGGCAGGGATTGCTTTTTCACTCAGTGTTTGTTCAGCGCCCTGATCTGTGACTGCAGCTCTTGCATTCTGCAGTGACAGCAAGGACATTAGTCTGCATGGTTTCATCCACAACACACTTCACAGCAGAGATCTGAGAAACAAGTAGCCTTCAGTGTATATAATATTACATGCATGATGGGGCTTTTATATTCGGTTACTTAAAAATAAAAAACCTCAGTGCCTTTATTAAGAGAATCCAAACATTTGCTGAATCTTGGCCTCTTACCACTTTCTTCTCTTTATTCTGAATCTCATATGGAAGCAGCTGAGATCAGTCAGCAACAAAATTAACACAGCAACGTGAATATCAGCTCTAGTAGCCTTTGGATCAGGACCATAAATAATGATTTTTGAGAAACCTTGACAAGCACTGTACAACCAAAACAAACAAAATGGCTAATAAGTTACATATATCACTTAATATAATAAATCTCTGCTGATTTATTGTGTTATTAATTCTTGCAGTATGCAAAAAGGTTAAGTTAATCCTTTAGCTAGCGATATAGTAGTACTGGGCTCAAATGACATCTCTCTGCAGTGCAGTTAGCCTGCAGGACTAATAAAAACTGATCACTGAAAAGACTAGATTTGGCTTTGTTTAGAATCACCATAGGATACAGGAAAGCAAGTTAATTACAAAGAGAAAAATGGGTGAAGTAAATGAAATAGACAGATAATAGTGAATACAGTACACATTTACTAAAGAACTAGAGAGCATAAAAACTTTTAATACGGTCAGCAATGAGGTGTGAAATACTCCACATTAACAGGTTACTCACTGCTGTGCCAGAATGTAAAACAACGGGACAAGGTGCAATCAGAGGTCATTTCCATCCTTCTGCACTTCATTACACTCTGCTCCATTTGGAAACACAAGCAAAGCTTTTAAAAAGAACCCCAGAAAATAATTACATATACAAGTATGAAAAATAAAACACTTTGTTAAACCATGCTAGACTGAGGATCACGTTTCACCACTGGACTTAGCTCCCACCACGATCATTTCTATCACATTTTTTCTGTACGTACCATTTCACAGTCAAATCTGTTTTTCTCTAAAGTGTCAAATTTCTGCTTGAAAAATTACTAGCTGCTTGTATAGCGAGAGTAACAAAATGTTTAATGGAAGATCAAACAGTGACTGCTTTTTTTAAAAAAAAAACCTAGCAGTTCCCCCTTCTCCTTTTCAAATTAGTCCCACTTTTGTCTAGAGGCAGAGAATATTGCAATTTACACTTACTAGTTTTTGCAAAGGATTTGTTTCTGGTTTGCATATGCCATTCTTTCTTAACCTAATACTAGAAAGAGAAGGTGGAAAACGATCTGCTTTGCTAAGGTAGCCTATCCTGTTAACTACCTGCTGTGAATTGGCTCTAGAGTTCCTCACTTAAATTTGGGGCCTCATTCTGTAATCTCCAGAAGTCTTATTTTACAATACATTACTTATTAGTTAATGGTTTCAGTGACTTCAGCATAGCTAAACTTCAGGAGAGGGAATGCTTGCACCATGAAATATTTACAGTACTGGGGAATCAGGGATGCACTAAGGTTACTTTTCTTAGGTGCCTTGTACAACTCCGAAGGTACGTCAGAAGGTAGCTCAGAGCCAGGACCTCTCAAGTCCTCTGAGTTACCTTTTGGGAACAGAGATTCTCCTGCCATTCACTGTCTACCCAGGATGCGTAGGGAGAGAGTCGCTTTCCTGAAATAGGCAGTAAGAACGTGTCTGTGACAGCTCAAAATGAAAAACAAGGGATTTTACATGTGACTATGTGCTGATAATTCACATGGCAATGTTTTGAGGAGTTTCCACACGGAAATCCCTCTGACTGAACACCCTCCTTATGGAAAAGCAGCTGGAACAAGCTCTAAAGATAGAGCTACTTGCTTTTCATGTCTATAAGACGTGCTACACTAAAGCTTCAAAACACAAATATAACTTTGCTTTGTACACCTATGGCAGAAGTAAAGGACAAATGTCTCTTCTCCAAGGCAGGTAATTCTCCCCAGACATTGGCCAAAACCTAAGACACGATGCTTGGAGCTGCAATGGAGCTGAAGCCCAGGAGCAGCACTGCCTTTGTCCCATCTGCATCGCTACCAGCGCTGCAGCATGAACCAAGAAGAAATATTTTACATGTACTTCTCCTGGCAAAATGAAAGCTCATCAAGGAAAATCAAAACAAGTAGTGGTCAATATTTTAGAAAAAAAGCAATCCCATATCAATGTAACAGGCGTAACTCCTATTCTCAGTACCACCGAAACCACATCAATCAGGTTGCAGCATTTTTAGCCACTTGGGCATACAGTCCAGTTCCGCAGCATGACCAAGGTTACTGACCCTTGACCACTTAAGGCTAGGACTGGAAATAATGCTAACTGTAAGCCCAAGAAATATCTACTGATTAGTAAACGAAGGACAAAGCAGTTTAGAGGCTGTTTGAAGAAAGTCCCTTAAAACATATACAGAAACTACTTTCTACAACCATATTTTACACTTCACCTCAACAGACAGCCCTGAAACCCACACCCTGAACTGTCGCAACAAGGGACTTGGCACCAGCATGCAGCTGGCACCAGCAGTGGCTTCCAAAGGGCGCTGCCAGGAACAGCAAGGTGAACCAGGAGCGATGGCATCTCTGAACACTGCTCCTGCAATGCACAGCGTCGGGCACCTGGATGTGCTCTGCTGTCATTGCTGGTTACTCTGTTCACCTCGTTACAGAGGCCAAGGTCTCTTGGGTAAGGATCAACAGCATAAAAGAAGCCAGAAAGAAAGAGAAGAGCAGCTGACCTTGAGCTCGTGAAAGGTAAAATATGTAAAACATATTTGATAATATTTAATTGCTTAAGATATGACTTACAGATCATTTTTCACTGTCAGAATGAGGTCTCAAATTTAACTGAGGAACAGATCGTTTTTCACTTTTGTTTCCACTTGCGTATGTAACACACTTAAAAAAACAGAACACAGAGTAAGAGATGTGATATAATCGTATACATAAAGAAGAAACCAGAAAGTGTGCACTGAGTTTCAGTTAGGGATATCTCACTTCCTGTGATAGTGGCAGTTAAGGAGGATCGTTAAGATTTTCATAAAGAATTAAAGACTTGCTTTGATAATAATTATCTAAGTAGCATATCCTTCTTAGCAGCACAGCACAGTGTCAGCTCTTAGATACTTAGATTACGGGGACAAGTGTTCCTCTTAAGCTGCAAAGAACCTGCAAGGTTGTAAGCAATGCAGCTGACAAAGTTTTAAAGTAGATGAGTACAACTAACGTTAGCTAAGGCTTTTATAGAAAATGGGCCTTGTCAAAAAACAAAAAGCAAAGAAAATACCCTGTTTTCACTCCATAACAATAGCAATTATTTAACTGATAACAATCATTTCATTATTGAAGATAAATATAGATTTTTATACAGTTGGATTCAGTGCAGCAGAATACTCTGGTTAAAAAATAATAAATAACTAGTCAACAGAAAAAATTAAAATATTAACTTGCCAAAGGGAGAATCATTACAAGATGCTTTTAAGGTGGATTTTTAACAAATTGTTACTGGTCTCTCAGTATTTTTCAACATCTTTTTATTCATGATACAGATGCAAATCAGTTATTGCTGCTAGTATAACCTGTGCATGATGTAGGTAAATAATGAAGAATAAAGAGTGGTTATGCTGAGGAATCCAGATCGTCCCTTCCATTCAAAGAAAATACATTTTAATGGAATCAAACGTGAGGTTATACCTCAAAACACAACCGATGAAGGCCATAACATACATTAAGGATGTGGTGCAGAAAGCAGGAGCTCCCCAAAGAGCTTGCAGCCACTGGACAGGCAGGTTCAGCCTGAGCGGTAGCAATGGCACTGCTGTGGCCAGGCTCAGGCACTGATTTTACCCTGTGCTTTTCAAGTCTGGTAGTGGAACTCAGTTACATCAGTACTGCCAGCCCCTTTTTATACATAGAATACTGAAAATTTGGAGATGCCCTCTTTTTGTTTACAAAAAGAAACTCATCACCTTCCTTGATTCCAGTGGAACTGTATCTTCCTGCAGAAAAACTAGTGACAGTATTGAACGTCTCATCTACCTGGAAACTCAATCCCAATAGTGGGAAACTGAAAACAGGAATTCAAATAAAAAGCTAGGTGAAATAGTTCAAAATGGGTATAAACAAACCCTATGACTGAATGTCTGGAGAAGTGATATATTCCCCACCTCCTCATGGCTCCACATCACGCACTTGACCTTTCCTGCAAGGCGCGTAACAGTGAAACACTGGAACACTTACTTGGCTCAGTCAGGGAGCAGCTGTGTGCCTGTTCTTGTCGTGATTTCCAGAAGGACTTTCAATGCGACCTGATGGCATGTTCAGGTTCTGAGTTACATTACTGAAAAATAAGTAGTGGTCTTCACATATCCTCCACAGAAATGTCTTCTTATTGACTTGTGACTAACAAGTCACAAGCTAACATTGTCCACAAAAAAACCGTTTATTATTGATCACCCTAATCAGCATTTCAAATTGACTTCAGTTCACTACCTCATCTTGCCTTCACACAAGACTAGAAACACAGCAGCAGAGTTCAAATAGAGTTTATGCCTGACTTCTAAAGCTTGTATTCTTTTACTCCAACATTAAGCATACTGACCCACAGATGTATGCCAGATCCCAAAACCAAAGAAACTGTCACAGAAAGCAACATTATTAATAATGAATTGTATTATTGCATGATGACTACAATGACTTGTACTGAAGGAAAAACACTTTTGCCTCTCAGCATCTGTTTCTACCTTCTATTGTGCCTTCTGCTCCTTCAGGTTGCTGTCACTCTTGAACCTTTACCGTTTGTATGAAAGCATGCAATTCAAAATGCAGCAGAGAGAGATGTTCTTTCCTGTTCTTTCAACTGTTCTCATCTTCTAGCTACATGAGATGGCATTGTAAGAACTCTGAAGTTGTTATTTGTTGTCTGAAATCAGTATAATTCAGAGTAGCATGAAGCCTGACATGTTTGGAAAGAAGACTGGTATGGGAGTTGCAGAACACTGAGACTCTGATCCCACTACCTTCCTTTCCTCCCCCAGATCACCTCCCAAATCCTTCCTGACCCTTCCTCTTCATCCATTATTTGTACTTTAGCCAGGTCTCCTGGATGAATTTACATATGTGCATTTCACTGACAATCTCATTTGCTCTCCTGGAAAACATTGAGCACGAGGAGATAAACAGACCACAAAATGCTGTGTGAATGGAACTCTGAGCGGGGAAAGCACCTGCTGTAAAGCTGTTACCATTGTGCACTGATGACACCAGAAAGAGACAGGTATCGACTGGTGTCTGCAGGGTGCACGAGGAATGGCTGAGGGTCTCCTGGAAGCACAGCCCGCAGTATTTCCTTGGAGATGTGTGAGTTGCTGGTAATAACATTATCCCTGCAGCCTCAGCCACATGGATCTGCAGTGCCACAGAGCAGAACCAGTAAGAGGCTTTCCAGAAACGGAGATGCAAACGAGCGTCCCATTTACTAGCACTGTCACTTTAAAGGAGATATAGATTAAATAAAGTCTAACTCGCTGCTTCTGAGTAGGCAGACTGTTGTGGGTAAGACGTTTCCTACTGTGTTGACTTCTCAAATCTACCAGTGCCTGCTCAAGAAAAGCTGAAACTGATTATACTTGATGTGCTAAATGTCACTTACTCATGATACGTGATGTTTCTTCCTGCCTCCAATGGATTAGAAGAAAACAGGCTGAGCTGTAATTTTGTACCAGCAAGAGAAAGTTCAGCTACCAAAGGGCCAAGGAAACACTGCCAGGCTGGTGAGGATAGCAGAAGATGGAAAGAAAAATATAGCACATACTTGAACTACATTTAAAAACCTAAGGAGATATTTTAAGAAGATAAAACACTTGCTAATGTGATGCTTATTGCATCCAGATTGGATAATGGTAAAAAACATGTCTCTGGAACCAGCATTTCCTCATGTTGTGAAATTTGCCTTGAGGGCAGAATAAGATGCAGAGCAAAAGGGCGCCGTGCTCCTGACCCAGGCTGTTTCGCGGTGCTGTATCAGCAGGCTGATGTACCTAATGGGGTGAGCTGAATCAATCCTAATAAGACAATTTAGCATTTTTGAGACTCTTCCATCGTAAGATCTCAACTTGGTGAAGGTATTTTTAATTTCAGTCTAATATTCTTATATTTTGGTGAAATTCTGCAATACTAAGCACTGCAAACAGATCGTTTGCCAAATAACAGCAGTGCTTTATTAGTTTCTGTTGTGATAGTTCTCTGGGAGGACAAGTTGTGAGGGACAGAGAATCAGAGAGGGACGAATCATAAGCGGACTTCTCTGGAATAACCTAGCGTCATTCCCACTCATCACAGACAGGACACCAGGCTGAAATTTCTCATATTACCAGGAGTATACAGATAGCCCTTCCTGAAGAGAAGCAAAACTGATTTTAACACAGATTTCTCAAGCCAAATGGGAGAACACATGCACCAACCTGCTGTTGGGGCCCACTACTGAAATAGTGTTCTCTGTGTAAGGGTTTATGACCTGGAGAAAAGGACGAATTACACACACAACAGTATGTTGTCAACACAAATTGAAGGCTTATCAGAAAAGAGCTGTATATCACTAGTAAACATTCAGTCTAAGAGAAGCTGCTAATATCACAGAATGACAGAATCACAGAATTGTAGGGGTTGGAAGGACCTCTAGAGATCACTGAGTCCAACCCCCCTGCCAAAGCAGGTTCCCTAGAGCATATCTTGTAAGATAAGAGATACTTTATGTACCTTGACACTAACAACAGCAAGGCAAAGTATCTTTCATCTATGCCTGTAATCAAAGGGAGCTGCAAAGATGATGTGCTCACAAGCCAGGTATTTTAGCAAATATGTGGCTTCTTTTACATACAAACAAAAAAAAATAGCAATAGCAAGAAGATCATAAATAGACTCCTCTGGTATAAGTTAATATTACCTGCAAAGAACCAGGAAACAAAATCTTAATGCTCTGGATTGAGAAACAGCTATGACCAGGCTGAGAGCCTGTGGGTTAAAATTAGGGACAAGACGATCAAGGACAGCTGATGGTTGGAATCTCCTACAGGCCACCCGATCGTGGGGAGCCTGTGGATCAGCTGCAGGAACTGTTGTGCTCGCAAGGCTCTCATCCTGATTTCAGGATGACAGAAAGGCTCACAGACTCTCATCCTGGACTTCAACCACCTGGATGTCTGCTGGGAAAGCAACACAGTGAGCTGCAAGCAATCCAGGAAACTCCTGGAGTCCACTGGGGATAGCTTGTGGTCCAGGTATTGGACAGACTGATCAGAGGAGAAGCATTACTGGACCTGGTGCTGATCAATGCAGAGGAGAGGAGCTCATTAAAGAGGTTAAGACTGGAGGCAGTCTGGGCTACAGTGACCATGCCCTGGTTGAGTTTGTGATCTTGAGGAATATGGGCCTGGCAAAGAGCAGAGTCAGGACCCTGAACTTCAGGAGAGAGAAGTTCTGTCTGTCTAAGGAATTACTGGATGAGATCCCCTGGGAAGCTGCCCTTAGGGACAAAGGAATGGCACAGAGCTGGCAGCTCTTTAAGGATGCCTTTCTGAGAGCACACAAGCTCTCGCTCTCCCCAGAATAAAGAAATCAAGCAGAGGAGGCAGGAAACCAGCATGGCTGAACAAGGACCTGCTGGTTAAGGTGAGGGATAAGAAGGAAATGCACGGGCAATGAAAATGGGGATGGGTGGCCTGGGAAGAATATAGGGATGCCATCCAGACATGCAGAGATGTTATCAGGAAAGTCAATGTGCAAATGGAACTGAACTTGGCAAGAGATGTGAAAAATAACAAGAAGAGTTTCTTAGATACATTGGTCAGAGGAGACAGGCAAAAGAGAGTGTACCCCCTCAGATAAACGAGAAGGGAGAAATGGCTTCAACAGACATGGAGAAGGCTGAGGTACTCAGTGAGTTCTTTGCCTCGGTCTTCACTGACAGTCAGGCTTCTCACGCTTCTTGTGTCCATCAACCTCTGGGTGGGGGTCAGAGGAGCAAAATCCTTCCTGTTGTAAGAGCAGAGCAAGCCGGAGACCTCCTCATGAGGCTGAACATGTCCACGGGGACACTCTCCATGGGGCTGGATGACATACATCCCAGAGTTCTGAAGGAGCTGGCTGATGTGGTTACCAAGCCACTCTCCATCATACTTGAAAAGTTGTGGCTGTCAGGAGAAGTCCTGGTGACTGGGAAAAGGGAAACATCACTCCCACTTTTAAGAAAGGGAGACAGTAAGACCCAGGGAACTACAGGCCAGTGAGTCTCACATCTGTGCCTGGGAAGATCATGGAACAGATCCTTCTGGGAGACACGTTAAGGTACATGTGAGATGAGGAAGTGATCTGAAATAGCCAGTACGGCTTCACCAAGGGCAGATCATGCCTCACCAGTCTGGTGGCCTTCTATGATGGAGTGACGGCATCATCGGACAAAGGAAGAACAACTGATGTCATCTACCTGGATGCTCAGAGTGCCAGAGTACCTCTCCTACGAGGACAGGCTGAGGCAGCTGGGGGTGTTCAGCCTGGAGAAGGCTCCAGGGAGACCTCACTGCAGCCTTCCAGTACTTGAGGGGAGTTTATATACAGGAGAGAGAGCGAGTTTTTACACGGGCAGATAATGCTAAGACAACAGGGAATTATTTTAAACTAAAAGAGGGGAGATTTAGGTTGGATGTTAGATGGAAATCCTTTACTCAGAGGTGGTGAGGCCCTGTCCCAGGCTGGCCAGAGAGCTGTGGGTGTCCTATCTCTGGAGGTGCCCAAGGCCAGGCTGGATGGGCCCTGGGCAGCCTGAGCTAGGGGAGGCACCCAGCCCATGGCAGGGGGTGGGACCGGATGAGCTTTAAGGTCCCTTCCAATCTAAGCCATTCTATGATTCTGCAACTATTTTCCATGCCATTTATTGCACCTGGGAGAAAAAGAACAAACATGATGCAGATTTTTCTTGAATGGTGGAGGACAGGGTTTAGGATTACAGCAGCTACAGTAATATTTTCTTCTGTGGTCTGAGGTCTCTCCCTGCAGTTCTCCCTTCAGGCATGCCCTGCAACGTGGCCTCTGTGCTACCACTGGGACACTATCTATGTGTGGGGGAAATGTGAAAACCCAGATTGTGCGATAAGGCAGACGATGCCTATCTGTCACACAACTGCTGCATGTCCGGCCACAGAACAGGGAAAGTCTGTTGTGTGGGATGGCAGAGTTTGTTCCCAGTCAGAGCTTGGCCAGTTATTTGAGCATCACAGCAGACTCCCAGAACCCGGGCACACAAAATTTATTTCTTCCACAGTTTAGGAGTATAACAGCAGATCATGTAAAAATATCCAAGTTAGCTGCAAACTAGTTAGCACGCGCAGCAGCAATCAGTCATCACAGAACAGGCTTTATCAATTAGCCAAGACTCTTGGAGAGAGGTACATGAAGCCAGTGCTTTTGGAATCATGCTGCTCGTCTGCAGGTATGCGTCACGTCACCCAAGCTCCGCAGAAACAAGCTAGGCTAGGTATCTCCACAGGGTTTACAAACTTACCTCTGGATGACAACACTCTCATATGCTTGGGAGCTCTTGAAATCTCATCTGAACACATCTAAATGAAGACATTTTTGCTCGGGTCAGGAAAAATCTCCCTGTTTAAGAGACACGTTCCTGACCAGAATTTCCTGTTTAACCTGGGTCAAATCTTAAGAACTCATCTCGGTGCACAACCATCTTAAGAGAAGCATCTACTTATCTTTAATAACCCTTCCCCTTGCCCATTCCTAAATTGAGATCCTTTTCACTTTTTCATTTAGAAGATACTTTTCACAGTAAATTTCTCAATTTTGCTTCTCATCCTTTTAAAGGTCAAGGTACACTGTTGTATTTATAGAAAAATCATAGTTATCAACAGCTAACATATGGCATGTACTGAATAGCAGGAGTCACAGTATTTATATCTTATTTACCAAAAACGTGTTTGCAGTCCCATTCCTCTTACACTGGTGGGTGATGCACTAACTCACAAATTAAACATTAGCAGCGATGGCAACTGATTTACTAAATAGGAATTACGTTTCACTAAATTACAGCAGCACCTGCTGCTACATATTGGCATTTATCTATACTGATGAACTTCAACATTGCAGCATGTTAGAGGTACCAACTACTAAGTTCTACACTCAAATCAATATAGCTCATGAAAATTGGCAATAATTATTCTGCCATCTAATAGAGAGAGTTTTAACTGGCTGCAACATTCACCTTCATGTTCATGATTGTATACTTAAGTCTACTAAGTTCAGATCAAGGGAGGCAGTAGGACAATCTAAATAAATTCTCCCATAAAAGCAAAGCTCAGCAGTGAAGTCATATTCTAGCGTGAGTTAAAGACTTTCTGTGACATCTCTAACTCATTCTCATCTTCCTCTGACTGGACGGGAGAGCAGGTACAAACCCCAAACCACTCTTAGTTTTGATTTATGGACAGTAAAGCTGCCTCTGCTGCAACCTGTCCTTTCTTGGTTTGTGTTCTGATGGGAAACAATGTGCTTCTAGAACTGAACAGTCTCTTCAACATGAGGTTTATTTCCTGAGATGCCGCAAGTGCAGCTGCTGTGCTACCCTAATGCAAGCAGATTGACCTCCTGGAGCTGCCTCCCAACTTGTTCCTCCGCACTGCTGCTGCAGTAAACCAGCTTCTGGCAGAACATGTGCTGCTTTATAAAGACAAAGGAAGAAAATACGTGAGATTCCAACTAAATAGCTTTGTTTATTTTTAAAAGCTTGACTTCCTCCCAAAAAGAATATATCATTATGGTGTCAGGGTTACTTTGTGAGACCAAGTTTCTCCCTTTTGCCCTGTGCTCTACAAACCGTCTTATTCTTAAAACGAAAATATTCACTGAGTGTCAACTTCCTCCAGGGGCTGCACAACTCATAGCTGTCCATGGTGACACACAGGAGCCTTCTTTTTTTTCCTTTTTTTAAATGAATCAGAGTACTCACAGGTGTGTAGATGCTGGCAGCCACACCAAAATCCAAACTCTGACCTGAAATGCTCTTGGCACTGCTTTCAGAACTTCTCCTGGCCCTGCACTTCTTCATTCTTAGCAAAATTTTCACACAATTAGGTGAATTTGCTTCTCTTTCCAAGCTCTGGCCATGTTACTCAAACTTTCTTGGCCTTTCTCAGTTGATAATAGCTATAATTTCATAGAACAAACTACAAACTCATGCCAGTCAGGCAACAAGGACTCCTTTCCTGCTCTCTTCTTTCCAAGAAGAGCTCCTCTTTTCTGTTAAAGTGCATCACAACACTGAAGTGAACAGAGTAAACTGAATTGCTTCTGCTTTTCAGAAACGTGATGTCGAAGTGCCCACCATCCCCTACAGTGGGCCATTCCCTACAGTTTGGCTTTAAAGCTCCACACAGTTTCCCCTCTAAAAAAGCAAGGGGCCATTTGTTTCCTGCTTGACGAAAAGGGCCAGGAGGGGATGCACACACAGTGCTGTGAGGTACTTCACCCAGTGATGACCATTTGGTACTGATAGTTCTCCACACAGATGGTTTAAATGAAAACCATGCACTGTTGACCTGTGAGGACACAGTACAGTACAGCAAGCAATGAGACGGGACACATGCTTCCATCCCAGGGCCTTCTCCACTGGAGGCTGCAGTCACTGGGTGTCTCTCCCTACTCCTGCTCCACGGCACTTCTGCAGATCCGACTTCTCCTTGTTTCCATCACACTACCAGGCAATCACCTCTACAGTACCAAAGGCTCTGCTGGTCAGAGGTGTGCTGCTATTGAGTGATGCTGTCCAGCGCACAGTGAGATTTCTGGCAGCAATGAGGTAGCAAGCTCAGCGTAGTGCACATGTAGCTCGGTATCTCCCTGTACGTCACCAGCAGTTACCGTGTGGTGCTTCTCCTGCCCTCGCCCCAGCAGCGCAGCGCTCTGCCTGGTCTGTGCAGCTCTCCTGTTACCTTTCGGTGCTATGGGATGTTTCCCTCCTCAGATGGGTAGGGCAGTTGGGGCACTTGCTGTACTTCTTAAAGAACTAGACTANCCCTATTTCTCAATTCTCTCCCCCACCCCAGCTGGGAGGAGGGGGGGGTGAGCGAAAGCCTGTGTGGGGTTTTAAGGCCTGCTGGCTCAAACCATAACAATTTGCCACACAAAAAGGAGAAGTGCTTTGTTTCATCAATTTATCTTAAATAACAAATAAGACCTGTGAAGGTAACAAATGCAAAAGTGTCCCAGAAGAGACAGCATGGGTACACGCCTTCATAAAAGTCATAAGAAAAAGAGATAGGAATTAAACTACCCTTAGTCTATTTATGCTGCTACCTCTGAGCAGCACCTCTTTCCCTCATTAAGTGGAATGCTGCTTCCTCTTAATGAGAGGATAACCATGAACTGCGGCCCCCTGTGTGCTCTCACTTTCCCACCGAGGCAGGGCCGGGCACTGGGAGCCAGGCCGCGCACACTGTGCCAGCGTGCACTTGGAGCCAGGCCTGGGCGAGGGCCCAGCACAGCTCGCTGAGCTCCCAACCTCGCTGGTCACCTCCTGAACCTCCCACTGCCACTGGCTCTTCCAGGGAGCCCTTGGAAGGAGAAACTAAGTGCTGATCATCAGCTCTTCTCTGTTTTTTTCCGCAGCTGAAGCGGCCCAGGACAACCAGATACAGAAGCTGCAGGTTATGCCTTTGGCACCAACTCACTGAGTGGCTTTGAGTCACTTCAGATCAGTAACACGGAGAGGGCCCTTCAATCATATCTAATGCTTTTCCTCTGCTGAAGCAAAAGGCGCCCCAAGAGGCCTTCGACATTACCTGTTGAACGGCTGTTAAATTACAATTTTGCTCTCCTTATCTACTCGCAGGGGGTCTCTTGACAAAGCCCACTTGGGCAGGGTTAAGTAATTTCTGAGGCCTCCCCTGCGGCTGGTTATTGGGAAACCCAGCCACACACCTGTAGTTAGTATTAATCACGGATGCCAATCTGACTCCCACAGGCCTGGGAGTCTTTGGCAGCTTTATGAATTAATGTTACAGCTGGGATCTCATTTCCAGGGAATGATTAAAGGCTGTCTTTAATTTTTCTTTAAAGTTACCTCTTTGGTAGATTTTTCCTTACCAGCCTTTTTTAGAAAAAGCTCAAATGTTTCTTCTAAGATACGGTTATTCACATCATTTCTACCATCTGAGTATAGTGGTTTGCTACTTCACAGGAAGTCTCTAATCACCTCTGGGTTACAGAGAAAGGATGAGGCATACAGACTGTGGCTTTTTCTTCCTTTACAAAAATAATTATTTTAAAAAAAATTAAAAGTCTGTGAAAGCCTTGCTGATCTTTTGGGATCCGCAGTTACTGTTCTCCTGGGGGAGACTTCATATTTGAACTTACAAAGGATTTGTGCTCCTGTTGGAGTTCCTTACCAAGCAGTGATCTAGCTTACTTTCCTTTCTAATGATGTTCTTCATAGCTCAGTGTACCCAGACTCAGTTTTTATTGGAGTGCATTTAAAGTTAAGCAGAGATTCACAAGTTCTACCCCATTTTTGAGGGGTTTTTGTTTGTTTTGGAACCTCTTCCTACTGGTTTAAGAAAATCTTCAGCTTATTTTCATGCTACATATTCTCTTCACTGAAATATAAATACTCTCAAATGGGAAAGGAAGATCCACGCTGCCCTCCACGCTCCTGTCGAGCAGGCAGCTGTTGGTGCTGGCAAGAGGAGCACTGCTGGCACAGCCGCCGGACACGCTTCCTTGCGGAGCTGGGAAGCTCCTCTTGCATGTTCCACACGGGGCTGGTCCCAAGTATTTCCTTCTCACTCTGCCTCTCTTCCCTGGCTGCCTGTCCCAACTAGTTCCTGCTCCTTTTCTTCCTGCCTGTTTGGCATGGTGGCACCTGGGACTACAATTAAACTTGACACTGGGCAAGGACTCTTTCATTCCCTTCCCATCACACTCAAGTCTTTAGTGAAATATTTCTTCATTACTTTTGCACATCAAGAGTCAGCGAACAGCAGACACAACCAGGATGACACCTTCAGAGAGGAAGCTGCAAATTCAGATGTTTGGCCAGACAAGAAGATCTGGCCTCCAGATATCAGGCTCATTCCCCTGCAACAACCAACTGGGAGAACTTTGAAGCTATTCCCATATAACGCTGTCATTTTATTCTTGGTCATGAACAAAGAAAGAGATTTACATTTTTGAGCTGAAGTCTGAAGGCCCCAGACCGAGCCTTATTTCTGCTCTCTGAAAATCTATTCACAACTCAATCTGTATCACATTAAAATGAAAGCGCACTTAAGACAAAAAAAAAACATTCTCCTAAGCAAAGAACTAAGCACTGCTACAATTTGTATCGCCTGCTCACTTCCAGCTTAAATATATGACATACATGACTGAGAAAAATATTCCATCATTTAAGTAGATCAGGGAACAGGGGAGATAACTAACAGATACATGAGCTGGTATATATGCACAATAGCCTGTTACTGCTGAGGCTACAAAGTAGCATAATCTCCCCAAATCCAGCAGACTGCCTGTGGATGCATCCTCCAGTGCCCCACTGAAGTAGACCAAATCTGGCTGTCCACTGGACAGCCTGGCTCCAACCACCAGCTCCTCTACGGCTGTGCCAGAAAAATGTCCCTAAGGAATGCTCTATCTGCAAATCAGACAATTATTTAGGAGCAAGGCGTCCACATAACTCAGCTGTAGTGATGTGGTTCAGTTCTGCCCACTGAGAAGAAGCTCATCCTCTCGTCGGGGATAAATACGATACAACCAATGAGTTAAACAACTGTTTGCTGACATGTTATTTTCTCCAACCAAGAATAAAACAACTAAAAGTGAGGACAACGCCGCTGCATGCATGTTGCTGTGGAGCACTGCTTGGGTTGGCCCTCAGCATCCACCATTGCAACAGGAATGGATGTCAGGCGCTCCCTTGATCCTCTGCATGTGCAGGCTGGGCAGTGACTGCCACTCACAGCCGTGCCGTTTGAAGCCAGGAACACAAGCCTAACTGCTGGCGGGGCAGCAGGCAGCATCTGAAGGCCTTGCAGCAGTGAGGTGAGACGTAGGGTGAGCGGCTGAGGATGGGCTGCAGGGCCAGGCAGCCAGAAGCAGGCAGGTGCTGAGTGCTGCGAGGTGATGGCTGTTTTCCTGAAGCCAGGAGGAAGGCAGGCTTCCCCTCCATGGGTGGTTTTCCTAATGAGAATGCCCTGCAGAGCAGCGTGCTGTGCCCGCTAGTTTTCTGGGCAGCAGAACACTTGCTGTCTTCCCACTCACCCCAGTCTTATTAGCTGATCTCTGCACTGGATTTTTCATAACCATGAATGTGGGAAAAGGCCTGCTTAAATACACAGCCAGAGGCAGGCTGCCCTCACACGAAAACTCCACTGGCAACGCGCCCACTTCCTCCCCAAACAACAGCAGCAGGGCTGTGCTGGGACCTGCAGCGCAACACCAGCACTGCGCTGCGCCTGGGCACTGGCGCTGGGTGTCATAAAATTGTACAATCGCAGCATGGTTGGGTTGGAAGGGACCTTAAAGCCCCCCCCAGCCCCACCCCTGCCATGGGCTGGGTGCCCCCCAGCTCAGCTGCCCAGGGCCCATCCATGGCCTCGGGCACCTCCACAGATGGGGCACCCACAGCTCTCCGGGCAGCTGTGCTAGGGTCTCACCGCTCTCTGAGTAAAGAATTTCTTCCTAACATCTGACTTAAATCTCCCCTCTTTTACTTTAAAACCATTCCCCCTAGTCCTATCACTATCTGCCCGTATAAATGTGTACACTGAGATAGATCATGAAAATCAGCATCAGAAAAAGTTCAAAGTCTCAATCTATATTTGTTTCTCATTGAAATCTCATCAATTTTTTTCCTAAACTAAGCCTGTAATATTTTTATTTAAATTATAGTCATTGGTTAGATCATTCATTTCAGGTATGACGTTGTAAAATTCATCCTAACGTTGGGGAAGTTGGTTGCAACGTCTGGGGCTGACATGGCTACTGCTTTCTGTGCATTTGCCTTTGAAAATACCTCCAAAAACAGGAAGGCTGCAGAAACACTGTGGTAAATGAAGCTGCTTTCTCTGGACTTATTTCTGGCAGACTTGGCTGCATAAGCGGAAAGATGCTGTTTTTTAGGAACCGTCCATGCTTATGGGAAGGCTAAATATAGACATGAAAGGCAGGCTGTTCCTGGACAGGGAAAGCAGATGTGTTCAGGAACAGTTTGCATGGGCTCTCACCCACTAACCTAGAAAAATAAGTGGTCTGTTCTAATGCACTCCAAAAAAAGGGAAAAAAACGAAAAACAAACAAAACCAGAAGAAAAAACAGGAAACAGTAACACACCTGCACGAAAGTGAGAAATCCAACATGTCATGGAAACACTGCCACCCTCACCTGTCTTGAAATCTTTTCCTCAGTCATTTAATTGAAAGTCTGACAAGTGCAAATCCTGACTTGGCAAGAAGGCAGCATACATGGGCATCCGGCTTCCACATGCCAGGAAGAGAGGTTGGAGCAAAGAGTAAAATAAGAGTAAAGGCGAGCACCCAGCCCTTCCTGGGGACAGGAGCAAGGGAACCTGCTTGCTGCACAGCTCACAGCAGCACCCACCTGAGGCTGGACTCGCGCTAACTCCTTCCCACACAAGCACAAAAACTCTAGGAAGCTGGTTAAACTCAGGAGTGAAGCTGCTCAAATAAAAATCTGTGGAGGTGGCTAATTCAGTGACCAAGCATAAACAAGAAATGCAACAGCTGCACGCAGCTTGGTTCAGGACCAGAGAACTGCTGTGCAAATGCAGTTCGTCATCAGAGACAATGAGCTATTTAGAGGAATCAGATGAAGCACTGCTCTCCACAGCAGGCACAGCCCCACCAGCACCTGCATGGCTGCTGGAAACGCCGCTGTGTCCTAGGCCTCTTAGGGACCATGGCTGCTGCGTTTTCACCCGTTAGCCCACTACTGACACTATGAAAATAGGCTCTCAAACACAGGAGGATGTTATCACATTACAAAAGTGTGGCATGGAGACTCTACCCAGAGCTCTGGTAGCTTTAATGAAGCAGAAACAGCAGCCGCATCTACAGGCTGTGTGCTGTTCCCATAGCCTTTGGCCTTCCCCTGCTTCCCTTGGCATGGTCCAGGCCTCACATGGACTTAGCAGCTCAGCCCAAGAATCTCTCCAACTGCATTTCCCAGCAATTCTGTGGTACATGAGCTTGGCTCAAGTGTGTCTTGGCAGAGTGCTCTTTCCACATGACTCAAAAAGCTGCGCTACATCATCAGTAGCTTCGCTGCAAGCATGCCGCAGCACTGGCACTCCCAATGGCCATTGCCTGGGCAGGCTGTGACATCTTCAGCCCTCCAAACCCCACTGCTTCAATATGAGTATTGTATATACATATATATATTGTGTGTATATACATATAATACACCACACATATTCAATAAAATGCATTATCTAATGCATTGCACATTATGTATATTATACCACACATATAATAGTAGTGTGATCGTACTATACACCTTCCTTTACTGCATGCACTTCATCGGAAAATTACAGCTGCACAGTGAACGACAATTAATTTAATGGCAGCAAAAATAAATACAGGGGCTTAGAAGCTGCACTGAATTTCTCATCAAGTGTAGCATAGAGACCATTGTGGACCTTGAATCAGAAAGCAGCAGGGCAGCACGCTGTGCTTCCACCTGCTGTTTCTCAGCAGCCCATACAAACCTCACTTTCCCTGCACAGCCCCATGCTGAAACCTGGGGCCCATTTCCAGATGCTGACTTTATCCTGGCTCTGCCTGGTGCTGTTCTCCCCACAGCACACCGCCAGCCTCCTGCACTGGCTGGGCAGACCCCAAGCATCAGCAGACGTTTGCAGGGCAGGGAGCACCATGGGGTGGGTGTCAGTGTCACCCTCCAGGGAGACCTGGAAGCTGCCCTTGGAGCCTGCGCAGGGAGAGGTCATGCTGCAACCCTACAAAGAGACAACCGAGATTCTGAAGTGGAGGGGAAATACACTTTGGACAAACCAAATAGTTCCAAGTTCATCTTTTGGTGCACCCAGTCATTTCTGCGAAACAATCTGAAGGCACTGTAGGCAGCTTGTCCTCACTAAGAGCCTCTTCTGCCATGCAGGTATCTCCCTCCCCCAGTCTTACTTTTATTCTTGCATTACTACCACCAAAAGTCATTTAATTTCAATTTCATAGCTTGATTGGGCTGAATGTAATGGAGTCAGGTGCTGTGAATGAATGAAAGTTCCTTCTGTGAACACCCATCACATCTCTGAGCTAAGTGGGCCATGTTCAGCTATGTGCAGGTACTTCATCTGTTTTCAGAAAGTTTATCTCTCTGCACCAGGTATGCAGAGAGTCCAATGAGCCGAAACTGAAGTAAAGGCAGTGAACTGGCCTTTGTTGTTCCATAAAGAAAATACTATAAAGCTTTAATTGCTAGTTAATCAACACACTCCAAAGTAAATGAATCATGCTATTTTTCTTGGTGCTTACGTGGTTTGAAACAGAGATACACTCATTTTCCCCCTGGGGTTTTGGTTGTGGACTGCTCCAAAGGCAGCAGAATTTAGCCAGAATGGTTTTTTTCAGTACAATAACAAGGCCACTGCTGAATACGGCTGCATTAAAAATGCAGTTATTTGTGACTGATAGTGGCTGCTACGCAGAGAGCTTCCTTGAAAAATATGACTTTGCCAAAATCCTCTTTTGCATTGCCTGTAGGCAGGGCTGATAGGGGTACACAGAGTCAATGATGAAGCCAGCCCTGATGGGCCACACATTGGAGTCTACTGGACAAATGCCTGACATTATTCAGAGGGGTTTCAAGCAGCATTTTTCTAAACTTTTCTATTGCCCTCCAGACATTAGCTGACCAGCAACAAAGCTCAGAGAACTCATCACAAAGATATTCATAGGATTAACTTTCAGCTAACTTCAGAAGAAATATAGAACATAGAATTCAACAAGAGATAAAGATAACAAAACCACCGCATTACAGAGGTATCTAGTGTAACATCTCCAAAATTAATGAGTAAACAGGACTACTAATCTTGAAGTGTAAAGCATTTTGAAGTTAAGGTGGTGAGGGTCCAGCCTAGTGAAGGCAGACCTTAGCAAAGCTTCAAAGTTATTCTGTGAAAGAATGAAACTCCTTGGATTTGTGAGCATGAACAGGAGCAAGGTGTCAGAGGGCCATCATCTCTGGACAGAGCTGTTCTTTCTCTAACAACTACGACAGCACAATTCATTAACATCAAATTGCAAACCAATGCGTATAAAGCATCTTAATGGATACTAGAAAAGCTCTCCTGAAGTCTACAATCCATGTTACAACCCCTCAGCCTCCTGTGCATGTCTTTTATGTGCTCTGCAGTGCACAGACAGCCTCCTGTTCTGCACAGCAACCAGCATGCTGAGTTGAGGGAACTGCGGCCATCAGACCCTGCTGGGAGGCCCCCAGGCTCATGCCCTTCATGTGGTTTGAGTAGATCTTTCCAGTAGATTTGACAGATTGAGAACCAACTTAGAAGTACCTAAATTTAGGGGTAGTTTCACAGAGAAACGTGGGCAATAGCTGAATCTTGACATAGGAAACCACTGGATGTGCAGTGGCATTATTAACAGTAGCTCTAAAACATAGTTTAAAGCAGAAATTGGTATGGGGAGTGTATGGAGAACCTTTATCCTTCCCGAGGTTAAGAATGGTTTTTTATCTTGAATCACATGCACAACTGTGTTTAAAGAAATTCTTTAGATGGCCAACGGACAATTCTTCCCCAAAATATTTTTGGTAGAATGTTCATTATAGAAATCAATCAATCATGTTGCTTCTCATTAACAGTCCAGCACTGCCATGAATGCTAAACATAATGAATTTCACATTTTGAGACAATTCCCATACTCGAAATCACAATGTTAGTAACATTATTAGCCTTTTCCCTTGCTACAGCTCTTTATTATTTCTGATTTTCTCCTCCTCCTAGGAGAATATAATTTACAAGGGCAACCTACTCTAAGCTGGGCTACTTTTCAAATTCTTTCTGATAGGAAACAGCCTTATGTACTAAAATAACAGAATAGAACTACTTAAGTATTTTCAGAATATGGATGAATTTTCATGTCACATAAGAGATGAATTTAATACTAATGGAATATACAGAAACTTGACTTAATATATACACCAGGCAAAAAGAGGAAACTGAACTACTACTTGTGCTAAAGAGCTGGCATTCATGGTTCCTGTACAGCTGGGCACCTTCATCAAGAAGTTAAAATTAGAGTGTTCTCATACTGAGATCTGAACACAGGCTTTCTCATTTCCCCAAGTATATCCACTATAAACAGTAAATGCATAAATAATCTTCATCTCATGCATTAAAAGATTTCAGTGGTTTCACCATATAGATGCTGTTGACAGTGGCGATGTTGCTTGCAACTGAGAAGCTCCATGCACAGTCCTGCCTGCGCGACCCAAACATAATCCAGGAAACTCCAGGCCAGTCAGCCTCACCTCTGTCCCTGGAAAGGTGATGGAACAGCTTGTTCTGGATGCCATCTCCAAGCAATGGGAAGAGAAGAAGGTTATCAGGGGCAGTCAGCATGGATTCACCAAGGGGAAATCATGTTTGCCCAACCTGGTGGCCTTCTATGATGTCATAACCAGCTGGGAGATGGGGGAGAGCAGTGGGTGTTGTGTACCTTGACTTCAGCAAGGCCTCTGACACCGTCTCCCACAACACCCTTATAACGAAGCTGAGAAAGAGCAGGACAGACGAGTGGACGGTGAGGTGGGCTGAGAAGTGGCTGAGTGGCAGAGCTCAGAGGGCTGTGATCAGTGACACAGAGTCTGGTTGGAGGCTGTCACTAGCCATGCTCCCAGGGGTCGGTGCTGGGTCCGGACTTGTTCAACATCTTCATCAACGACCTTGATGAGGGGATGGTGTCCACCCCCAGCAAGTTTGCTGATGATACAGAGCTGGGAGGAGTGGCTGACACCCCANCTGGGTCTGTTCAGCCTGGAGAAGAGAAGGCTGAGAGGGGATCTGATCAATGTCTACAAATACCTAAAGAGTGGGAGGCAAAGGGATGAGGCCAGACCCTTCTCAATGGTGTGTGGGGACAGGACAAGGGGCAATGGCCACAAACTGGAGCACAGGAAGTTCCGCACCAAGATGTGTAAGAAGTCCTTCACGGTGCGGGTGACGGAGCCCTGGCACAGGCTGCCCAGGGAGGGGTGGAGTCTCCTTCCCTGGAGATATTCCAGCCCCGTCTGGATGCCCACCTGTGTGACTGCTGTAGGGAGCTGCTTTGGCAGGGGGCTGGACACGATGATTTCTAGAGGTCCCTTCCAATTTGATGTCCCCCTGCAATTCTGTGATTCTGGATCACTACACTGATGCTCTGAACACAGCAGAAGATCATAGAATGGCTTGGGTTGGAGGGGACCTCAAAGATCACTCTGTTCCAATCCCTGTCATGGGCTGGGTGTCCCCCCTCAGATCAGGCTGCCCAGGGCCCATCCAACCTGGCCTTCGGCACCTTCAGGGACAGGGCATCCACATCACTGGGCAGCTATGGCAGGGCAGTGAAAAACTAGTGAAAAATCAGTGAAAATTTTTCCCCTGACGTAATCTAAATCTCTCCTCTTTCAGTTTAAATCCATTCCCCCTTGTCCTATCACTATCTACCCATGTAAGATGCTTGGTGTTAATGACAGGCTGCTCCATAAAAGCAAGCAAAGCTCTCCAAGTGAGGCCAAGCTGCTAGCACCATTTCTATTTTCTAAAACAAATTTTAATTCTTAGAAAACAAAATTACTTCCTTCAATATGGAAAACATTACATGGTCCTACTCAAGTAAGAGCCATAATACAATTTCTAGAGCGTATCACCAGCAAGAACGCAGAACCAGCAAACACATGCAACCCACTTGTGAGAAATGCTGCAAATCCTGGAAACTGCTTCTCACAGAAAGAACCAAATTCACCACTTCCAGCATAGGCTAAAAACCAAGAGAGCTGCAGAATGCCCCTCCAGGGGAAAACAAACCACAGACATACCAAAGGGATTAGCAATAGTGCAATACAAGGATATCCTTGCAAAGGACTAGCATTCCGTGAGATTGCAGAAAGGTTTGCAGTGTCCATCCTGCACATGGGAGCGGAGCTGTGTCAGATTGTCAGTGCTGGAACATTTCCTTCCCATTACCTAGGGGCAGCTGCTAGAAAGAAGATTTCAGTGAAACGTGAGCAACAAACACCTGGGCAACTTGTGGTTAAAACCATTGTGAAACGAAATTAATTAAGACCCGTCAGCTCGGGACTGGCACTTGCAGTGAGCTCTGCACAGACCAACCACAGTGCAGACTCCATGGAAGGTCTCTACAGTTGCACTGAAAAATATCCTATTGCACTGCACAGGTTTATGTGACTGCAAGGAAGAAAGGGGGGAGTGGCTGCTGTAGCTGACAGTGACTTAACTTGAGCAATGAGGTCATCACAGCGATCTCATTTTTTCTTCCAGTGGTATTTTCCAGCTTTTTCAGTTGTCGATGAGGTAGAGCTGCTGCTCTAAGAAAGAGAATGTGCTTTACACAGAGAGTGTAACATCTGTAGCTTACAGAAGCAGAAAGGCTAAGACTAAACATTTCCATTAATAACAGGACGAAAGGAACATCTTTGTACACTACATCCACGTAACAACTTTTGCGATGGTATTTTTACAGCATCTGGTGCATCGTGGATTATGTCAGTCTGTTCTGTACGGGACTTTTACACCAGCTTGCAAACATGCACGAGCCTTTCCTAAGGTACAGGAATACCTTATGACAGAACACAACAGTAACTAAAATTTCAAATAGCCTCTGGTAAAGAAAAATCAGCTTTTATACCTTGCCCAGCTGCAGACAGCCCACATCATCGAAGCAGAGAACAGCGAGTGCTTCAGTGCCCAGGGCACATCCTGTCTCCCCGGCGTGCTACAGCCCCCGAAAGCTCCCCCTGGGCAGGGGCTGCACCACCGCTCCGCTCTGCGGCTGGCTGGGTGCACACAGCAGGCAGCAGCCCTGCTGCATCACTCTGCACTCGCCAAAACCTCCTCCTGGTCTGCCTTAGGCTTACTCTCACAACTGAAATAAAACTTCCACACACACACACCAAAAAATAAAGCGACGGTTTAGCAGAAGGAAGAACTAAAAGTTTTTCAAGTGTTCCCCCAAGAGTTTATAAAAAGGAAGGGATCAAGCCTTGTGCGATACAAAAAGAACTGTTTTCTTAGGCAGCTCGTATCACTTGCAAGTCCGGAGGCAAGAACCTGGAGCACAAGTCCATCATGCCAAAGGAGCCACAACACTGTTTAGGCAGAAGAAGGGTTTAGAGGCATCTGAGCAGGAGCCTGAGGCTGCAGCAGCCCTGGAAGGTGCAGGGCCATGAGTGAAGGAAACACAGCATTCTGGATCCTCATCCATTGGGAGCTGCGACAGCGAGTGCTGCTGAGAGCTCGGGTGTCTGCTCCTTATGGCAACGCAGAAGAGAATAAATCCTGGAGCCCTCACCAGCGCTACCAAAAAGCTGGAGTTTGCATCCGTGGATAGGCTCCTCTGCAGCTCGCTGCGGTGTAACTCACTCTGCACGGCCACAGAGGACAGACTGAGCGGGCTGTCAGAGGGCATAGCTTTTAGGGTGCGCTGATGCCACAGACCAAGTCCCGAGGAGGGAGGAATGGCTTTTAAAATGCTGGTTAGCGAAAGGGAGGAAGATGCAGAGAAAATAAAGCATCAGGTCTGGGGAAGGCTCCTGAGCAATGCTGCTTCAGGAAGCAGTGAAAACAGTAATTCAGAATGAACTCAGATTTAGAATGAACTAGTGCGACTTTACTGTAATTAGCAGAGGCAGCTCTGCTTAGCCCAGACATGAATGGAGAAGAGAAGGCTGTGGGGGGACCTTATAGCAGCCTTCCAGGACCTGAAGGGGCCTACAGGAAAGCTGGGGAAGGACTTTCTACAAGGACAGGTAATGACAGGACAAGGGGTAATGGCTGTAAACTGAAAGAGGGTAGATTTAGACTAGATATAAGGAGGAAATTCTTCACTGTGAGGGTGGTGATTCTACGATATGATTCTACGATTCCATGAACTCAGGCCAGCCTGTTATCTCCGTGCTGCCCCACGGCTCAGGACAGCCGCAGCATGGTTCTGAAGTGCAAGGCAGAACAGAGAATTCCAATCTGTTCTGCTCAGCGCAGCACAGGTAGCATAAATAAAATATGCACTGTGTGGGCTCTGCCCCTCGCGATTTGCTTCATCTTCCTTCACTTAAGGCATGAATATGATATCTTAATTCAGCCCATTACTTGCACTCTGCACAGGACTGGAAGATGCACACAGGTATTGGTTGATCCAGGTGACCAACTTTGTTGCTTAACATCTTTTTGTTTCAGAATGTTTGCATGTAAAAGCTCATCACCCCCACTGAAATTGGCTGAACGCTGGAGACGAGCTACAGGGAAAATGAATGCACAAAGCCTAATGGTGGAAGGTGATGGGGTGCTTTAATAGCTAGTCCTCCTTCTGAACTGCTCACCTGATCTGGCAGTGACCAAAAGCAAACAGAGACCAAACAATGCCCTGGTCACCAGAGCTTCTGCCCAAAGCTGAGGAGTCCTGGGAGAAGTCTGACCAGCAAGGGGATTACACCTAAATCCACTGCAGGTTTCCCAGTGCAGAGACCTCTGACTTCTTTATGAGGAATACAGTACGCGCTCATGTTCACAGGCTCTGCCCAAGACAAACAGCAAAAGAACAGAACACAGCATCAAACAAGATGTCCTGAGGCCCAGCAGACTTGAATTCTGTTTAGTGGTTGTGCAAATGGTCCAGGATACTGCTTCTCAACTGGCGGGTCAGGAATAGTAGGCAAGAGAACAGACAAAGCATTAAAATGTCACAAGACAGTGAAAATTGCATTGCAAACTCCAGACAGCATGGTCCCTGCACATCAATCACCTCCATGGCACAGCATCCTCTGTAAGCTCCATTCTGTGGGTTTAACTGTGCAGTCATTAAAAATATATGGCTTCAAGAGTGAGAATAAGATAATGAAGGGGAGTCATAAAAAATATTGAGTTTGAATAAATGACTGGCAATCTGAAAAAGATGCAACATACTGATCTGGAAGAAATTGTCAGTGCCTTCATTTAGGGCTGCAGAGAGATAGGACTCTTGGCTGATACTGTTCATGGTAGGCAATGTGCAAGATGATCTAGACAATCTGCTGAAGCAGGTAATCAGATGGATAATTTAATACGATTTAACGAAGGACAACTATGCACCTAATGGCTAACAGCAATGCAGAATACATCATGATTGAGGTTTTGCTGGAGGAAATACGAAAGGCTACAACACTCTGGGAATTACACTACAGTGAAGAAAGATTAGTGCACCACCTCCAGTATACATGACATTTTGCAATGGGAAACACAAGAAAAAGCTACACAGTGTAGTGCAAGGCTTAGTTTGGGTCAATATAGGTGCAGTACTACTTTCTCAGTCTAAGACACCTTTTTAAGTGCAAAAAGGCAAGTCCCAGTATTGATTTAGAGACCTGGAGAAACACTTCCAGGAGTTACACGTAACAAATCAAAAGAACAGGCAACTAGACAATATTTCTTGAAAGCCCAGCACTACAGATTCAGGATGCTGTTTCTTGTCTATAAAAGGTATAGGCATATACATATAGATAGATATATTTATATACCTACATACACAGTCTAGTTTTTTGTTTTCTTAAAATCAGAGAAGGTCAGACTGACTAAGATCAGCATGGTACGTAAAATGGTTATTAGTGGTGGAAGATGCAGGCTTTTCTCCTAAATACAGCTACTGCATCCAGTGTCTAGCCTAAATAAAGCCTTACAGCAAAAGTCATTTAGCAAGAGGAGAGGGCCCGGTGCGTCATGGAAGGAAGAATCTGGAGCAGATGCCATTTACCAGAAGGTAACTGCACGAGGCACCCCTGCTGATGCACTACAGAACCTTTTATATGGAAAGTCTCTGATTTAAACTTTTTTGGGTTTGACTGTCCACTAACTTTATGGGAATAACTAAAGCTTAAAAGCAATGCATCCTCCAACCTGCCCGAAGTACGAAACAAGCTCTGTATTTGGAAAGGTGGGTATGAAGTTTAAAGGAAAGACCACTGAGTCTCTGTGAATGCACTAAAAGAAATTGCTAAGAATTGATGTTCAGACCGTTTTTATGAGCAAAGCACATCAGGCACTGAGCACTGGTCCCAGAGGGACAAAAGCCTCTGCCCTGCATCTCCTGTGCTGCCAGGGGCAGCCTTAAGGCTGCAAGGAGGCAGGATGAAGCCTGGCACTGGAGGATGTAGATGGAGAGATCTGGAGTCTCTCCTGCCATACAATTCAGCTTGTGTGAACTGAAACAAGGCCCCTGTGCCTTGCTTTCCCCATCTACATGAGGGAGATTATCATCACCCTTATCTCCACTGAAGTACTCTGGCACTTATGAACATAAAATAAATTAAGTGGCCTACAAATTTTAATCTTACCCTTTTTTAAAAAATAATAATAAAAAAACATATGCTGGTAACTTGTAGTGCCTGTCTTGTTTTCCCACATGCAGACATCTCACACAGAGCTTTATTCTCCTACAGCAAGCTATTTCCTGACTTTAATTTACGTACGTCAAAAAACCAGGGAGGATGCAAGAGAAAAGTGAGAGTAATATTCCTGTCCCAGAAAGCTAGAAATCAGCTCTGGATGTTTAGACCAAGAAGTATGTACAGCCAGTACGTATATACAGTAAATGGAAGTACACCAGACTAGTTTAATTTCCTTAATTGTAGGATTTATATAACAGCATTTTTACACATTCAAAGCCTCTCAGTGTTAACTAGTTTACAGGATATTTTAAAACCAGAGATTTCAGAAGAAAATATCCTGTACAAAATAGAACAGGGCTTTTAGTGCTCTGCTTTTGTCCAAATAACAAAACATATATCATTTTCTAACACTGTACTGCCTATACTCCTGCTATTATTTAGGAGCATTAGGGCTGTTGATCTGTAAATGGCAGCTCCAGGGCCAGGCAATAAAAGTGCACTTAGAGCTATTTTAAATTATTTGAAAATGCACTAATTGTGCCAAAACAGAAAGGTTTTTTCCACTGTCCATGTAACTCACCATGAACAGTAGATACTATTTCTCCAGCCTGCCCCATGCCTGCCTTTGCACTGATAAAACCCTTCCATTAGAGGCGTCCCCACACCAAAACAGACCGGGCAGGGGCGGGTCTCACACAATCACAGGGATAGTTTAAAATGGTTATAGCAGGACAGCTTACTCCCCACTCTTCGCACACAGAAATCCCAGCACGCAGACTCCTTTGCAGTGAAGTGACACTGTCTGCCTGGGGCTGCACCTTCAGGTGCCAGCGCCTGTGCATGAGAGGCCCCAGGACCCACAGAACGGCTCCGGCTGCTGCCACATGCCTGCAGGCCCAGGCAGGGGTCACTGCATCACTTTGTGTTTGCTCCTTGTTTTCAAGGTCATATTCTCAAACGTGAGACCGGGAAACGGCCCTGGAGCCCAGATGCTGACTCTGGCACTTGACACTGGGAACTAGAGCCACAGGCCCATGCTTGGTTTCCCTGGCCCTAACGTGCCATGGACGTGGACTAAAACCCATCTGAAGAAACCTGACTGAATGTGGAACATCATTATGATCTTTCTCTACTGCCTTAAAATTCCTGTCAAGCATCCCTGTGGTAACAGAACTGATGCCTGATAGCATCCGAAGGATATTGAAGAGTATTTAGAGAGTTAAATTATCAGTAGTAACTTAATGTCTTACAAACAGGACTTGGACCAAGGTACACGATAACATACAATTTCAGCTAAGAGAACTAAGCTAGTAAGACCAAATGCTTGCTTAGGCAATAACTGAGTTTCTTTGGTACAAAGAGCTAAAGAAGGAAAACCATAGTGGTGACAGTGGAGGTGCAGCCCATTCCTACCAAGCCACTTTCCAGCACTCAAAACTCAAGCACCGGTGGATGAGCTGAGGTTCTGCCTGTGGCCAAAGCACTGGGATCCTCTTCCAAAAGTAGCATGTGTTGGCCTTAAATTCACTGCCATGAGGCAGAGCTTTCCCTCTGCACTTTCTCCCAGCACTACGTGTAATGATTTTCAACTCAACTGGAAATGCTTTCAGCTTGCTAGGAATTTAATTTCACTTGGCACAAGGATGTAATCAGAAACACTCTCTGTCCCAAATTAATAGTAGATGCTCCTTAAAAATGATGAGCAACTGCAACTCTGTCAATAACTGTTCATTGATAGGATTGAAAATGGTTCTGGCACCAAAACCACAGCCCAGCTGGCTACTGAGCAGCTTGCTGAGCTCACACGGTTGAAAAGTTTTTTGACCATTATGAAGACTTTTTTTAATGCAATGCAACGTATTTATTCCAAAACTGTAGCACCAAGTTAACAGAGAAATCAGCTAGAGATCCAGCTTCCTTCTTGGTCACAGCTGCCCTGACTGGAAACCAAAAGCCTCCTGGCAGCCGCAGGCATCCCAGATGTTACACACCCACCCGTGCTTCTTGGAGGGCAAATCCAGCACTCAGGCTGCAGCCAGCTCTCCCTACCCTGTTGGCAAGGTGTATGAGGGCCAGGCATCACGTTTTGGAAGCTCTGGCTTGGAGGATACAGGTATTTCATCGTGGTGTTTCTTTTACACTGTTACTTGTGATATCCATCCTAACTAGGATGAGAAATAGTACCAGTCGTGGCAGAAGCTGTGACAGCCATCCCATCCTACAGAACCACCTTGAAGGTTTTGCATTTCAGAAGTCAAAAGAGCATGACCAACAGCGTTGGCTACTGCTCAGATTTGTGCTGTAAGTCCAGTCTTTACCCCTTCGGGCTTTCTGACGTTAAATGCATTTCTTCTGAATCAGCAGCTGTCTGTCAAGGCTCTGGCTAGAAATGCAGGCTGCAGACTGAGCGTGGAACACATCAGCAATCTCTGGTTGCTCTCAGTGACTGTGACTGCCAACACGAGCTTGCAGAGGAAGGAAAAAGCAGCCTCATTTGCTGCCAGAGTCAGTGATAAGGAAACAGGCCCTGATTAGTAGCACGCTCAAGCCTTGGCCACAGCATCCATCACACAGTCACTTACATTCCTGAGCTGACACAATCCCCAGGAAAAAAAAAAAACCAAAAGCCTGCAGCATAAGCCAAGAAAGAGGGAAAATGTAGAAGGAAGCAAAAGAACTTGTAACATACCACAGATGCCTGAAATAAAAGGAAGCCCCAGAATAGTAACAAATACACGCAGCTTCAACAGGCTTTGAAAACAGGAATTAAAACCTTTACTCAAATACCAATTAGTGCCTCCGGTGTTACAAGACCTTCTGCAAGTACTAGCCTTAAGAGAAAAGTCTAGCTTTGTTGATATAGTACCTTCCCAAAGCAGTAATGTTTATTCATATTTTAAGAAGTAATGATTTTATCATCTGAGTCTCCAGACTAAACTTTTACTGATGTTTAAATCCAGTGTATCTTTTGGAACTGGCTTCATAAAGTTGGTTTGAGTGAATAAAAACAAAAAAAATGACAGACATATACAACACTGTTACACTATCTCCGCATCTCTCTGATGTCAATTAATTCTCATAAAAAAATTATAACCTGCCTTCATATGCCAGAAGTTATCTACTATCTGGAAAACAGACGGCTTATTACAGTTTAGCCCTATTACTTTTCAGAACCTGAGCCCAGAAAGAAATGCCACCATCCAAACTCCATGCTAAAAGGTATTTTCTGCAGGCTGTTTCATAAACTGGTCCCAAAACCAAAGAACACATTTCTTCCCATAAGCAATCAGTAAACCTAATTAAGGAACAGAAGTATTGTAGATGAATACACTGAATTTTGAAGAAAACATTCAGCGTATGCAAACAAGTAGTGCACCAAACAAGTGGATGGGCATGCTTTTTCACAAGCTCTGCAGGGGAAACAGCTAGTGAGTCCAAGGAGGGAAAACAAATCCTTGCCATGCAGGTATTACAAGTCACTACATCACTCACAAATCACTCCTCATCTCCATGGAAAGTCAGTGTTTTACAAAGGTCTACGCACAAACAATTCTGCTCTAGAGAAGACATCTTCAGAAAAGAATCTCCATGCCATGGGCTAGCTTTGTGTGGCCAGAAAGAACAGGAAGTCCTCTTTGAAGTCTCCCATTCACTGAGTGACTTGCTTAGCATGAATTATTTAAGATATCCCTCAAGTATGCTGGGACATCCACCTTCCTCCCAATGCAGGCAGGTAAAGAGTTTCACCCCATGCAGCCCAAAGGAAGGCACTTCCTTGGGGCACATTTCCGCCCTCAGCACAACCCATGGGCCTTGTGCTTGCTCCAAAAGCTGTATAACTATGTACAATGCCACAGGTGGGGCGCGAGGCAATGCCAAAACTTAGACTACAAACTGTTTAAACATGCTTAAGAGGAAATAATTTTAAAAAAATCGACAACAACAAAAACAATGTCTGATAGGAAAAAGATGGGCTATGTATAATATAATTGAAGAGTATATATAAAGGAAATAGTGTTTTGTTTAGTCTGCTCTTTAAAGGACCCTTAAATAATATAACATTGCTTACAACACAACAAGCCAAAGATAAGGTTTATTTTATGCTTTCAAATCAGTGCAGGAAAATAATAAATTGGTGTTTATTAATGTTAGCCTGACTTAAAAACCAGAATAAGTTAGCAATGTGAGACTTAAAGTGCCTGAGGATGGGCCTAAAGAGAAGAACACCTAGAGGGATGGAGCTCCAGGAAGGACCTGCCTGTGCCGGAGGCTCAGGGCACCAACAACAGGGGAAACCCAATGGCTGCGGCTCCCAGCGAGTGGCACCTGTACCCACGGCTGGGTCTGGCCCTTCATGCACACAGCTGGTGGGCAGTGACAGATCATAGAATCATAGAATGGTTCAGGTTGGAAGGGACCTTAGAGATCATCTTGTTCCAACCCCCCTGCCATGGGCAAGGACACCTCCCACCAGACCAGGTTGCCCAAAGCCCCATCCAGCCTGGCTTTGAACACTGCCAGGGAGGGGACATCCACAACCTCTCTGGGCAACCTGTTCCTGTGTCTCACCACCCTCACAGGGAAGAATTTCCTCCTCATATCCAGTCTAAATCTACCCTCTTTCAGTTTAAAACCATTCCCCCTTGTCCTGTCATTATCTATCCTTGTAAAAAGCCCCTCCCCAGCTTTCCTGTAGGCCCCCTTAGGTCCTGGAAGGCTGCTATCAGGTCCCCCCG